>JAPTGZ010000015.1:20111563-20128962 GCA_029814645.1 Fowleria isostigma | reverse complement strand
AATAATATTTAAAAAATTAAAAATTAAGAAAAAAATTTAAGATAAAAAAAACAGAACCTGTTCTAGTGGTCGTCAAATCACGTCTTAATGAAATAACAGAGTTGTCAAAACTCATTAAGAGTAAGAGGGGGTCTGTATATGTCGTCTTTATGGGGAAAAAGTTAAAGTTTAAATTCCCTCTGAGATTATAGCCCCTTCCCTGTCAATGAACATGTTTTGTATATTGTTTGGAAGTAGTGTATTTCTTAATTTCAAAACGCCTATATTTTTTGCGTGATAAGAAAATCAATTTTCTAAAAATAAAACTCAATGTGATCTACAAATTAGATTTTTTTGATTAAGTTGTTTGTTTTCCCCAGCCCTAATTGCAATATTAATGTTATGTTAATATTTCTACAGTACTGTGAAGCTGTAACATCCACTTCAGTAGTGTGTCATTTATGTTGTTACATCTGGTAAACTCCAGTAAAACAAGAGAAAATTAAGTCTCTCTGAGTTTGTCGTCCAATTTATCATGTTGACAGCAGTGTGCGTCTCCGTTCTGCTACCAACCGTCTCTGAACCAGTTGTCTTAATTATAATTTCACTTCCCCGCTTTCCTTTTTTGGATCTGCTTCTATGTTAAAACCTCAAACATTTGCCCATCTCATTTCCAGTAACTGTAATAGAAATATTTCAATCGTCTGCCCCTGAAGGAAGCGCTTTGCCGAACAGGTGTGTGTATTGTTTTAAAGGCCGTCGTGGTTGCTGCGGGCTGAATAGGTTGAAGTGGGTTTTCTAGAGACTGCGTGGCGGTGCCAAGTGTGTGCGTTGAGCAGTGTCAGTGTGAGCCTGGGGCTGCAGATGTCTCCCTTTCAGCCTCAGATTCACACCCCTGCCCCGTCTCAGGGAGGAGGAGGGAGGAGGGGGAAACAGAAAAGGAGACAAGTGTGTACATGGGAACAATGGCTTCTGTTGTGAGGCCTCAGTGCCATTCACAACAAGCGCAGCCTCCATCACTATCTGCGTGGCGGAGCGCTGCATCCACTTCACTCAAACACACACAAACAGGCCGGAGGAAACCAGAAATCCAGTCTACAGCCAAGGCGTGGATCCTTCTGGGTCTGCTGTACTCTCTGCGGGCTGCGTTTTTTTTTTTTTTTTTCCATGAACCACTTGCTGACTCTGGGGTGAGTGTGTTTTCATCCCTTTTAGTGTTCCCAATGTGTTCGCGTTTAGTTTTTTTTTCTTATTTTCAAGACATGCCTCAAGCTAATTTGGAGTCAGCCAGGCATCCCCTCTGTGTGTTTTGGTGTTTGACATGTATAATGAGGCGCTTTAGCCAAACGCATTTGTATTTCGGGGCTGGTTTCAGAGGGTCCTTTGGCTCCTCGGTTAATGGAGGTAGAGTAATAATAATAAGTTGCCCTGGAGGAAATTACGTCTGCCTTTTCTTGACAACAACAGAAAGTGAAGACATCATCCATTATCTTAATAGATGTTGTGGCCGTTGTTCGATTCGGTCACAAAAGTTGGATGGCGTCGTGAGCTTGTCAGGCGGATTTTGAAACCTCGGCGTGTGCTTGTCTGCGTATTACAGTGCGCTGTTGTTGTCATCCACTTCACAGCATGTGATGCATGTTTTAACACTAATCCCAGAGGTCAAACCGCACACAGACACACACAGAGTACAATGCAACCCACAGGCGCTCCCGTTTGTTTTCATGGTTTTATGAGGATTTCCTCAGCAGTGTCAAGTGTGTTCTTCCAGTATTTTAAATCAAAGTATTTAATGTAAAAAAACAGATGACTTGACTTTGACAGTGTTAATATTTATTGCAAAAAATCTGCATTTTGTGAGTGAAAATTAAACCAGTGTGAGTCATCCAAGGCCAGTGTTGATATAGTCTAATGTTCATGACATATTTGACATCATGGATGGATGGATGGATGGATGGATGGATGGATGGATGGATGGATGGATGGATGGATGGATGATTAATCTTGATGGAAATTCAGCTTTACATTCAACACAAGACGAAATAGACAGAACAAAACAATCAGGCTAATAACCAGATTAATGTTAACATTAAGGTTAGTATATACTCTAAAAAACTTTAAAAGTATTGCTAAAAAAGTTACTCTAAAAAAACTTCCTGTATGATACTATAAGCAAAACACTTCTAATTTGAAGATCTGTAGAAAAACTAAATGTACTGTCAATGTAGATTATTTACACATTTCAGGGCACAGTGATTTAAAGTGATGAGCGGATACCCCTATTTTTAAGTATGAGCTGATCAGACCTTTCTTTTTTGTGCCTTCTTTTGTTTTGAAGTATTTTTTCTCTTTAAATTTTTCTTGGCTTAACCATTCCTGTCACGTTTCATTTGTTTTCATTTCTGCACAACTATTATTTCCAGTACTGTTGACTAAATTCTACCCTTTACTTTCGTATAATTATTCGCTGCCTCGTCCTTTATCTTATCATCCTGAGACCCAGCAATCTGTGTTTTACCTCTGTAGGGGACAAAAGTTTCACAGCTTTATTAAAAAAAAGCCTCCAAGGACATTCCATGCAAAATAAAATATATGCAGAACTGTGCAAAAGATCCAATCTGGATATATGGGAAGTATGTACAGCATTAAAAAACAAAGTTTCAGGGAAAAACACCGTCTATGAACCAAACTGGTCGGATTTAGTCAGACCTCCTTTTGCACTTAACATGTCTTTAACCCTTTTGTTCAGACAATATCAGATTTATTTAATTTTCTGATGTTTTATACAAGTTTTCATTCGGATGTTTCTAAAAGTTTGAGCTGCTTCTTGTTATGGGGTCAGGGGTCACAATAAATAGTGACTTTAACCTTTAGAACCCATTTTGTTCAATTTGTGTTTGTCTTTTAAGGCTGTACATGCATTTCCTGTAGTTTCTTGTCGTATCTAAAGAAACCCGGCAGAGACAACAAACCCAAGACTTTTGTACAGTACTGTGTGCATATAAATATATATGGGAAAAAAACATTGTGTCATACTGTTTTCACTCAGGACGATTATTTAAGGCAAAAAAACAGAACCTTTCCTGGGTCTCCTTGTATTGATGCTTGGATGTTAGGGCTGCATGATATTGGAAAACAACTGATATTGCACTTATTTTTTTAATCCTGCAATATGAAAAAATACTCAGGAGAATATAATAGCTGTGTGGTGCTGATGTAAATGGTCAAACAAATGAGTTGTTACCTCTCATTATGTTAATGGGTGCTGTCGACACAGAACACGTGTTTCAGTATCATCCTTCTTGCAGCTGAAATAATTCCAGATAACTGGCGTTGCTTTTCAAGTCTTGGTTTTCGGTGATTTTCTCTTGTTCATTGCTCATGTTTCAGTGTTGTTACCAGTGACTCACTCCAAACTGATGAAGAACGATTGTGATTGGTGGATTGTTGTGTGCAGTGTGTGTCAGGTACCCTTGAAATTAGATGAGAACATGTTGAGTTCATTTACCTCCTGCATCACTGGACCTGCGATGTGACTATTACACACATGTACATCGCGATGATTATGCTCAAACAAAAAGCAAAAATGATTAGACCATCAAAAGTCATCAAAAACAATGGTTATTCAATCAAGGTCTAACTCGTGTGTGTATTATTTAACTAAAACAGACAGAAAAGAAAACATGGAATATCTAAAAGCACTATTTTTGTCAGTACAATGTCAGATATTGATGTAAGAACTTCTGTGATTTTAGTTATTATCAAGAAAAACATGGAAAATGATAGATATCAGCTCTGAAATTAAACTCTTATGAGCTATTTTTGTTGTTATCATTATATTTGTCCAAACAAATGCACCTTTAGTTGGACCAGGCATTAAAATGAACAAGAAATTGAAGAAAACATAGTGGTCAAATCATATTTTTCCATAACTGTATATTGTGCAGCTGTATTGGATTTGTAATATTCATGTTCTCCTGTGTTCTTACTACACTGATATCTGTGGCCATAGAATTTGACATCTAATTTAATGGACATACATGCTTAAAACAAAGAATCATATCAACTGAACCATAGCACAATAACATGGTTTGACCGTTCTGTTTAGTAGACTGTTAATTTTATTTTATTTTAATATTTATTTATTTCTCTTTTTGTCTCCACCTGAATATGCCCAGAATAATCATGTACATACACATAAACACACTTACATAAATTCCCTTGTAAATATGTCTCTGTTTGCACCTCCCTTTGTTTTTGTTTAATGTTTACAAACTATTCTATCTTGTCTTTAGTCTATGAATTTGTATGGCCTGAAGTCTGTGAATTAGTATGTCAGATGTTTTGTCTTGTATTTTCTTGTATTTTTGTTTTCCTTTTTTTGTTTGTCAAGCTCTAAATTAAAAAAATGAAATTAAAAAAGATAAGAAAAAAATGTCACATGGAGCTCTGCAGGTGTTCAACCAACCAAAGGTGTTAATGGAGAGGACATAAATCCAAGGAAAAGAGAAATAAGGCACTCATTTGGTTGGAAAAATTAAACGAGTGTCTGTTTTTGTAACATCTTGAAGAAGGCACATGCTGATATGCGTAGGTGTTATTTTACTCCAGCCCCATTGAAATAAAGGCTTTTTTAATTTTTCCAACCACGTGATTTATTTATATTTTCCTTAAAAAAAAAAAAAAAAAAAATCATGGATCAATAAATCTGAAATTGAAAGTTAAAACCTAAAAAAATTTATGCAATTCGTCTTGTGATTTTTATTTTTTGAGCTGTTATTTTTCCTCATAATGTTGGGCTTACATGGCTAATATTAGCCGTTTGCCAGTACAGGACCAAAACTCTGCTGATGCGGCAAAATGTTATTTCAGTGATCAGTCTTCTAAACCATTAATCAGCGCATCTCTAATTGAAATGGTCGTATGCTTCATTAACACAGTACATTAAAAGCGTAGTCATTCAGGTACAAAGATGTTCAATTTAGAGTCAGAGCATTGATGTTTCATACAAACATACTGAAAAACAGTTAAAACCAATGCCCAAATTCAAACTATTATCAGTCTTTGTTCAATTAAGCTGCTGTTTGATTCATGATTATCACATGGGTGTCGCTGCTGCTGCTGCGAGCCGAGCCTTGGATCTCAGAGCTGCATTGAACTGTGTGGTACAGAAGCGCTGTTTGTCTGTGACGCTCTGTGTCTGTCTCTGTTTTCTGTGCGGAGAGATGGACACTCTGCTGCTTCTGCGCTGTAGATCAGGTTGAGCTGAAAACACATCAAACACCCCATGGTTGTTTTGAAGTGTGTGATAATGGTCTTTTCAAGATGATGCAGGTTGGTTTTTGTTTCCGAGTCTCCCTCCGCTGTGAATTGAGCCACAGCTGCTGCCTTTGTTCTGGCTCCGATTCAGGGACGTGGAGTCCGCTGACATGTCTCTGACTGGGCCCATACAAGACGGGCCAGTCGGTGCACTTCATGGCTCAGCTGGTGTTTCATAAACGGAGCTGTTGTGTCTGAACAGATGACAAAACACATCATTTTTTGTCAACATTTAGATGGCAAGGGTAAACAAAGTATTAAAATAGTTTTGGCCACAGTAATGTAGTGTTTCAGCTTTAAATACTTATTTGATCCTTTTTACAGGGTTCACACGGGTGCTGGAAAATTCTTAAATTTTAATGTTGTGTTTTTAAGGTCTGAAAAGTGCTTTAATTTTAATTTAAGTGCTTGACAGTGCTTGCAATTATAACTGTGATGTGATTGATTTATCTTTTTTGGGGGTAAAATGTTGTGTTCTTTAATTTCTGAAATTTTTGCGATTATGATATATGTTTATAGCGTAATACAATGTACATCATTGTGATTAAAAACTGAAAAGAAATTATCCTGAGTAGATGTTTTCCTGCAGATGTGCATTTTACCCCAACAATAAGGTGCTGTGTTGGAAAAATGTGAAAATAATCCTTAAAAGTGCTTGAATTTGACCTTAAAAATGTCTATGGAGCATGTTTTTTAATGGTATATCTTCTTTTATTGATTAATAATCCAAGTATTCTCTGCACAGTTCTAATTATTTTTAAACATTCATTATTCTTTATCAGTTTGGTTTGTTTAGTTTTAGTTTCATCAACTGCTTTAGGGGTGTTGTTTTTAATAATTTGAGTTTTTACTTTTCAGTATGAGGAAAGACTTTCAAAGCTGAAAATGTTTGGCATCGAGTACGATTTACAAAGTTTTTGGGGTTTTTTTGGAGGACAAAGCTGATAAAATTTCTTGCAATAGGACGATTTTTTTTTAAGGAAAAACATGCTTGACTGTTATTTTTACTCTTAAAATGCCTTTTTTGCAGTGTAACAATACGTGCATACTCCATGTGTACATAGCAGGATCCCCTTTGTTCTGTGATTCATTCATTCATTCATTCATTAACTGATTTCTACCTGTTTTTGCAGCTCTACGATAAGATCAACACCAAGTCATCCCCACAGATCAGAAACCCACCCAGTGATGCTGTGCAGAGAGCCAAAGAGGTGAATAAACACACAAACACATGCATCTTCACTCGTCTTCACTCTGAGATTCACACGTGCATTAGTGTGTCTGTGTCCGCCTTCATGTGTGTGATAGTAATGCTGAAAATTAATAATAAGGTGTGAAGTCGGCTGATTCACTAGTCGCTGGTTCTTTTTTAATGACTTTCCACTAATGGCTCTGTCACTGCTCAGACTGTTTTCTCTTTCATTACTAAAGCGCTAACGTCTCACTGCTGTGGTTCAGGCTCTTCTGCTCTGTCTCTTCACGTCTGTCCCGGGTTGTGTCCAACTACTAACTCAGATGGGATTTCTCTAGAAACACACATGCGGATTATGGTTCAGGAAATGAATACTTTAAAAAATAAATCGTAACACAAGATAAGAGAGAGGAAGAAGAATACGAGTAGAGTAGAATCTGTCTCATACTGGTGTGAGATGTTCCTGAGCTGTCACCACAGACGCTCCTCTATTTGAAGTGGGTGTTTAAAATGTCATTTATGCCTTTTCATTATGCTTAAAAACCCCAGGAAATATGTCATATTCTACTATCAGGCTCAATGAAAGTAGAATCAACCGCAGTGAAGGAGTAAGGAGGAACTCTTTTTGGTTTTTTGGTATAGTGAGACACAATGCAGGAGGACTGAAACTGGGCAGATGTAAAGTGTTTTCAGTGACCCGCATGTTAGCGTCATTAGCTACTTTTACACAAAGATCCCAGAAAAAGACGACATGGTGATCCCACCTTTTTTCCACCATTGACTGATTTCCACAGCCAAGACAAAGGAGTAACAGATGTGAAACAGGCTGGACTTTCACACAGCAGACCTGTGTTCTGGACTCAAAGGGGCGGTGATGCAGCGTATAGTGTGACGTGTAATTTAAGCATCGCAAATACCCCAAGCATAGCAGTGTTGCTAACCGTCTCTCACCATTCTACAAATGTTAGCATAGATACAGTCCTAGAAAGACATCTTTGCGGTCGAGTTGATATGTTTGCTTACTGTACAAGGCCTGTGCTCATTTTTAAATCACCCTAGTGCTGGAGTCGCTATCATCAAAACATCACACCTTTGTTACAGAATGAGAGGTGTTCCCTTTACACAGCGTTTCGGAATCATGATCCCACCTTTATCACAGGTCTGTTACTACCTCCAGAAGCGTTACAAAGTCACGATAAAGGTGGGACTAAATGATCTCACTACTTGTTTACACAGATGTCATTCTGGAATAAAGTTGAAATATTCCTGTAACAGAAGTGCTGTGTAAAAGGGGCTATAGGCATTAGATGAGGTAAACTACACTGGAATTGACCTGGTTTAATCGGAGAATAGGTGATATTGCTTTTGTGGAGAGTTAATCCAGAGAACTTGAGTCGGTCAAAGTCACTCAGTACATGCACCACATACTTCAGGTAAAAGGCATTAAACTGTGTGCGTTATGTTTGTCTGATGTAAGGCCGCACGATATTGGAAAAAAACTGACATTGCAATTTTTTTTTTTATCTCTGCGATATATATTGTGATATGAAAATGTATTCATCAGGATATAATAGCTGTGTGGTGCAGACATAAGTGGTCGAACATATCATTTATGTTACCTCTCATTGTGGATACAGGTGTAAGACACTGTCAACACAGAACACGAGTCAGTTTCACCCTTCTTGTAGCTGAAATAATTCTAGATAACTGATGTTTTTCTTTTTGGCCCCAAGTCTATGTTTTCTGTGATTTTCAATAATTCGTTGCTCATTTTTCTAAGTTGTTACCAGCGACTCAGTCCATGTGTAGGGGCATGATCTCCTTTGCCGAACTGATTAAGAGCGATTGGGATTTGTTAACCACAGTGTGTGTCATCGGGTACCCTTGAAATTAGATGAAAACATGTTGAGTTCATTTCCCTCCTACATTGCAGGACCTACTATGTGAGTATTGCAAACATGTACATCACGACGGTGATGCTCAAACGTTATATTGCCCCCCTCTGCACAGAGCAATCCAGTGTTGTATCACTAGTGCCTAAGGCTGCAGGGCGACCTCTGGGGTTGTTGATGTGGTTTCTATGTTTTCCCCTAACTGCCCACCCCCCTTCAAATTGTCACGTCTCTCTTTTTTGTCATGTCTTTTATGCTGTCAGTATAACTGTGCAATATATGCAAGAAATGCTTTTTTTTTAACCAGCAAAATTCTGCAATATGATGCAGAGCTTGCTTGTCTTTTTTTTTGTCATCTCATCGTAACGTGTTTTACTTCTTCAGTCTTGATCTTGATAAAGGGTAGTGTGGCATCTTGTCTTCCCCCAATGTCTGTGCATACTTGTTCCCAGAGACATACTATTGTAATTTTGTTGCTCTGAAATATGTGCAATGACAATAAAGGCTATTTTATTCTATTCTATATTGTGCAGCTCTAGTTTGATGTGTAGTCGAGGTTTTAACCCAAAGTAGAAGGCATCAGAACGAACAGAGATCTAAGAGCTGGAGTCAGTCCTAAATTAATCCTGTTTTAAGCTTTTTACATATTTATTACTTGTTCTAGAGTAATTTTCCATCCATTCATTTATTTATGGTAATAATAATCATCACAGCATCAAAACTGCAATCACAGCACCTCCAGACTCCTCCAGAAACCTTTGGGATCCCTGGTATTCAACTTCACGCCACCATCAGCTTTTTACCTGAGATTAAAAGCTCCCGTCCGGCCAAATGTCTTGGCAGTGACACAAATGGAGTCTCAACAATAAAAGTCATTGTTTATAATTGATGTAGTTGATCAATATATTGCAAAAACACCAAAACAGCTGAAGCAGCAAAGTTTGCAAAAACAAAATTTGTGTCACTGCCAAAGGTTTTAACATTATTACACTCACATATTTGTTTTGGTTTTTTTTAAAAGACAAAACCAACATGTGTACTCACAAACTACAGCAGGGCTAGGTGATGTGGCCAAAGAAAAGAATCTTAATTGGGATTTTTTTCTTTTTGTTTATTTTTGTCTCCATCATCTTGGAAAATTTAGGATTTCAGTCTTTTTTTCTGTCTACATAAATTTAATAAAACCATGATTAAAGTTAAATATAAGATGCAAACAGGTTACATTTTGCATTTTTGTTGAGCAAGAAATGTCTTGCAATGAAAAATATTTTGACATCATAATTTTCTCAGAGCAAAAAACTGATTATTCAACTGAAACCGATACATTTTCCAGCCATCCCACCAACCATATATCTACTGAACAAAAGTTCTTTCTCCGTTCTTACTGACTATTGACTAGAGGTCGACCGATATGTTTTTTTTTTTAAGGTCGATGCTGATTTTTGAAACATTTGGTCAACTGATGGCTGATACCTACAGCCAGTTTTTGACACTGAAATTTAAGGAAGATTTTTTTAAGCACATTGACCATAAAATACAACTGAAATGCTCAGATATTTAAGTTTTTTGCAGTAATATAAATCAAATTAATACATGTACACATAGTACTTTATAGCATTTATTAAACTTCAAGTGCTGCCCACACAGATGCCTGATCAGATATCTTATAATATTTTTACTACTGATCAAATGTAGGCTTTCACAAAAAATTTAAGGCGGATATTGGGGGGAAAAAGAAGAAGAAAACCTCTACTCTTGGCTTGTGTAAAATGCTCATTAGTTACTTCAGAAACACGCACCAGCTCCATCTTATAGTTTCTGGACATGAATATGCAGTAAGAAAACCAACCTTCTCTAGTTAATTGTTGTTTAATGTGATCTCCAGACAGTAAACATTTACATTATAATTATGCTAAATATTCACTTATGAGTGTTAGGGGCAGGTCGCTCCAGGGGTTCTGTGTTTCTTTCTTCAATAAACAGTTCCAGAGAAATTACACAGACTGAATTATGCAGCTATTTACAGTATATTATGTTTTGCGCTCTCAGTCGGCTTCCCTCAAACTGCAGTGACCTCTTGAGGTTTCTGTGTTTATGACTCGGAGTCGCTGTCAGAGCGCTGTGCCACAGGCCTGTTTACTCTGAGCTGCTTTAATAAAGATCTCTCGTTTCTCTGTTTGACCTTTCTCATTAGAGATGCCACTGGATCTCACAGACATACGTACATCCCAACAGGGCATTTGTGGGCTATTAGTGTGGGTTTTCCTAACAGACACTAGCAGCGTGGTCTCCAGGGATTCACTGTGATGGATTCACACACACACACACACACACACACACACACACACACACACACACACTATTTAGGCTGATGTGTTTACCTCTCAGTGTACCAGCACTTGAACAGGATGCAGACTGGAACTGCTTAACAAGGAGTGTGAAAGCAGAGGGAGCGTGTTGGCTAAATCGCGGATCACTGGTGTGCATTGTGAGTGTATTTGCGGGCGGCCGGGTACACAACATGTTGCCATGTTTACATTGTGTGCTTTGTTGAGGGAGCAATTAAAAAGTCTGAACAGTAAGGGAGTGGGTGAGGGCTGGCGTCTCCAGTCCCAGGGCTGTTAAGACAGGGAAAGCCTTTTAGGAGAGCCCAGCGCCGTTTTATGTGGCTTTGGTTCATGTCAAAGGGACCTGGTTAATTAACACAGCTCTGGAACGCTGTGTCCAAGAAGTCTGTTCGTACAGACTGTCTCGGGATTTCTACTTAAATCAGCCTACATGGAGCAAGAGTTACAGATACATACACAATACATACAACATGGTCTCAAAAGCTGCACAGTTTCTTTTCTTTTTACTGGTTTGATGGATATTTATACTGAGAAAATACCCTCTGCATTAAAACATATTAAATAGCTCTAATAGCAAGAACAGGAACCATTTCAATCGACTCACAGTGGAAATGGTGCATTTGGGTTTTTTTTCCAACAATTCTTTATTTATTTCCAAACATAATATCACTTGTATACAACCATGACAGAACAACAAGACAAGTAACGCAAAAAAGGGACTAAAATAATTTTAAAAATACAGTAAATAGACGTGTTCTAAGATCAGACCTTTGTGGGATATATTTGCCACTGTGAACATTGTTTTTAACCAATCAATTTCTAAAAGATTAGGTTTACTATTTTAGGTGTAATCCCAGAAAGCTTAGAAGGAAATAACCTAAAATATCTTTTCCAAATTTTACTAATCAGAGCCAATGCATCACTATCAAGTGGTTGAAACCTGAAACCCCCCCCCCCACATATAACATTTGGATTGAGAAAGTGAGGGAAATCTATCAGATGGAGCAAATTAGTTATATACCGTACTTAGAATTCAGGGAGAGCTATTTGCAAAGTCCCATGATTCACCTTTGAATGCAATAAGGATTCAGATGTGATCATTTAAATGTATGATTGGTGTTTTGTTTGGTTTTTTTTTCTCTCCTCCCTTTATCTTATTTCCAATTTCGGTTTCATTTCAGTGTCATTCATATTTCATTTGCGACTAACTGTAATCAATAGCTACAGCAGGTATCTGTATTTCTTCACATATACAATATAGGGATGTTTGATTGGATATGTGTATGTACGTAAAAGGCCTTGTATATTTGTATGAGCAAAACTAAATAAAAATAAAAAAAAATAAAAAAACAGTGAAGTACCAAGGGGGTAATAAGTATACACAAAGCCCACTGTACACTGCTCACATTCACAAGTATGCTCTCCAGATAAATTAGATGGTAGTCATTCAAAACCAAACAGTAAACATTTTTCCCAAATGAACTGCAGAGGGCCACTTATGGGTCATCCTCAGATGTTTTCACCAAATGAGTCTTTATTTGCAAGCAAACTTCTAAAGGGGCCCCAGATGTTATCAAAAATTGGTTAGTTAAAATGGTGCATATTTATAGACACAGGAATAAAGTCATTCTGTTTGATTTTTTTTTAATCTACGACAGTAATTGTATCTGCCTCAACATTTGGAAAAGTTTACGTCCAGCAAATGACAAAAATGTGACAAATCCTGAAAGATGTGAGAATACAGAAAATGTAATGGTACCGATGGGGCCTTTTTGTCTGATTCTTTTGTTTAGGATGGTGTTCTTTACTGCGTCTGATCTGGACGATGTTTGTTTCAGTTCCCATTACGTTCCAAATTTATGCTAAAGTGGTAAAAAGGAAACAAAGCAGGTAGAATAGCAACTTTCGATGTTACTCACTCCTGTGGCTGCTTTTTTCTTTCTTCAACCTTCAAAGACTTTAACAAATTAACTGACCAACCTAAAATTTTTAATACCTTTCGAGCCACTAATCCTATCAATACATGCAGTTTCTAGTGCTTTTCACCAACACTAGAAATGACCCATTTATACGTTCAGAAACTCTATAATAAATGTGGAAATACTGTCATTTTCTGGAACCTTGATTCACCACTAAAACCCACGTAGTTTGACAAATGATAGTGATTAGAGACGCATGTTATTTATAGAAAAGATATAAATCTACTGAAAAAAATCTGTTACTTCAGTTTTCCCTGTTCTAAAATAGTATTTGAATTTGTACTTTTATTAACCTCTACATGGTTAGTCAAATAACTACATTAAAATACCAGATTTTAACTGAAAACTGCACATGATAAAGTGATACATAGTGATAAATACATTCTGAAAGATTAGGAGTGGAGAAAAAAATAATTTGGAAGTCATAAAAAACATTGTTCCAGGGTCTTTAAGGGTTAACTTAGCTGATAAACATGAGGAAATTAATGCCAAAAAAAACTGACTTCCTTGCATTTGTAAATGACAGAAGAATTTACATAAAACATTCTCACCAAGTATAGATTCATTGCAAATAAGATGATTAAAACATACATTCTTACTGCAGCTGAAGCATGTTTATTTTATTTCAACTACTGAAAACCTGCAGAAACATGCACTAAATTAAACACAACCAGTGAACAATGGGTTTGTCCTGCATCGAAAACCTTTGAGGCAAGAGAAAAGGAGTACATTTTATAAGCACGATGCATGGTGAAGTCGCACCCACAAGGCTCTGCAGATATTTGTAATAAAATGTTAGACATAAGCAAACACAATTAAGACAAGTCAGTTATAAAATAAAATATGGGCGCAGAACAACCAGTAAAAATTAATAATCCATGTGAATCAAAAATGTTTAAGTAAAATAATAATAAAGACCAACAGTAGACTAATAAAAGATAATAAGACTGTCGGTTAAAAGCAATAAAAGAAGTAAAGATAAAATAAGAGTCAACCCAGACAACAAAAGGAGTGTTTTCAATTTAGTTTTAAACGACAATAGCGTCAGGACATTAACCGTATGTGTAGGATGTTCTGGCTGCGTAGAGCATAAAAGGCTGTTTCACTAGGAGTCCGGAGGAAAAACCAGATGGTCTGGTCCACATGACCTGAAGGAGTCCAGCTCACAGATGGGCAAAAGACAGCCCGAGGGCCAGAAGTGGTCCGCAGAACATCTCAGTCCAGCCCTCGACGTCCTCAAAGGAAATCAAAATAACTCCCACAAAGTCAGAATGAGAACACACCTCTGTCTCTTATGTTGAATTTTTCAGAGGCCGTCCATACATAATCCAGAGTGTTTTCATCTGTGACCTTTACAGCCAGGAACATCAGACAACTTCAGATTAACAGAGGCTCACTTAAAAGTTGATGCCGCCTTTAAGTTTTATGTAAGTTTTCTTTTCATTGTGACCTCAGAACACATAAGGTTGACTTATACGGTAGTAAAAAAAAAAAAAATCACTAAGTTGTTTGTTTTGAAAGAAAGGATCCCAGCCCTCTGTAAAGCACTCATGTTTACCAAATTTATTTATGAGAATACAAACAATAAAAAGTGATATGAGATCACATCACATCAGTGATCAGGGTAAGAAATGGAAAACATGAATAAAAGTAACAGATAAAAGCTGATTTTACATATTAACAATTAAAGATGGTATTGATATTAAACTCTTACCAGTTGGGGAAGTCACGTGCCTGAACACACTTACATATACATGTATCCACAGACTGTATCACACAGTGAATAAAGTATAAAGCTCATTGTTTACACACATCTGTATTATTTCATCATCATGTTTCTTTCTACATACATAGCTGATTATTTGACAGTTGGTTAAAATATCCCTAGTATTTTTTAATCTTCTTGTGTTGCATCAGCAGATAGTTTACATTATTCAGGGTTCTGGTAGGGTCTTAAAAAGCCTTAAAAGACTTGAATTCATGAATCTGGATTTAATACCTTTAAAAAGTCTTTAAAAGGTGTTTAATTTGATATGGTAGGTCTTATGTTGTCATAAACTTGTTGACTGTATTTAGTTTAAATGTGTCAGTTAAATGTCCAATCCCACAATTTAGATTGAAATTAGTAACCAGTTATCGCTAACTTTACAGCATTTGGTGAGACATAACTTGAAAAGATAGGAATCAACACATTGGAGTAAATAAATGCATTTTCCTAAATTCTAGGTGTCACGAATTTTTGTCAATATGGCTGTGAAATGGGCTAAGACATGGGAATTAAATTATGTTCTAAGTAGTTTTAAAAGGAGTTAAAAAGTCTTAAATTTAACTTGTACAAACCTGTAGGAACCCTGATTATATTTCTGTTAGCTTAGCTTTGTTTCCAGACAGAAAACCGCCACAATAAAACCACAAATCCCCTGTTTTCTGAACAGTTTTTGTCATCAGTAGCTGCACTAAAGATTGGATTGGAATTCATCAAGGTCAGAAGTGTCGTAGTTTAGTCTGAACCATGGATCAACAGTAACTTTACTGAAGATAATAACATCACCGAATATCTTTACACCTTCATATGCCTTATAATCAAACTGACCAGTGTAGAAGAAATACTGTGATTTCAGTTGCACACTCCTTTTTTTTTTCATTTTAGTTTAATTTAGTTTAGTTTATTTTGAGGTTATGCACTCCATGTACAGTGGTAATTACGTTTACACGAACATTTAGAGCTGTGTCCACTGGTGAAAACGACAACAGTGCTTCTGGATTTTATCACTTTGTCACTTACTAAGTTGTTTCTTAGCAGTTCTTATCCCATCTCCTTACTTTCTGGCCTCACGGTGTTCGTCTCCCTCACCATCAGAGACTGTCATGACTCACCACTCCCTCTAGTGGCCACATAAATCTGACGAGCCGTGGGTGTGAATATATTCAGTGCATATCTTCACAGGCGTCTTTGGTTTGACTTCTGGCACTGATACTTTCAGCTCATTTTTTAATCTTTGAAGCAGAAATGCTACTTATCGTCCCAACAGAATACAAAAGCGGGCATATTATTTAGTCCTAAAGTAAAATGATCCATGGGGCTGTTGTGTCACAGCCTGCGTTTAACCACCTGACTGGTTTACACAGCTCTGCGGGGAATAGAGCTTTAATTTTTTGTTTTTCCTGGTTCATATTTCAAAAAGACGGATTCTGAGACGCTTGACAAATACCGACCTCGGGCTGCTTCACGACAGTCCCGCTGCAGATTACTCATCGTTTTTTAATCTCCGTTGTGTGTTAAGGGACGCCTCCCTCCTCCTCTTCCTCCTTCTGTCTCTCCTGATTGAATCTGAGATGCTTTGAACCAATCAAACCGCTGATAGAATGCTTGGAACTTTTCTCTGGCTGTACTAATACACTTTCTTCGGGAGGGAACTTAACCTGCATTGGCTGTAGATACTAATTTCACAAAACCTCTTAACCGGGGTCTTTCCCCCCCACGTCTATCATCACTGACCTTTAAACTTTTACCTGTGGCGGAGTCGACAGCCTGTATAACCGTTGTTCCTGTGTCTCCCTCCACTTAAGAGTTCCTCCCGAGACGAAGCAAGTGGCGCTTTGAAACATCTGGAATATGTAAGACCTCATCACACTCCTGCTATGTTTACAATGCTTTATAGGATTTGTCGGCGTGGTTTTAAAGGGTTATAGAAGCGGAGGTTTTTGACTGAGGTAAGGTAAAAATCAGGATCCATGAAGGTTATTGCTGTTTAACTGCTGTATGTCTCTGTGTTGGTGTATTTTCTGGAGCGGAACCTGAATGAGTAAATTAATCTGACGTACAGCTCTGGAATAAATTAAGAAACAAAGGTATTAAATTGCAAAATGATTACGTCTCTGTAATTCCATATTAGGACATTGTCATTTAGTGCATTTCTTCATAGAAATTGTTGAACATAGAAAATGCATTGTCTGCAGGCCTCAAATAAGAAAACAAAATACAATTTTGCAAAAAAGTCACCACAAACCATTATAAAGGAAAACAACACAGTATTAAATGAAAAAAGATTTGTTCCAAAACAGGTAAGTTTATTCCTAAA
Organism: Fowleria isostigma; assembly: GCA_029814645.1. Lineage (NCBI taxonomy): Eukaryota > Metazoa > Chordata > Actinopteri > Kurtiformes > Apogonidae > Fowleria > Fowleria isostigma. The sequence continues at coordinate 20,112,171 of JAPTGZ010000015.1, read as the reverse complement.
TGTGCTCAATCTGTTTTGTCATTTTTACGGCATTCATTTATGCTTTTATCTTTTCCTCTTGATGTGTTGCCATGTCAGTTTTTTCAGGTGACATTTTTCCATAATACAAAGAACAACCAGCAACAAGACACTATACGACACTGAACAAAAATAGAATGTGGCCTTTTATTGTGGCCAGCCTAAGGCCCACCTGTGCAATAATCCTGCTGTCTAATCAGCATCTTGATATGGATGGATTATCTCAGCAAAGCAGAAGTGCTCACTAACACAGCTGTACACAGATCTGTGAACAATGTTTGAGAGAAATAGGCCTTTTGTGTACATAGGAAAAGTCAGCTCATGAAAAATGGGAGCAAAAACAAAAGTGTTTGGGTTTATATTTTTGTTCAGTGTATGTGGGAAAACAGGACTTGACTGACTGAAAATGCACAGGTTGAAGGTATTGATTATTACACCAACCTTTTATTTAAAATAAGCAGCTCTTATGGTTAACACCACCCGTACTGTACTTCTGTATTTGTACTTGTGTTATGTGTTGTCGTTTCCTACCATTGTTGGTATTTGTTCATTATCATTATTGATATGGGCTGTCTTTAATATTGCTGGTA
>JAPTGZ010000015.1:20051524-20062000 GCA_029814645.1 Fowleria isostigma | reverse complement strand
ATAACATAACATAACATAACATAACATAACATAACATAACATAACATAACATAATATAACATAACATAACATAACATCCTGGTTATGACTGAAGAAATCATAAAATATGTAACTGAGCTGAACATGACTTCCCTCTTTAATTTTATCCAACCAATCTTAATAAGGGCCACTGTGTTTCCAGCTAATCACACCCATCCTTCATCAATTTAATAATTGGTTTTTACCTTATATCTTGATTTGATGTTGGAAGTCTGTAATGCATATGGTCAAAGTGGAAAACGTGAGGTTAACATGCATTGAAGTAATCCGTGCAGGAAAAGCTCCTAACAAAGGGAAATATTGCAGCTTATGGTTAAAAGGATAAATCCACCATTATGTCACACAAAAGGGGGGAAGTATAAAATATTTACTCAATGGATTTATCCTGCTGTAATCTTTGTTACTGATGATGTTTATGTTGGTCACTTATAAATTCCTGGTCTAATTCAGGTTCTCACGTGAGGTTTGGTGGTAGAACTGTCCATTTAAGGCAAAAAAAATGAAAGAAGAACTCAGACTTTACCACTGCTGAGTGGTTTTAAATGGTAAAAGTTTAGAATTGAGTACTAGAATAAAAACATTGATGTACAATTTGCATAATAGCACTTTTTTATAATGGTATTTTATATCTTAAATGCAAGAAGACCATTAACAACCGTATAAACCCTTATACAGCAAACCCCTCCCGATGACCAAAAGCAACTATTGATCTAAAATGTCTTATACCTGTTGAACTATTAATTGTATCAATACATTTAAATAATTCAGATATAATACAATTTTATTATTAGATGTGTCTTTGTTGGATGTTCAGAATCTCTGAAGTAAATATGGAAACATTGTCATTTTGTGCAACATACGTACATCAGTTAAACTCCATGTAGTTTGATATTTGTAACTGAAAAAGTCTTGTTTTCTACCAGGTTTCTCTGTTTTTAGACAATGACATTTAAAAAATTATATGGACACCAAATTAAATACAGTAAACTACCTGTTTTTCACATGAAATGCCAAATGCAGCAGATGATATTATAATAAATCACTTAAGGATTGTTAGATGTGTAGAAAAATTCTTTTGGAAGTCACCACAAAAAAAATACTAGATTTTTATGGGTTAAATGAGTCAAAGGGTATTTTCCTCAAGGGAATAATCAGTCACCATTCAGTCCAGACTAATTGCTTGTATAAATTAGGCCAGTTTTATAACAGGGGTGTCACACTCATTTTAGTTCTCACCTTCATCTCAAGCAGGCTGAAATAAAAAAAATAACATAATAATCTATAAATGATGTAAATTCCAAACTTTTCTCTATGTTTTAGAATGAAAAAACACTGATCCTTGAGAATTTGGATGAATACGTTTTAAATAAATTATTTATCATTTAATTATTGTTATGTTATAGAACCAGTTCTTGGCTTTCAAACTTTTATAGTAATGCCACCTGCTCATTTTGTAATTTTTTCATAAAATAGGTATTTTTCTGTCATTACTTTGTTTTTGTCAACACCATCAAACACAACAAAAAACTAATTATTCCTACTTAGTTAATCTCAATGCAATTTGAGCTTTTAAATAATTGCGTGCAATATGCACACATAGATATATGCTGCTAAATGTTGAATATTCAGTTTATTTTATTTTTTTACTGCTTACTTGTTCTCCTTAATCAGGCAATTTTCATCTTTATCTTTAAACAAAGTAAAAAAAAAAAATCACAGAAAAAAACTTCCAAGTGACAAATACTTTAATAAATCAACAGCACTGATGAAAAAGCTCATAAGCATATCCACTTAAAACAAATAAAACTCCATCTGACAGTGTTGACAGTGGCTTCATTACAACAAACAAATCCATCAATTTAATCACTCATGTTAGTCCTTCTTTACTTAAGAAGTGTATTTCACTATTTTGCAACAAATAAGTTTTTTTCTATTCTGTTCACATCATATGATTTTATAACATCATATACATAAACATCTGAACTCTTTCTCTCACTATATTTTTTTATTTTTTATTTTTTTATCTGTTTCCACTTAGTTTTAATCATTGGGGATGAGGATACATTTATTAAAGACTATTGTAGGCTTTCAATATTCTATCTATTAGTATCCCCGGATGTTAAATGTCTGTGAACAGCCATAACACTGCATGACACACAGTTGGAGTTCAATCAGTTGCAGAGTAGTTTAATGATTAAAATGGTACTAATTGTATTGTTCAACAATGACACTTGCATGTATTGGTCTGTGTGGAAATCAATATTAGGAAAAATTACATAATAAAAAGAAAGAGTTTAATGAAGTATGGAGAGACACAGTGGTATTTATTGTAATCATAAATTATGTTCAAGCCTCTATTTTGAATGATATTGAGGCTTTTGTTGCCATTTGATGGTGTTGACCACCTAATTTTTTTTCCATGACAGGCATGAATTATATTTGAATTTCCCTCGGGATTAATAAAGTATCTATCTATCTATCTATCTATCTATCTATCTATCTATGAGCTGTAGACAGTAGATATCTACTGTTAGCTTTGGTTGCTAACTAGCTGTAGCCCAACTTAAAATGTGTACATTTATATAATGACTAAATTATTATTTTTTTATATATATATAAAAGAGACAGTCTTGGTACATGATGGTTGTGATGGTAAAAATATAAATAAATATGTGAAGACTTCTGAAGACGTAACAAATAAACTTACAAGAGGCTGAGTGGACTGGTTACATTTAGCATCTGAAGGTGGACAAGAAGGTCCTCAGGTGTGTAGGTGACCAGATGGTTGCCTGATTTTTTATTTATTTTGTGTATGTTTGATAGTGTTGACAAAAACGTGGGACACATTTTGAGTATATATATTTTCAAATATATTTATGAAAATTCAGTTGTCTTAGTTTTCAATAAATCTTTCACATTTTTTAAAGTGTTTTTGTCAAATTCCAATGATAACCTCCTGTCTGTGGACAACTCATTTTGTAAATAATGGGCTAATATATGACCTTAAAATTCATTATCTATGTATATATAATAAAACAAAAAAAGAAACAACTTTACACTACAAAAAACGGTTATATTTTGGTAAAAGACCCTTTGTAGATCAACTCTGACTATCTTTACTGTGGAAAATATCCTTCATTTTCAACAAAATTAGCACTTTTCTTAGTGAAACATGTTTTTCCAAAGTCTTAATAATTAGTAAAAAGTAAAATTACATCAGGAAAATGTTTACATTTATAAATTATCCTTTAAAAATGGGACTAACATGAACAGCAATGAACAACCTGAAATTTTTCAAGAAAATAAATTAAATTTTACCAATATTATGCTTACACTTATTTTAACATATGCATTATAGTTTGCAGATTACAGTGGAGTTACAAATGCACAAAATATTTAGTAACAGGTATAACATTGTTAAAACTGCTCTAACTTCTCCTAAGACATCTCAGGTTGTACATATTTGCTCAAGTTATTCACATTTTTTTGTGGAAGGATGGTTTGTGTATGTTAACATTTTTATGTAATTTTGTGTAATAATGCGACAGAGAGTCTTACTTATCCTTTAGAACTGAGTGTGACTTTATCACATTACAGCTACAAAACTCAGCTCAACAAGCTGTTCCAATGAGCATGGCTTTCATTTGATCTGCTCCTGATAAATTACCAATGTTCTGAACTTTATTACATTTCTGCAGTGGTCCGGGATAAAACCGGCTCTGTGAATGGTGGTAAATGAGGCAGATGAGATGCAGCATCCAGCCTCCCAGTTGTCTTAAAAAATCCCAGCCTAATCCCACATTAAAGGGTGAACAGGGCAGAGCACAGATTAACTGGTGTTCAGTTCATGCTCTGACAGAGCTGAGGCTGAATGGACCAGTGTGGAAGAAAGATCCAGATACCCGAAACCTCATTCATGGATAATCAATAAAATGCAAAATGAGGTATGCAAAGTAAAATGAGGATGGTCCCAGCTTGGGTTTTATTGATGCATTTAGGCTGAGCTTGTGTAAGTGTTAGATTAATGTACAGCAATGCAGCAATCTCAAACACTAAAACACACATGAAAACCTGTCCAACAAGCATGGAGACACACTACTGAAAACAAACCAGAATTAAACACTTCATATAGCAGGTACTGATTATCTAAATTAGTTTGACATATACAGTACTGTGCAAAAGTCTTAGGCCACCTCTAGGTTTGTTGTTTTTGAGAAGTTGAAATTAGCATATTTATGTATTTATTTCCTCTCTTTTTTTTTCCTTTAAATACAACACAAAAATAAAGAAAACGCATACACAGCCTTAGACAGACAAGCAAAAAACTGAACTAAATGGGTTCTAAAGGTTAAAGTCAGTATGACCTCTGACCCCATGATTAGAAATGCAGGAACAGTTAGAAACATCTGACGTGTTGAATGAAACCTGGAATAAGACATCAGAAAATGAAATCTCATATTGTAAGAACAATAATAAAAGCTGTTTTTTTCCTGAAACTTGTGTTTTTACTGGTGTGCATACTTGTACATACATCCAGATTAGATCTTAATACAGAGAATGAGAAATGCATATGTGGTCACTGGAACTTTACTGAACTAACAAACCTAACAATGGACTTTTGCACACTACTGTATAGCAAATATTGTCCAAATTGATATTTTTTTTCACCAGATTGATTGAGGGAGATCATTTGTAAAGTAAATAAAGCTATCAAACCATTGCAATGGAATAATAAAAAAGTGCAATATTTGCCTGGGATGTAGTGTTAAACATCTTCCATGTTTGTAGACATTTGATCCTTGACTTCACAAAGAACATATGTATCATATCATATCAAATCTGTTTTTATGTAGTTTTCTTTCTTTTTTTTCTTGTTCTTACATTCTGTATTAATCTGTGCCAGAGAGGCAGCAACATCCAAAGAATTCCTTGTATGCGTTTACTTATTTGGAAAATAAAGCTCTAATGGTGATATCAAAATTGATGGTATTTTTGAACACTTGAACATTTTCCATCATTGTTGCAGGTTTAATCCCATTCTTACTTGGTCCATCTATAAAAATGTGAAACCTCTACACAGAATATTTTTTTTTCTTCAATGTTGTATCAACCACAATGCAACATGAGGACTTAGCGCCCTTTCACAAAACTCAGTTTGCATTTGTCCATGATATCTGGTTCAACACATGGCAGTGGATTGTTGTTGTTTGTCTGCTTTTTATTGCACAGTGTATTGGTTTTGTATTTTGGGAACAACCTCCCCAACAATAATGTTAAAACTCGCATCTGTTTTTGAATAGTTGCATAATTTCATAAATGCACCAAATATAAGATTGTTGTAATGGGAATGCTAAGTTAACAAACCAAATAATACTACCGTGAAGTAACAGAGGGGGTCAAAAACAATTTGCATTTTTAGATTATAAAGCTCACTGACCACTGGGTTAGATGAATTAGGCTCACCACAAAATTGTAAAATGAACTCATCAGCATGATATTCATATTAATGCCCAAGTATTAATGTGTTTTACAGCCTGTATTCATTTTTGCTCTGAAATAACTTGTAGTTAACAGATAAAGTTGTTTTAAGAAATTGCATTAAAGGAAAAAATACTCAAGAAGGAGAATTTCAAATTAAACTCACTCCACTGCTGTAAATACATTTGAAATGACAAAGTTCATATATTTTTATTAAAAAAAATATACTGTGACAGAGCTTCATGTCTAATAACACACCACTGAACTGGATCACTGGCTGTTGATCAAACTACGTACATTCAGAGTAAAAAGCAGTGGTTGTCTTAGAACAGGGAAATTATTTGACACAAAAGACATCAGTGTAAATATATATATGACCCAGTACATGGAATATACTGTAAATCAAAAACAGCTCAGATGTGTTAGCATTTGTACCTGAAAGGTTTTTTTTTTTTTTTATCCCCACTATTGCCTCCTCTATCCACGAGTGGACATATGGCGGTCACACCTACAGCAGCCGCCTGTATGGACACAGATCATGTCCAGAACGGGAAAACCCTCCATCTATAGGAGGCCGAGGCAGTGAGAATCCCTCCATTACATCGTCCCACACACCAGCACGGGCAGCACTGAGCTGCATGCAATAAGAAGATTAATGCATTTATGGAAAAGCTGCAGAACCTACATTTAGAGTTGTTGAATAAAAATGAGCAGAGAGGACATCTGCTTAGGAGATAACTACAGGAGCAACTGCTTTTATCCCCTTTAACTTTACACATAGATGTGAATGACAATTCACAACACTGGCAACAGACTATGTAATGCTATGAGTATTACATAATATTAATTAAAATTGAGCATTATGCAACAAAAGGTAGAACTTTACATATACATTTTCATCACATTGCCACACTAATCCACAGCTTTAAAATCGACACCAGCCTCATAAACTGTAGAAATGAAATCTGCAAATTATATATAGCTTCATGAACCAGGAGGAGAGATACAGTATATGGACAAAAATACCAGGACATATTCAATCTGCAGTCAGCAGGATGCCCCAGTCCCACTGAATGAGAATATTATCATGACAAAATGTTTAATTATTACAAAAAATGTCAAATTAGTGTTTCTAGTACAATAGTTTAAATGTGGATTTTTCTTGCTGAGTGAGAATTGAGGAAACCAGACAATGACATGTGATTATTTACAGTCAGAATGTGACATACTGTATATGCATCACCACTGAACTCTCACATGTAAAGACCACAGCCATCATTACAATGTACAATGTGCAATATAATGTATCTATTACTGTCACTGCTGCTGCTACCTCATACATAACTACCTCAACATTTATTCATCCCATGCAATACAATCATTCCCACATGTAATATATATGTATATATATATCCATCTGTTAATATAATCACCATGTGCACTATAATTATTCTGTGTATATTCAGCCATCCTGTGCAATACATTTTTACATTTATTATATTCTCAGTATATCCTTTTATTTTCATAGTTGTATATAAAGCTAACTGCATTGTCTTGTAGTACTTTATGTTGTTCATATTTTGCACCTTATATTTTTTTACATAGATTCCTCTTTGCAGTGAAAAAGGAGAAGCTCTCCAATCTGGTTGTACATTCAGTATAATGACAATAAAGTGCATTCTGTGTAATACATTTCAAAAACCTACAGTTTGAACATTACAGAATATTATGATACACAACATTAAAATAATAAAACCAAACTGAAGCATTTGTGCAGGCTACTATGTAAACATAGTTAACCCTAAAAACATTTATTGCAATGATATTTATTACAGTATGAAATGATATCATGATATTTGTCCAGTCCCTTGTATTCAATATGTCCCAATACTTTTGTCCATATAGTGTACGTTATTGTGATTCTTAGTTGATTTTGTAATATATCAGGTTACAAATACTAGTTAACATGTTAAAAATGCAATATACTTTATAACTATTATATTATTTTGCTTTTTGATTCATTTTCTGAGATTTTTTTAATTGATTAATAAATATGAAAAGTCTTAGAAATGTAAATTTAACACTACACAGTAATGTTAGATCTATTTTCTGGTTTACGATACAAAAAAATTTGAAATTTACAGCTCTGAAAGACATTTTTATTCAAAATGTTCTCTGTTCAGTTATAAATAAAAGCCTTATATTTCAGAAAAGATCATCATTATATTATCATCAATCATTGAATCACTATATTTTTTTGTCACTAAGAGATTCTCTTGTTCAATGAAGCAGTGCTCTTCCATGTGACTAGTTAGTCCTTGACACTGATGAACACACAGATTCAGTTTACGTCACAGAAGCAGCTCAAGTGATAATAAAAACTGCCACTGTCATTGTCAGTGTTCTTCACAGATTACTGAAAAAATCTGTTTGCTATGTTGGTATTTCAATAGAAAAATATCCCAAATCCTGTATTTGGCAGAGCAGACTCACACCAGAAACCACAGCAGTTGTCCTGGAAAAATAAAAACATCTCATCGGCATTTTAAAAAACCTACTCGCTGTTTCCACAGTTTCATGTGCAAGACACGTCGTAGACATTCATATCTGACCGGAGAACCAACCCGATAACGAGCCACAGCACCAGAAAGCAGAAGAACGACTGGTCTGCCAGAGCCCTTTGACCTCTGACCCCTGACAGCTGTCCCTCCTCGGTCTCCAGCAGGGTCCCGTTGCGGAGGCTCTCGGTCCCGTTCCCTAGCTCCTCCCGAAGCTCTTGTTGGAGCAGTTTAGAAATGAGGCTGTTGAAGCGGTTTTCCGTGGTGGAGGCGATGTCCGAGGAGGCGGTGGTCAGGTTCAGCTCGGCGGGGTCTATGCACGTGCCGTTGACCTTGGCGAAGACCACCTCGCTCAGATCCAACCCCGCCACGGAGGATGGCGAGGCACAGGGGACGTCCCGCACCAGCTTGTAGCTCTCCATCCAGTCCTTCAGCCACTCCAGACCGCAGTCGCACTCCCAGGGGTTCTTGAAGAGGAACAGGCGGCCCAGGAAGTAGACAGGCTGGAAAACCGGGAACGGGAGCGTGGTGAGGTTGTTACTGTTCAGATGGAGCGTGATCAGGCTGGTCAGGTTCTCAAAGGCGCCCTCCTCGATATTCAACAGCTGGTTCCGGTCCAGGTACAGAATCTCCAGCTCCACCAGGTCGCTGAACCAGGTCCTGGACACATTGGTCAGCTGGTTCCCACCCAGGTTCAGCATCTTGAGGCGGGTCAGGCCTTTGAAAGCCAGCCTCGGCAGCTCGGACAGGAGGTTGTCATTGAGGTAGAAGTTCTCCAGCCGCACGAGGTCCTGGAAGGCCTGGTCATGGATCACATTGATGCGGTTCTCTTGCAGGTTCAGGTACCTCAGAGGAGACAGAAAAACATACATTAAGGTTATTTTTTTATACCATTATCACCATATTCTTTCAGGCTAAGGTGATTCCTACTGATGACATAATCCTGCTATATTAATCCTGAGTCCATGTGGACCCACCAGCTATAGATGAATGACAAGTCTATGGTATCAGAGATCAGAGATCAAATTCAGCTTAAGCTTGAAGCTTTGCTCTTCACGCATTGAAATACATCCACGTTCCTTGAATCTTCTAAATCTGTTCTGCAACATGAGGCTGAAATATAGACAGGAACATCCCTCCTTATCTTTATTTGAGATACGCTGATTCATGATTACTATGACCAGTCCACATTACCTATTTCATATCACATTTTTACTATGTTTATGATGTTATTTTAAAGGACTGATGCTTTTTTAATTATAAATTATGCATTTTAAAACATTTCCCGTGTAGTCTACATAAACTGTTGGGTCTGAATTCTTCATTAATTCAACTTCACAGGTCCATCTTCAACCCTATTTCTGACTAATGACACCAGAAAGGTTGTTTTGAGCACTGGCCCTTTAACCCTAGAACACTATCGCCAGGTGATTTTCACCCGGTTAACATGGTGAACCAATGGGACTAATTTTAGCGATAGTGTTCTAGGGTTAAATGTTAATGAGCCACACCACAGCCCACCACCTCCAGGCTGCTCTGGCTTGTGTTCATTAATACAAACAACTGAACATTTTAGGTAACCAGCTTGAAGTTTGACGTATTTTCAGTATGGACAACAACCGCAGCTGCTGACAAACAATTATGGCATATTCAGAGAAATGTTCATTGGAAGTCTTGACCTTATCTGTGCAAATGTCATGATGTAACTCATGATAAATGTAACAAATTAAGAAAGAATTAAAACAGGTTGTACAAATCCACTCAATTTTGCCCAAATGAATATAAAGATAGCTCTGCAGCACCTGGAGGGTTTACATTCAAATTTTATAAACTATTAGGGTCCAAATACAAAAAATAAATGAACCAAAGACTAACAAAAGTGGGTTTAGCAAAATGTGACCCATTTAACTCATTATTACTGCTAAAATACCATTGCCTCAACTTTTTCTTGATTGTGTCACAGAGTGAATGTGATGAATGGTCATATGATGGTGAAATATGCAGTGAAAAGTAACGTAAATAATTAATAGTTAGTGGCTAAAAAATATAACCAGTGTGGAGAATGATAATCATAAAATCTACAAGATAATGGGAAAGCATTTTAATCCCACAGACTACATATATGTATTTGTGTGTACATAATGACATGTATTTGATATGTGAAAAATAAATAATAATATTGTACATAGAGTGCACAAGCTCCAATAAACCAACTAACTCATCTTAAATGTCTTTTTTGGCATTTTTTCCTGTTTTTGGGGACATTTATTGCTTATTTGCTACAGTCTTTTTTGTATTTCATTTAATCTATTCCTCTCCTAGAGGAGTACTTAATTCATTTTTGAACATGTACATCATCACTTTTTCTTTTTTTTTTTTTTTTTTATTTTAAAATTTTTTA
>JAPTGZ010000015.1:20024010-20034030 GCA_029814645.1 Fowleria isostigma | reverse complement strand
ACTCAATAAGCAGGTTTTTGATTTCTTACGGTCTTAGTTGGGATGATGATGATTCAGCTAAATATCATGCATTTTGGATGACATGCATTTCTACAGAGATAAAGGACCCACTTATTCACACACACTTCCCAAAACTCCAAAATAGATGTAATATTTTTTAAAAATAGATTGTTTTTCCCCACATTTATTCACACTAGGCACCCTTGCCCAAGTCCTCTAATGGTAGGGAATTCCCAGTGCAGTTGTAAACAGTTGTATTCCATCCACTGAACAAACACATTGGTGGCATTTTATCTGTCACAGCCACCTGACTCATGGAAACTAAATGCTCTACGACAACCAGCCAACATGTCGAGCCAGCTGACTTGTGTTGACAATGGATCACTACATTCAAAAGGCCTCTTTAATAAGAAGAAACTAAACTGTACTCAACATTTAGTGCAAGGCAACCGTTTCTGTTGGTCCTACAAGCTCTTATAGGAAATGACAGGAAAAAATAAACTGAGGCAGCATGTCAGCTTGGGAGCAGAGGGACAGGATGAGCTGTGGGATGTGATGTTTCTGGCTTGTGGGTCAGAGTAAAGTATGGTGTTCTCACACTTACCCGGCTTCTCTGGGGGCTCTGCCACATTTTCCTGAACCTCACTGGGAATAACTGAGATAAAACCAAACCAGCCAGTAAACGTAAGGCTGCTTCAGTTCACAACTTTCAAAGCTTTACATCATTGTTTTTACAGAGACCACATGAGAATTTAAGGCCTTTTATATAGAAACTTATTTCAGTGTCTGCTCAGCCCTGCATGATAGTTTATCTTTCATGCCAAAAATCCTAATATTAGGAACAACATTTTTATGCAGAGATGTAGCAAGTCAATATTAGCTCGGTATGGGGCACACTGACAAACACAGAATGATGGGTTAGAGCCCAACGTGACCTGCATGAGAGAAAACAAGCATTTCCACCCAAATGGAGTTTTTTTTGCATTCATTTCTCACCTGTGGCATTGAGCAGATCAAGGAGGAAGGACCTCTTATCAGTCTCTTCGACCCAGACAACCTTCTGGGTGATGTTCTCTGAAGTGGAACCAACACGTCCAACTGCCAGGAAAATGTAATCTTCCAAGAAGTCACGAGCAAGGATCTACAATCGAAGCAGAATATGAGTATACATCATTGTGACCAGCAACCATTCAGTACTAAAATTAATGCTTATTTTGTACACGTCCATATAATAATTTAATGTGGAAAAAAAGTGTCTCTTGAATATTTTACTACAATTTTTTATACATTCATAGTGGTTTTGTACAGTTAAGTTTCACTGCTGGTGTTGTGTAAGTATGCATTCATATACTAAATGTTCAAGTTTTATGAGCATGAGAGATGACTAAGCATTCTGGTTGAGGGTAAAAGCAAACAGTTTTATCTAATCAATCGATGATTTGTTTTTTGAAAAATATTTATCATTGCTGAACCCAGACAGTGTTCGTATTTAACCTACAATCAGATAAGTCTACCGTATATTTGGCTATTGTTTCACTGTACCTGAATTTCCTTGGGGAAAGTTGCGCTGAACATCATTGTCTGACGAATGCCTTTAGGTGGCATTGTATCCTGCTCCACAATACGTCTGATTTGTGGCTCGAAACCCATGTCCAACATACGATCGGCCTCATCCAGGACCAGGTAGCTACAGAGACATTTCATAATTAGTCGACACATCAAACAGACATTGGGGTCGATTCTTTAGATGTGGAATCCCGGTGCTGCACTCACTTGCAGTAGTCCAGGCCAATCTTGCCTCTCTCCATCATATCAACCAGACGTCCAGGTGTGGCTACAAGCAGGTGGCAGCCCCTCTCCAAGTCCCTGATCTGCTGGCCGATGTCTGCACCTCCGTACACAACGCAGGGACGCACACGAGAACGATAGGCGAACTAGACAAGGAGGAAAAAAAGTCAAACAAACCAATGTCAGCAGTTAAGCAAAAATGTTACTATGCTATACAGTGATGTCAGATTCTGGTGTAAATTAGCTCACCTTTCTCGCCTCATCATAGATCTGCAATGCCAGCTCTCTGGTGGGAGCCAGGACAAGTGAGATTGGGTACTGTTTGCGACGACCGTATCTTCCATTCTCCTGAAGATTTAACACATATGGAATTTGAATAATATAAATTTTTGCCACTTTGTACTTTTACAAATGTATATGCACGGTTCAAACAAAACTCAGAACTTATGTATTTACATTGTCATCTGATATGCATTTTATTATTCATTCTGTATTTTGTTACTGCCGATACATCTCATCTTACCTGTCCACTGTTTTTGACAGCCTGAAGAGCATCTCCTGGTCCATCAGTGTAGATCTGACTCAGCACTGGCAGCAAGAAGGCAGCAGTCTTTCCAGAGCCTGGGGAAAAAAAAAAAAAAAAAAAGATCTTAAATACAAAGACGTGGAGCTATAACTGCTGCAATAAACATTCACAGAGTAGAGAGAATCCTGTTAAAATAATGCCTTGTCCAACATAGAAAGGGCACATTAACTATTAACAACTCACCAGTCTGGGCACAGGCCATCAGGTCTCTCTTGGACTTGATGATGGGGATAGCATGCTTCTGGACAGGTGTGGGTCGAGTGTAACGACTCAGGGTGATGTTGCCCATGATAATCTCCCCCATGTCCACATCATGGAACTACAGATTAATTGAACAATATTTAAATATAACACATATTCCCATCTCAACTTAAAAAATTAGAAGACAATGAATGTGAGCTCTGCAAAGTTGTCCGACGTACACTTTCGATGTGGGGTGGGCAGTTGCTTCCTGTGGCCTCCACAGGAATGTCATCGTATTTCTCAAAGTTTATCCCAGTGTTGCTTCCAGAGAAAAGCTCACTAAAAAAAAAAAAGACATTTACACAAGATTAAGTAATATGTTATTGTGATATGATGACTTATTTTAATATGAGTACCAGTAAATTGCCTTACTGTTCCAAGCGCTCATTGGGGGCAGTGGGCTTAGACCAGTCATCATCTCTGGCGTCTTCCACCCAGCGGCTGTTTCCTCCACCTGAAAAACCCCCACGCTCATACCTGTAGACAGACAATGTTTACAGTTTTCAGGTTGAACAAATAGTCAATCAAAGTTATCTAAAGACTTAATTTGAACCTAAAAGGTCAGTTTGACTGGCTACTGTTACATGAATCCTGAAACACATCATTTATTCCTTCATATACACACCTTCCCCGTGAGCCTGCCCCACGGTCATTGAAGAAGGAAGACTTGTTTCGATCTGAACGTCCTCCAAAGCTATTATAGGCAGCATCTCTGGGAGCACCTCCCCATCCGCCTTCTTTGTTTTCATAGGTTCCAAACCCTGAAATAAAAACATGCAGAGTCAATATCACAAACCAAGGTAAATGCAAATAAGCCACCGCCAAGAGCAGGTCAAACGTTACCAGGTCTTTAAGACCAGGAGCACCACGGTCACTTTCCTTTAAAAACGACACCTCGGGTTGTCATATTAATATTGCTCAAGTACATAGCTAATGTAGTCAATGACTTCTTATATTCCATTGAAAACTAAATCATACATATGTAGTGTGAAATGGCACTGATATATAATTATATGAAAAAGGGTGGGGATGATAGAATTTAACACTACACTGCAAAAATCTATGGTTCAAATCTAAGTTGAATATCTTAAGGCACGACAGGATTTCCCCACCTGCATTTTGTAATGGTTGATTAAACGAGCCTCCACCCCTGTTACCACGGTAGGCGCCACGCCCACCTCTATCATTGCGAGGGGGTCCACGTCCTCCAAAGCCCCCATTAGAGCGGTTGTCATGGTAACCATTCACAAATCCATTGCTGCGTCCGTTGTCCCATCCAGGTGAATCTTCAATTGGGGGGAAAAAAAAAATGAGGTGTGTGAAGGCAAATATGGTGCTATTTATGATAGTCATATCTGTGAAGATAAATTATTAAAACTAATTTTTGTCCTCTGTCCTAACAATCAGTTTCTTCCAATTATTTTAATCCAATATAATGAAAATATATAGGCCATAAACACCTCCACAGTTGAGTTGGACCTAAACTAACATCTTGTATATTTTGTCTAACAATCTGTGCCACTGATACCCAATACAAACAAATAGGCAGTGCACAACAGCAAAGCACATTGTTTTTGATCTATAGAATCAAATCCAGTAGAATCGAGCAGTTTGAGATCACAAAAGTCTAACCTGTCGTCTTTAGAATTAACCACCAAATCAATTACCGGTAATATTAGACCCATTAAACCACATCTCTCCCTGTTGAGGACATTTACCACAACGATCTGCCCAGCTTTGGACACTGGCTGTGTCATCGTTCCCATCGGAGGCCACACTATTATCAGTGCAGGCTGATGATGAGGCTGGTGGGGCACAATGGACAGTTAGCACTGCCATGGTAAAGGCTCGCCAAGTAGTTAAATCTATGCAGCCAAAGTAGCAAAAAAAGGGGCAGACCACCCACAGATCTAGGCTCATATTAGTCCTACTGGTGAGGGAAGTTAGACTTTACTATTATGGCCATCACTAGATCTGTGGTGAGAATGATCCAACTTGTACCCGTTTAACAGGTAAATACCCCCGACAAAGCTCCACACAGACACTCCTCTATGTATTTCAGAACAGACCATATGACAACCAACCAAAAAAAAAAAAATGCCACATTTTGTCTTAGATACTAATCTGAGTGATTTATCAAAGAGAAAAGTGTCAGCTAATATGCAATTTGTGATGCATTACAACCTTAATGAAAGTAGGATTCACCTGCAAGGACTTCTCTATAATGCTCTTCCCTTTAGTGCACCACGCAGATACATCTATTTTCTGGATTTCAATGCCACTACTGGGTATGGAATATTAAATAATTTTCCACAAGCTACAACAGTAATAGAGTCGAGTCTTGGTATAGTTTAGCAACTCAGACTGGTATCTGACAAAACAGCTCTTATGTGCACTCTGTGGACATGGCTGAACACACCATGCAGAAGTGGCACAGCCTGTTGGTCTGAAAAAGTAATGCAATGTCTTCACATCAAACCAAACCACCAAGATAAACAGAGAGGGAAAAAACTTCAGTTTGATCCAATCTTAAAATGCACCACGTCAGTGATGGCTTGAAACAAAAGGGTTGTTTTTTTTCTTTTAAAAATTGTTACTGCACATTATGGTGGTGGTACTGGTTGAAATGCAAAAAAGGCCAGGACAGCACTGAGACATTACTGTGTGCCTGATAATTTCTCAGTAATAATTATTGAGGCTGAAAGAACTGTGCACATTGTGTAAGTAAAGATTGAGACATTTTTTGCTTAAAAATTATGGTTAACTGGTTTGGTGAAAACAAGTAAGAAAAGGAGAATTAACTGCACTAACACTGTCTTATGCATTTAGGCGCCTTTGGACTCACTATTTAATTATGCCTTTATCTGCTACAGTACAGAAAACATTGATAACATCTGACTTTTAAGTTGCTAATTGTACCATAATACAAACAAGGAGACACGTTGCAGGGTTCCTTAGAATTTTATCAAAGACACGTTGACAACATTAGCCTAAATAGCTCTACTGTAACATTGCCCAAACACTTCCCATCCTAGTGATCTCAAGACGACAATAGACACCAACTCAACAGCAAATCCTAAGCCAAGTTGAAAACCCAGCGACCATTGTGGGACAAAAGAAAAAACCCACAGATGCAAACCATCCCTTTAACAAGTCGATAATGTGCCCAGGGCAGGTTTCTGTTTCGCCACTACATGAACCACTCCGTTTTACTTAACATACTCAATGTGCAGAACTTCAGTCTGCATTTACTCCATATCTTAACACACTACTCATTCATCAGTCATCTCCAGTACTTATATTGATAGCATGACACTTGACAAACATGTTGTAAAATCTTAAGGAATTAGAATAGAAAGGTTTGTGTTTTAATAATGAATGTGACAGTTACCAACACAGCAATGTGAAGCACTGCTCCAAAGCCAAACAAAACTCCTGTTTTTATTGCACAAATGCAACCAATGGCAGATATTGATTCATTAGTTAGACAGCCACACTAGTGATGCAGTGCAGTGTATTCAACGCACCATCACCATGCATCAAAAGCAACTTCATTTGCAAGCTTTGACAAACATTGGGTTAGGCCCACATTTCTGCTGCTATTTTCAAGTGACCATGACAAAGCAAGGACACATTGACGCTGTTCCAGTGTTCAACTATATACACCATGAAACTCTGCCAACAAGTAGATGGCATGCAGGTAGAGGTCAAGGTATACCACATCTGTTTCGCCAACCCCCACTGTAGGCATGGTAAAAGGCAAGCTCTTGAGAGGCCAGTCTTGGGTAACCTGAGCAAAGGTAGGGAAGCAGGCTATAAAAAGACTCTCCCATAATTACTGGCTCATGCAGTATGAGTGTTGGGCTTGACTTTACACTAATAGTTACCAATCGTACAGTCATCCCATCCTGACGTATAGTTATTTCTTTGTCTTTGCTGACACTCTGCCTGCCATGGTTGTGGGCACTGCTTAGAAGAAACTTGGCGGACATTGCAGGTAAAATATGGGCTTGAATTAACAGTGAAATTGTTCATTTTTAATCACAAAACCTTTAACAAATTAAATGACAATGAACACGTAATTGTTACATCGAATTGCCTTTCATCACTAACATCTTGCTCTCATTTTTGACTGCAAGCATCCCAGCAAAGAGAAGCATATAAATTAATCATGAGCCCACCATTAAAAGTAACTGAAATATACAACTCTAACCCTCTACCCCTTCGCACTGGCTTTGCTGGTGTGTAAATGGCTATTTCATGCATCTGAAAATGCAGGTTGCCCTCAGCGAAAGCAGACAGAAGGGACTTACAGAGATTTACTGGTGCCACTGAATAACCGCACTGTCTACCAGCGGAATAAGCATTTCCTGCTGTGGAATAAGAAAACAGCAAAACGAGAAAAACGTCAAGTGTGCAATGACACAGTGCCATAATTAAAAGATATAGAATGTAAAATGATCTGAATATGCCAAAACCACCTACTAAACATTTGTAGTAAGTCTAAATGTGTCTAATACAAGTACCAAGTACCAACCCCATACCCACCCACAATTCCCTTTATCAGAGCCGTCAACAGCTAGCACTCACCAGCCAAAAACACTCATGAATTGGGCAGTTTTAAACATTTGCCACATTTTCATTTGTCCCATTGGATATGGGTAACTTAGGCAGAAATTTTGAGGCTACAGATGTTTTCCAAGTGTTTGTCCTACTTGATCAGTGCCAAAATAAGCCGTCATGCACAGACACAGAAACCATTCAACATGGCCGTCTCACTCCTTCTGTGCACCAGCAAAGATGAAACCACTGCTACTGTGGTTCAAAGTGCAGCAAATTTACTGCAAAATACCATCTTTATCTTGGCAGATAATTTCCAATGTGTCAAGAAACATACACTTAAAGCCTCACCAATTTCTATACTGTGCTTGCTTTTACCGTGCTCTGATGGGTTTCAAGATAATGAAAAACCACCAGTAGTCAAACCTGTGAAAAACAGTGTGGCTGTGGCTCAGGGATCAAATGTGGACTCACCATTTTTGGAAGCATCTTTGTTCCTCAAGTGAGGCGGAATGTAACGCCCTGAAAAGAGGGAAAAACAATATTATATGTCAAATATAAATAAAGAATTCATTCCAGAAATCATTTTATATACACACCTAAAAACATAAACGAGTGCTCACTCGTGGAAAACAAGTGCACTACATGGTCTGCAGTCATTATGCAATTTCCCAAACATGTTAACAGCAGTGACAGCTGCAATACATGTAAATAAAATATGATGCATTACTTACTGCCGGTTCCTCCGCCTTGTCCGTCAGCAGAGTTTAAGTCTAGGGCAGCAAGCTACAAAAAAAAAAAAGAAAAAAATTCAATGTATAAATTAAATCAATCGAGCAATGACATAAGCAACCAAAAGGCCAAATTAAACCCAAAACAACAACGACATTTGACAAAAAAAATAAAAATAAAAAAATGCACTTCTTGGATTTTTGTTTAAATCCTATAAGCAACTCCTTTGCACGTTTGCATTGAAGACTGTGTTAAATCTGAATCATTCGTGGTTAAAGTACAACACGACGCTAACTCCTCAGGTAATTATGGCCATTAAACAACAGACGACATCGCATAGCAGTGATGATGAACCGAGAAAATGCTGACAAACGAAAAAACAACTAGAGTCTAAGGATGTTTAAGTCGGTTACGACAGGATATTTTAATGAATTAGGGGGATGTAATAATCGAGTAGGTAAGTTTAAAATAACGTTATGGGTATGTAAAAGCCACTGCCAACACTTTTTTTTTCTCCTGCGCCACGTTTCAGGTTGAGAAGGCCCGACGTTAGCCGGCTAAGATACCAGGATACCGGCCGGGCAGTTGTGTTAGGTAACATCCGAATCTGCTTTTAAAACCACGACAAGCTCAAATATAACAGTTTGTCCGTTACTGATATGTGAATTTGTGGTGTTCTCAGCCTACTCTGAATATAACCAATAACGTCAACCGGCTGGATGGTTCACTTCACTGGCACAACGAAGTGGCGAGCTCCGCCATCACAATCTCTCAACGGCGACATCATCACCTCCATTTTAGCAGCACCAACGTTAGCATGGCTCAAGGCTAGCACACACAGCTTCTTTCTCTACCGAAACTACATGCGTCTAACAGCTAAATGTCACGTTAAAAAACGGAAAAGGATTAGCAAAATAGTTTATAAAGTACTTACCTGCTGATCTAGACCGTGTGGATTATCAACGACCACATGACTCATAACTAAAGAGAGTAGTGGGGGGATTATTTCTGAAGAGAAAGGATTTTCTTTGTTAGCACGACCGGCTATGCTGAAACGTAAATTTTGCTCTTCTTTTCTATGTAAATTACGATCCAAGTCCAGCGGCTGCCGATAGAGATAGTAAGACTGCTACGTTTACTTTAAATAAATAAAAGTGCGGTGTCTTATAAATACAAATTCAGTTCAAGTTTCCAAATTAAATTATTTCTGTGGAGCTGAACAAAAACCCCCTCCCGGCAGGCTTGACCGTGGTGGAATGAGACACCGAGTGCTCAGGTAGCGCGAGATATTGCCTGTATAACCCCGACCAGTGGTCCAGTGGCCAAATATCGCGATGTTTCACTTAATCTCGGATCGGTATAAGCAAGAAGAGGAACAGCAATTTGTCGAGAAAAGAAGGAAATGTTCTTTCAGTAGTAGTACCTCGATGCTGTCATAAAACATCGTATTAATATTCCCAAACACATTTCCTGGCATTAGACGTTGTAGTAATGGTCCTAAACACAAAATAAACGGGTTTTGTTTCTTTGTCCTAGCATCAAACATTGTAGTAATATTCCTAAATACAAAATAAACTGATTTCGATGCTTGGTCTTGACATTAAACATTGTAGTAAAAGTCCTAAATATAAAATAAACTGATTTTGTCCCTTAGTCCTGGCATTAAACGTAGTAAATATTGTAGTAATATTCTTAGATACAAAATAAACAGATTTTGTTCTTTAATCGTGACATTAAACATTGTATTAACATTCCTAAATGCAAAATAAACTGAGTATGTATTCACACCCGGAATGTCCTTTGGTCTTTTTGATTCAGATCGGATGCAATTTTTTTGCTTGAGTCAGATTGCATTCTTATTCACTTTTTGTGAGTGGGACCAAAATGTGCAAACAGAAGCTTGTGTGTGACCAACAAAACAAAACAAAACAAACGTGCACTTATCGTTTTCGGAATATGTATTCTATTTTTACAAAAATGTACAAAAAATAATGTTAACTGTCAAGAACAGCTCATTCAAAGCCAGTTTCATGATATGGGGCATCTGACCAAATGTCAACTAGACAATTTCCCACACGTGGAAATCATAAGGCTCTGGGGGACAGGGGCTT
>JAPTGZ010000015.1:19994958-20006059 GCA_029814645.1 Fowleria isostigma | reverse complement strand
TAAATAACAAAAAAACAAAAGAAAACTGAGCAAGTTTAAAGGGAAAACAATATGGAGGTACATACAGATGGAGTACCTGCTACAGGTTTAACACCCTTTATTTTCCGATTAACGAAAAAAAAGATTAACACTTATTTCATCTTTATGGTCAGCAACATGTAAAGTCCATTTTACAATTGTGTCTACTTAATGATATGTATACTGTTGTGTTTTGTTATTTTTCTCTTCATCAGGTACATTTTGTGTTTTGTATGTTGTGTCAAAGTTAGCTTGGTATGCTAATAAAGGTTTCTTTATTTCTTCATATATATGTGTGTACACATAATGAAATGTACATAACATGTGGAATGTTATTTCTGTTATGGTGAATTGAAGTAGTATATCGTGTGTATAAGCCCGAAATAAACCAATCAATCAAAATCCACAACTGGCCAATGCAGGAACTCACTTGAGCTCATATGCTTATGGCTAACCTAGTAACCAGTCGAGCAAATCAATCACTTCACATCGCATCATTTTGGGTACACCGGCGTTTTTTGGTCCCATGATATTCATAGTATATGTGCGTTTTTCTTTACGAAGTTGATAACAATTGTCTATCATGACAGAAAATTGTCTTAGATGTCTCTCATACAAAATATAACAAAAACACAATTCCAAAAAAAAATAAAAAATAGTGAGATAAAAGTTACTGCACCATAAATAATTTGGAATACTAAAGGAAGCCACTTTCTATTCACTCATTCATGATGCCATATGTTCATCTGGGGTCCGTTTCACAAAGCAGGTTTAGTGACAATGACAACTCAATCTGTTAACCCTGAAATGAGGGAAACTCAGGGTTAACAGACACAGAGTTTTCACTAAACCTGCTTTGTGAAACGGACCCTTGTTCCCAACCATCTTCAGGTTCTTTGTTTCACTAGACAGTACGACTGCAAATTCCAATGATGCAAATGGGATAAGTGTTACTTGTTTCTCAAAAGCTGCCAAGCAGACCAGTGGGTGCATTAGCATTTGCAGTTTTCCTGGGTATTGGTGAAAATGTCACTTTTTCCTGTCGTAGAAACTGAAAATGCCATGTGTCTCAGTTTTTATCCCAGAGGAAGAAGTGGGACACCATCGGCCACTTTTCTGTCTCTGGTTCGCTACATTTTGTGGCTGATATTAAACTTGTAAAGTGTTCACACACTCATGTAGGAGTTATTCTCAGTTTTTCTGGCTGCACTGTATCTCTGTTTGGTCTGACAAACTACCAGAGGATTTTTACGATCTAGCATCTTTGAGTGTCCAAAAAAGTGCTATATAAGTCTGATGTATTATTATTATGATTATTATTATTAAAAAAAAAATCACTGCTATCTGACTTTATAAACAGATGACCATTGCTTTTATTTTCTCAGGTATATTCTCTATGTATAATTGTTGGTGTTGTGTAAAGAGGGTTCATACAAGTGTTTCAAGGTCAAATTCAAGCCCTTTTCTAGCACTTTTAAAAAGGTAATTTTCCATTTTTTCCCCTAGCACAACACTTTATTACTGGGGTAAAATACATATCTACAGGAATACATATACTCATGACTATTTTTTGTACCTTGTATTATGCTATAAATATCATTATGATAAAATGTACACCAAAAAAAAAAAAAAAGGAACCCACTTGGCATTCTTCAGGCACATTCACACCGAGACAAAGCTCAAAATAAAACATTTACCTGGAGTCGACCTGAGAACACTCACTAATTTTCTTTTTTGATATAAGTTATTTTTCAATCCTCTGCTCTGGTTTGCCATCTAATCTGACATAGTTAACATTAAAAATGAGTAAATAAATCACATCACGGTTATAATTCCAAGCACTGAAAATAAAATTCAAGTTTTTTTAAGACCTTGAAAACACAACATTGAAATTCAAGCATTTTCAAAAATTTCAAGCACCTGTACGAACCCTGTGTACACAAGTAAAAATAATACGATGTTACTGTGTTAAATGGTAGGAAAACAAATGTAATCCCTTGGGTGTAAAATAATATCAGGGGGCCTAAATCTGTGTTCCTATAGTTACCGCTCCACGTCATGGGTGAAACTAGGTATGGGGACTGATGCCCATGTTTTGTGTTTCTACTTTATTTACAATAAGTACAAACATGAGGGGCTGAGCTGCTTTTTCATAAATCAGGGTGAGTCATCGATTACCTGCTGAAACTGTGTAGTTCCAGGAGAATGTGGGTACAGAGACGTGTCCTCGGGCGGGGAGGAGTCTTGATCGTCAGGTGCTTCCTGTTCATCTGGCTCCTGGGAGAGGAGACAAATGTAATTAAACATGAATTCATTTCAACAGACACAGAAGTATTTGAGACTAATGTGATATTATCAATTCATAAATTATTTGGGAAGAAAACACTGCATATGATGTTAAGCTTTGGCAGTTCAATGTGAAACAAGTAGGTTGCGTGGGTAAAGTCAAGTGTCCTGCTGTGTTTTGTTATCGAGTAAATTAGGATTAAATGAGATCTGAGTGTGCGCGTGGGTGGATTCTGCACTTGAGAGCATCCTGTCAGCAAGAGAGCCGCTAGTTATTCTTAACAAAACAAAACATCACTAATGCGAAGCTTATCTCTGTATTTTAACTATTGATGTGTTTGCAGCATGGAAAGTTAAATAATCACAATGTAAAGTGTAAACTGAGATAATAACACATACCATCCTCAGGTTATTTATTTTTAATCGCAGGAAGTCGGCTATTATTAATACTCAAACTTCACTGGCTACTAGTTTTTATTCAACAAAATGGAAATACGAAATTGATGACAATGTGTGTTAGTGGTTGATTTGTCAAACTGGTTTAATTTCGGTAAAAATAAAAGCTGCGTCACCAACTAATGTCACCTAATGAAGAGTACAGCGCAAGTTTTACTGTAAAATCGTGTCGTTCTAACTAGAGGCTGAAATAAAGCTGGAGGTCAGCGCTTTAATCAAATGCAAGTGGCTGGCAGCGCCGCAGTTTGAGCTGAAGAGGAAGCAAACATTGGCATGGGTTGTTAAGAGAGCACTAGACTTGGATGAAGAGTAGCTGTATCAGTGCTGATGCTTTGGCAAATCGCTGTGACTGGGCGACAGGACAGGAGGGGAACAAAGAACTGTTCACTCTGTGCAGCTGCTTTAGATGATTTCTAATGCCAGTAACACTACAGCGTCTCGTGTCTTACCAACAGACTGCCTGTCTACCTTTCCTTTCTCAATTCTACTGGGGTGGAGGATGGCGATTTTTCGTTTCTATTTTGCTAACAATGTCACAAAGGGGTGATATACTGAAATAAAACTAAAGACTAACAACTCAGTGTTACTGCATCATTCATTTTAGAAAACCACATTGTAGTCAGTTTTGTAGACACGCTCATATTGTTGCCTTCGTTCTCTTTAACAGTACATGTTTTATCCTGAATGAACTGAATTGGTGTTATACATTGGAAGCCATGATAAAGGCTGTTATTTCTCTGCAGTTTCATGAGATAAATTACATTTTTTTTCCTTCCTTTATGTTGTGTTGCCTGGAATACTGACCTTCCCTGGGCTTCCCTGTGTACACTTGAGCTGTGTATGGAACATTACAGGAGAAGTGTGTCATTTGACTGGATTTTTTCAACATTACAAAAGTACAAGTAACTTAGTTTAAGTGACACAAAAATTGCTTGTATTCATCGTGTATGGCAGCCAGCATGGACAGAAAATTATTGATAAACATTTGTCATACAATTGTAATTTCCTGAATTTGTAAAAGAATCTAAAATGTGTAGTCCGAGTACATATTTTAACTCGACTAAACAACTAGAAACATCGGTGCACATTAACTACTACAGCAACTGCTGTTTGTGCACATATTGACACTTAATAGCATGTTCCAAAGATGAAAAGTTAAAGGGTCCAATTGGTTAAAAATTAAGTCTTATCAGAAATATTTTTAATTTCCTTATTAGAAAAATAGAAATCTTGAAAATTTAACATAGAATACGAAATGGTTTGTTTTAATGGTAACTCTACGCACAGTGATTATGACTAAAAGCTCATCATAATTTAACATTTTTGTGTCTTGCAAAAGGATGAGATGATAATTTCTTTACCTCTTCAGGACAGAGTTCACAGGCCTTGGCCAGTGTCATACGTGCACTGTGTGAACGCTCCAGGAAATAGCCGTTGGAGGTCTCGTTGCTCTGGACCGGAGGGGACCAGTTGTTGTAGGTGTACTGAGGGTTTCCTGTGTATGGCCTCCTCTCTAGCTCATCCCCTAACCACTCAACTGCCCATGTCCACTTTCGTTTCAGGTCACCGTTACTCTGTATTCACAAACACAGCGCAGATTAACACAACAGACTTCACACAACGGAACCATGAATAAAATCTGAATAATGAATGGACAGATACACAGGCTGATTTCTATACTCCTGTCATTATATTCTGGGGGGGGGTTTATTATGTAAAACAATAAATGTAATTAGATCTGAAATATCTAACTCAGTGCCTCGGAAAAGTATTTGATAAAGTTACACAAAATAGAAACATTTAAGTTTTGCACACATATAAGACTTCAGTACAGTACTAGAGTGTTTGTACATAGTTTCTATCACTTTGACCATATATCTTAAGTACCACTGCTATATAACCCATGTGATATGGGAATTTCTTATTCCATATCACTGTAAAAAGTGTTAATTTGTCTTTCACTTTTTCTTTTTATTATGTCTGTCTTCCTTTTTGAACCATGTGGTTTTTACTTGCCTGTTTAATGACGACAATAAAAGGTATGTCAATTCCAACTAGGAGGCATTAAGATACAGAACTACGGGTTACTTTCATCAGTATGCGTACCTGCAGGATCTGGTAGGCCACAGAACAGTTGCTGAACAGGGCTACCATGCATTTGATGCACTGGTAGGCTCGTTTCTGGTAGTGGTTTTTGGAGCGCTGGATGGTATCAAAAAGCCCATCTCTGTCATCAGGAATGCCTTTCAGCACATTGTGGATCCTACACAGACAGACAAACGTATAAAAAAAAAAAAAAAAAAACCTCTCATTTTAGTTACAAATAATTAAAAACAACAGAACAGATACAGTTTAAACAATGAGCAATCAGTCTGACCTGTGCGTCTGCCAGGAGTCCTCAATGAGCAGAATCTGTAGCAGCAAGTCCAAGTAAGGCCTCAGCTCATAGGTGTAGGAGTACGCCACCTGGAAACAAAATATACACTCTCTGAAAACTGCCTTTATGAAAAGTATGTATGAACAAAAGTATATAGCCTGTGAATGTCTGAGGTTTGTGGGAAAAATATAAACTTTAATACTGTGCACTGCAGACATATTTTGAGCTTTTTGGGGGTTGTGTACTTAAGTTCTGGCCTCAGTGGAGAAATGGGAGGGGAAGCTCCACATCAGCTATAAATGTTGTCAGTGCTCCAGTTATTAGACATAAACATGCCTCATTACAGACCCCCTAAAACAGTCTATCACAGACATTTCACACAATCTGTCTGTGTGTTTAATTCATTTTTCCTTTGAACAATTTGTGATTCGTTTTCCCAATACTGGTTACTTTATAAGAGATTAGAAGCAGAACACCTCTAATGTAGGGAAAAAAGGCCAATGTGATATATGGTGTTTACAAAAAAAATATTTCACCAAAAGCACCTACAATGAAGGACCATGTGTAAATTATAAATGAAAATAAAGACAAAGCTCACTCTGTAGTCATTGGCTCATACAGAGTGTACAGAGTTGTGTTCAGGAATTGTCCTACATTTATTTTTTCGTACAGCTGGAAAACAATATTTTGTTCAAGAAAGAGCTGTAGGGAACCAGTAATTTAAGTAAATGTAAGGAATAAAAAAAAACAAAAAAACACAATATGATAATGTTCCCCATGATAATCCATTGGAAGACGCCTCAAACATTTACCTGCCAGAGCAGCTCACTAAGCACAGTGGAGGAGAACTGGGGATTCTCCCAGCAGCTGAAGCGAAGCAGCTTCACCGTCTCTTCAGAGTTGCTGCAGTCCTCAATAATCTTCTTCACATAGCTGGTCCTCACAAAGAGGATCTCTGCAACCAGCTGCTGGACAGGCATCACCGGGGCTGTCAGGTTGGTGTCACCATATGGATTTGGAAGAGGAGGGTTACCTGTAGTACAGAGGGGCAAGACATTTAGACCAGTGTAAATGAAATGCATCACTACATGTAGTTAAGATACAGATGGATATCTTAACATGTTAAATTTATGCCTGTTTGTATACTTTGCATGTCTCTGAAGCTTCTGTTGGAGTTTGTTTTGTACTGTGAACTTGTTGCTTAACTCCAATTCTAACTACATAATGAAAATAGCCTGAAAAACTGATTTTTGTATATAGAACTTGGATTATTTTGTAATCTACTCCTTTGAACAACACTAGCCCCTGTGGACTTACAAATGAAGTCTGGCTGTCAACACAACACAAATCCCAACATAAACTTCATTTGAACATACAAGAAATGCTACATATTTAACCTCTAAGTCAAGCTCATTGTATTTCAGTGAGAGCCCTCAGCTCCAAGCTCCGCCTACACAGCAAAGCTCCGAGTGGCTAGTTTGTCAGTCACTAGATCCTGAGCAAGGATGAAAGTCCTCATCGGGCTCTGATTCCTTTAGTAAATGATTTAACAAATCTGATGTAGCTAATGAGAGAAATACTCACCATTGATAGAGGACTGCATGCGTGAGGAGACATCACAGCAGCGGACGAGCTGGGACACCACAGTGTACAGTTTGCCCAGCTCAGCATACTGGTACTTTATTGGAGGACCGGGACCCTCATCCAGAGCGACCAACATGAAAGTGGCAGGAACATTCAGCTTCAGCAGCTGGGTTTTCTCTGCAAGGCCTGTGGGTGTACACATTGTGCAGGGGTAAGAGGAAATAAAGGCCAAACATGTTGTTTTTTTGTATAATCCATCAGTTGCATATCTTTAAAGTCAGACTGAGGAGCAGCTGAACGTGACAGGTGGGTGACATCTGTGTGCTCCTTACCCAGATTGGCATACATGACAAAGAGGTTGAAGTACTGCTGCAGGTGACGGCCATGTTCAGAAACCTCTCTTCTGAGCAAGTTGAGTACAGCTCTCAACAGGTGGTCACTTAGACTGAGGTTATCACAGCCCTGATGTACAGACATAGAAAACATGTCAGCCTGTCAGTCACAGCACAGACATGAAGATGATACCATCTAAACTGAAGCCGAAACTCAAGTACATCTTAAACTCCTATAAAAGACTTGGGTTTTTTTCCCTATAAATCAAAACGGTAGCTGCAGCATTGTACTGACCTGAGCAGAGGGTCCTGGTGAGGCAGTGGGTGAGGGGCAAGGGCCATCTTGCAGGGAGAAGTGAGCGATGAAGACAATGAGCTTGGCAAATGCACCACGGACCTCAGCGCTCGGGCACTCAAGCAGGTACTCAGAAAACCGGTTAGGGTAAGCAAACAGGACGTTGTGTGCAAACCAGTAGCGTACATTCTTACTGTGTCTCAGCAGGATGCAGAGGGCGTCATACCTAGAGGAAAGTACAAAATCATCTAGCACCAAAGAAACAGAGAAAATGGCCTTAAAATCTGACAAACAGATCTTACCAGTCACTGGCAGGACCTCGTACGACTTTCTTGGTGTGGAAACCTGTGCTGAAGAGGAACCTAGCAGCCAGCTGAGCACTTATCATAGCAATCTCTTCTGCCTCAGGCAGAAGATGGTCTTGTCCTGGTGAAAGGAAATAAGATATAAAAAAAGGCACAGCAAAAATTTTCCAAGTAATATTCTTGTGTTTTTCTAATATGCAAACAACCAATAAAGCTTCATCTAGGTGTCACCATGTACATATTTTACCAGTTAATCATACATGTATATACACAGTATACCCACATAAATTATAAGCAAAATAACTGCATTGTAAGCTCATCAATGGACGGGATACAATCCACAAGTAGAACAGTTACTCTTTTTAGTTTTGTCTTTGTGCGCCATGTGAACACTAAATTTGATAAACAATTGCAAAATGCAATACCTTATTTCACAAATATGAGCGTTAGGTAATTCTGCAACTGTCACATGTTAAATGACACTGATGACTTGCTGCTTATTACTTATTGTGTATTATGTAGGGAGTACTGAACGAGGGAGATTTCAGACCAAATCAAAGAAATATGAAACACAAAATAAAATATGGTGGTTGTGTCCATTGTCTAATACATTCCAACCAATTATACAGGGTCAGTTTGTCTGGTCAGTAGGTAGATTATTTCTAAATCTAGGTTCAGAAAAAAATTAAATAAAATCTCTTTGATGTTACTGACAAATATATAGTAAAGTGTTGTATTAATGTCTACCTGTACATTAGTCCCCAACTGTATAAAATAGAGAAAAAAAAATATGGGCATCAATAACTCATACTTTGAACGATTTGAATCATTCATTCTCTATCAAGTTCATCTGAATGGATGAATGCCCTCAAAAATTAAGTTCCTTGTGAAATACTACTGGGCTTTGACTCCATTAATGATACACTGGTGCCTTTAATAGCTGATGCACAAGCAGTGCAGTTCTCGGCAATCCAAGCGGAATACAATCAATTGATTCTCTCCACAGGGACATGATGTACTTTGAAAAATAATTCCATTAGATGGTTGAGTCTAAAATCAGTGACAAAAAAAAAAAAATTATAAAAGCAGCTTCTATATCTTTTAGAAAGACATTCACTGTAGCGATATGAGTAATTCATCAACGCTTAAAAGAACAAATAAGCCTTCCAAGGGTGTTTCACTGCAAAATAATGTGGTATTGTATATCTATAAGAGATCACAACTCACATTTTGTCACACTCATAATCACACATATTCAAAGGAATAAATAACTACATGAACCACTGTCAATCACTTTTCATAAGGTACATTCTAGGTTTAAGCATTTATCTACATAGTGGAATAAAGACAAGTGCAAATGTGTAGTATAAAACCTGCATTACATAACATCTTACCAATGAAGAAGGTCAAAAGTCTGTGTTTAGGGTGTATATATTGTGCTTTAAAAACCTACAAAACAACTTAGTTGGAAGATCAGTGGCTACTATACCTAGACCTGAATTTAAATAATTAAAATTTTAGCATAACAATACAGTCAATAACACCAAATTACTTCTGAATTTAAAAATGCAAATTTAAACCCAGTTCTGACCAAAGATTCACAACAAAATGAGACCAATCTGGGATGCTGCAGAAGAAGATTGCAGTGATAGGACCTGGCTTGTGTCAGCTTGTCTGACAGCATCCTCTGGGACTTGGCTTGTCAAGTTGCCGGTGGCTGATTTTAGAACCAAATGTTCCACAAGTTGTTCTTTCCCCAGTATTTATCACCAAGAAGGTGATCATCATCAGCCACTGCCCTGGTGACATGTTGTCTCGATAGTGACTGGTTTCTTTGCTTATTATAAATGACACTCCTCTAAACAATGGAAAATCTCCCAGAATAGAAAGGAGAAATTCTTACATCTTGTAATTTCATCAATAATATGCTCATCATCACTATCCTCGTTCATATTATAATATGCTACAAATTATATCTGGAGACATCAAAGCCTGAATATCAGTAGTTAGAGTCTAACTACAGAGAGCTTTTGTTACGGAAATAACACACCAGTTTGTCTGCAGACTAATGCAGTGCATGTGGATGCAAGTTTCACAATTTTTTCATTGTGAATCTTTGGTCTCAAAAGAGGGTTTTACCACAGAGACAGATTTGCATACCTGGAGGAGGATTTAAATAGACACTGTTACAGGTCAGAAGTTTCTTAATGAACTGGAAATATTCCAGGCTGTATTGCATTCGGTTGTGCATGAATTGGACGTTCTGCTTGCGGACGCTGCACTCAATGACACCAGGCATCTTGACCTGATGTGGTTTGGTGGAAGAGATGGTCAACTCAGAGATGTATTTGACAAGCTCGCTGTCCTTGTCCAGTGAGTCCATTCGCTCATAGAATAGGATGTAGGCGTTCCACCAACGCTTCTGCCTCCGGTACGACATCCTTTTCATCATATGATCAAACACCTCGCCCATGTACTCTCCTCCAAAGCACTGGTTCTTCATCTCCTCCTCATCATCCATCTTGCACTCGGTCACATCTCCATCATCAAACTTATACCAGCGGTTCTTCTCTCCATCACCCCCATTCCTCTGGATTATGTAGGAATAATAGTGTCCGCCACTGGCTTGGCCTGAGTGAACTAGCACACCCACCAGACGGTACTTCGAGCTGCCTTGCGGCGTGGGATCCGAGGGCTCGTTCTGTTGGATCACCTGGTTCTCTGGGTTGACATCATCCCCTTCTAATTTGGCCACACCTGCTACAGTGTATGGCTCCATGTCCAGCTCCCGGGGGAACTCAAAGTAGTCATTGAACTTGATGGCACACTCCCTCTCCCAGTCATAGTCGAAGCGTTTGAGCTGTATGGCCAGAACAGGTGGCAGCTTCTTGATCAGCAGGCGCTTCACTGTATCCACCTTGACAGAGAAAACACATACGTGAACATTACATCTTATTTTAAGGAAATTAATCTTGTGCACATTAATGATGGCAGTTATTTTGGCTAGAATGAGTTCTGAAACAGGACTGGATGAGTACTGCTCATTATTCCTTCTGGGGGTGGGAGTTAAATAAGTTTTATTTCTTCTAACTCCCTTTTGGGCTACCAAGAGTGTATATTAATACCGAGTTACTGTATGTGTATGTTTATGTATATTGTGTACACATAATGATATGCATATTATTTCATCTTGGTGTCTATAATCAATTGTGTTTTATTATAATTTTTCTCTATTAGGTACGTTTGTATTCTTTATGTTGTGTTAAAGTTAGTTTTGGTGTACTACAGCATGTTTACAACTAACTTCTCCGATATAATTGTAACCATATAAGTTTAAGTTGTGAAACTGGGGGTGGGAGTAAATAAGCTTTACTTCTCATTCCCTTTTAGGCTACACTAGGGGTGTATGTATATTAATAGTAAATTATTTATAGGTTTATGCATATTT
>JAPTGZ010000015.1:19955174-19971094 GCA_029814645.1 Fowleria isostigma | reverse complement strand
ACGCCTTCGACAGTGTGTGGACAATAATGGATCCCATTTGACTGATTTAATTTTTAAAACATAATGAAACAGAATGGTATTATATGTACTTTTCAAAAATAAAAACACTTTTTTGTTTCTTTAGTTCATTTGCATTTTATTAAACCTACAAATGTGTCAGATCATTTTGCCTGACCTTGTATTCACTATTAAAGACAGACTATTGTTCAATGGGTGGTGGCTTGTTTACGCTAAAGAAAATAGTGCTGTATGATTGAAGACTCACATGAATCTCAAACTTCCAGCCGCTGACTGCCTCGTCTGTCAGAATCTTGGTAAAGGAGATGGTAAGGCCATCTCGGAAAAACCTCTGACATGCCTCACACTTCACATCCAATCCTGCAAAAACGGGCACCAGTAATTTAATTACATCAGTACACAATATGCATCCCACAAAATGATATACAATACACAGAAGAAGACATCTTTTAACTTGTAAAAACATCAGAGCATTTTTAACATCAAACAGAATGAAATTAAAAGCAAGGCACTAAGAGGAGACCGTTTTAAATCTGGGTTAGTTTTCTTGACACCATCGACAAGACTGTTCATATCTAGTATGTAATGCCAGTCTTGCAGTGATGTTTAGCATTACCTTTTTAATTTTCAGTGGTATGATTAATGCCCAACAGGAAATGACTACAAAAGTGTGATGTTCTAATTCAATTTTCTCTTACTGTACTGTGTGATCAAACATAAAGTGTTTATTCAAACAACACAATTAGTTTGAATGTGTAAAGATAATGTATCCCATATTCAGTGCAGTTAATCACAATAAATCACATATGATGGAAATTTTCTTGTATTTAATAGTCACAGGTTTTGCAGCTTCTCTAATGAAAAAGACACCCTAGTACTTAATGTTTTCCATTACTTAATGAAATATGGACACTTAAACAGCTAGAGCAGGGGTCGGCAACCTGCGGCTATTTTATCCTTCTGCTGCGGCTCTTGTAATATTAAAATAAAATATGCTTAATTTTTTGTCGCCCAATAAAATAATGGCAAAGGTTTAAAAACATTAGTTCCATTCGTAGACAAGGTTAAAGAGTGTATTCTGATTAGTGATACATTAGTCGCAGTAAGAGCCAGTTTTGTCAGTGAATGATGGGAGCCAGTGTTTTGTCGAAGCTCCTCCCACCACTTCCCGACGCACTACCCGCATTTATACATGTCCAAGCTGTACCCGCCCATACCCACATACACAGCAACTCACTTTTAAGGGCTTTATTTTTTAGCTAAAACGCACACCATCAATAAATGTGTAATCTGTGCTGCCTAATGGTGTCTTTAGCCGGAGGTAAACAGAAGTGAAGCTCACTTCAAAGTAAAACAAACCGGATGTGGATCAACAAAATCAAATCAGATGATCATCATTAAGTGTCCTGTCCTGACAATTATTTTCAGCCATTAATCTATGTCTATTTTTTCCATTTCCTTGCCCGCTACCCCCGCATTTTGTTTAATTTGACCCTTGCTCTTATTCTAATATCTAATTTTTACATTTTTTCTTACTCCTCCCCGCTTGTTTTTGCAGGTTTCCAGCGAATACCTGACCCTGTGCAGGATATAGTTTCCTTTTCTGTGGGAAATGGGTCTAAATGGCTCTTTGAGTGTTTAAAGTTGCCAACCCCTGAGCTAGATTTAATTAAAAACAAAGTGATTACAACATTTTATTGAGAGAAGTCAAAATGTAAAGCTGGGTTTATATTTACGAGTAACTCTGTCATGTAGTTATGCTATATCTGACATCGCCACAGTGTGCTCTCACACTCCAGCGTACTGTGGCAGCAGCATTTTGAGGAAGTGTTGTAGTTTCCCTCCAAGTTGGAAGGTGGCAGTAGTGCTGTATTGGCTGGTTTTAAAGCTGAAACTCCACTCTGTGGTGTTGTTTCCATGGTTTCGATAGCCAACATTAAACCAGCATTTCCTGGTTTAATAGCAGCCAACCCAGAGCAGTGTCTTTGTGAGCTCGTAGAAGCCAATAAACATATCATAGTTCTTTTAAAAGTATTACAGCATAAACAACAGAGAAAAAGGCAATGTCAAAGATGGTCCATGGACCACTGAACAAAAATAAGATAACCGACGAGGAATACCAAAATGTGATAATTATTGATTGTCCTAATGAAATAAAGGCACAGCTTAGTTATGCGAGTTTATTAATGTGCATAACCACACAGGTTTATCAGGAGCAAAAAGGAACAGACAAAAACAAAAACAAATGAGCTATATATGGTGGAGTCCCACAACATTTGTTCTGTATAGTACTGGCATCACATGATCATAAATTGGTCGATCAGGAGGCAATGTTTCTGCGTTGCCTCTCCGTCACGTGGTTAAAATCTTGAAGAGGTGCCATCAAGGTTCTGCGGGCCATTGTGTCGCTGTCCAAAGTGACGGCGAAGGTAGTGACCACGCAAGTATAAATCCAGCTTAACACCTGATATCTGGGCAACTACATACAATGATTCAGCCTCCACAGAATTATTAATTAAACCTACCCAACCCTTTTCCCTCCAATGGAAGTCTTCACCTAATTTGTATTTAAGTCTTAGTTTCTTCATCTGTGTCTAACAAAGTGGCAGTATAAATGTACCACGGGATGTAATAAGCATGTGAACACTTTTTCTTTTCAACTAATAACGATATAAAAAAATACCTAATCAAAAACAAAATCTGTTCATTCCTACCTTTTTTACTCAGATCTATAGCAGCTTCCAAGAGGACTTCTAACTCTCCTTTTGGCAAAACTGGAACAACCCAACGAGGCCTAGGAAAAAAAAAACAACAAAAAGAACACATGAACCAACAAAAAACACTACTACATGCATTTTTAATCTCATTAGTAGCACTGCAATGGTAAAAGGGAAAAATAGCAGAGGATGAGACAGCCAGCTTGTAAAGCTCAATGTAACCAGAGGAAATTACAGGAAAACAACTACTTTCAAGAGAACTAAACCAGGTAGTTTATTCTTTAGAGCAAACACTCACAAGAAATGCAAGCTGTCACTGGTAAGCTCGGGAGGCAGCAAAATAACACAGGACACAGCTTGTGTGTCAGCATGTGCATAAATACCTGTTGATCATGTCATCCAGTTTGGCTAGGTCAGTATGAGGGAAGGCAGGTTCCTCCTCTTCCAGTTGAGGGGGCGCATCCCCCTGGCCCTGCTCATCTGGAGGGCTCACTGGAGAGTTCTCATTCGATGAGTTAGGAGATGAAGTCTGGAAAAATCACAAAAAAATAAAAAGAAATGAGTATTGCTTCATTCAAAATGCCAACAACAAGGTACAAGACATCCCAAATTGTTAAAATATGTATGTGTGTATATATTTACACACAGCTCTGGAAAAAATTAAGAGACCACTACAATTTTCTCTGTAATCCTCATGTGTGCATGTATGACAGCCATTCCATTCCTGTGAATGTTGAATTCCAACACAAACACATCTTATTCAACTGAAAAATACGCCAGATCCATGTCTTATTTAAAAAGAAGTACAAAAACTACTACAGGTCCATCATTGTCTTCTTCCAATAGGACTAACTGGGTGGCAAAAACAGTGCTATTAGTACCGCAAATGTAACTGGAATCCAAAACTAACTCTTGAAAACTACTGGACTTGTGCTCTGACAATGTTCCTAAACTCTGAGGACTGATTTTTCTCTCAGTACAATGCTCCTGGCCTCAGCTAGGTCCATAAAGGTGTGGGTGATGGACCACCAGATGAAGGCCCTGTCCAGCCCAACCTCCAAACCTACTTTGAAAACTTCTGGAATTGAATCAATACAAAGATTGATGGAAACAAGACATCCAACATGGCTGAGCTTCTTGAATTTCTATGTCAGGAGGAGCATAAAGTCATCCAACAGCAACAGTGGAGAAACAAGACACGTGAAAGCTGTCATTGAAAATCAGGGTTATTTCACCAAATACTAATTTATCAACTTTTCTCCTGTTACATTAGTAGTGTTTTTTTACAAATAAATATGAACTGGTTTTCTTTGCATTATTTAAGGTCTGGAAAAACTGCATATTTTGACCATGTGTTCTGCAAATACATACTCTAAATAACATTTTTATTTGGAATTTGGGAGAAATGTCAGTAGTTTAGAGAATAAGACTAAAATGTTCATTTACTCAAACACATATCTATAAATGGTAGAATCAGAAAAAGTGATTTTGCAGTGGTCTCTTAATTTTTTCCAGAGCTGTATGTATATATATGAGTGAAATTAAATTAAATTCAAACACCTACAGGCTGTAATACAAATGACAGCATGCTTGCCATACACATTTTGACAAATGACTTCTCTCTTCTATGGTTACATAAGAAAGCCAGTTAGGCAGCACCCCTTAACACACCAGAACCCACTTTAATGTATACACTACTTTAAAGCCTAAGGGCACAAAATGTAAAGTTTGCCCTCAGGGTGGCACCACAGTAACAGCTGCAGTATTTATCTTTGAATTTTCTTTTTTTAATGATTTGATTCATTTCATAATCCATGAACATTAAAAATGACTTCTCTGAATGTGGTAAATGCAGGGTCTTTCAAAAATATCTCCAGCAAATATTCTTATTGTCAGCTGCAGAAATTCTAGTAATCCCACAGAACATTGTCTGTCATGACAACAATCTGAAACTGCAGGTTGAAATTCTGCGCACTCTTCCGGTTACTTGTAAAACTATGCAGTTCCTGAATTTTTCATTTAAACCCAGTCCATCTTATATTATCAAGCAAAATAAAAATCCATCCATAAAAATCAACTAGAGCAGCACAGTCTGACTATATATACTGCATCTTGAAGAACTAGAAAAAAATATTTGGCTTTATGTCATGCTCAGTTGTTGAAAAATGCACTTTTCATGGCGGTATTCTTTGACATTCAAGAGGTGTATATTTTAGTACACAGATGTTTGCAAGTTTGAAAAACAGAAGATCAAATGTGCATATCATTATATTGTAGATCAGATGCAAAATAGCAATGTTATTGTCACTGAAGTGTGTCACTTAATATGCACAGGAAATGTGTCTTAAAATATTTTTTCAGGATCTGAAAAATGTAAAACAAATTCCAACTTGATGAACAGAGCAGCCTAGAAACCTCTATTGATTTAAAAAAATAGAAAATAAAATAAAGAGTCACTTTTTAAACTGTAAGTGAGAGTAGAACTTAAATTGTTTTTAATTATCTGGTTTCTATAGTGACTTACATCCATATAAAAGCAAGGCACACTTCTTTCATGGGGGTGGGGTTTCTATTGTTCTAGTCACTAAGTGCACATGGATGCAGGTGCAAAGGCAGGTGTTTCTTCTTAACAGGCCTTTAAACAAAGCCACCAAAGTCAATTACATCGTAGCAGTGTATAGGACACAGAACATTGTTCTAATAATCTTTCTGTTGTTAGAGAAACCAAAACATAGACATGCTTGTATTTTGAAGCATTCTTGAGTTGGTATGCTGGTTTACATGAGTGTGGGCAAATGGCCTCACAAAAAATTTTATTTTAGACTGAGGAGAGTTAGAACAACAAGTACAAGGATAGTGTTAAATTAAGTACCAAAGTGACCGACCCTTTCTCAAATCCTTGCCTTTTTCCAGAGTGTGTATGAGCATCATCAGTGGTGTGAGCAGATGTGTTTAAGAGATTAATGGAGGGGATCCACATTGACAGGAGAGATGCATAAATGAGAACTATGAAATGTGGGGGTGTGTGGTGAAGGCTCCTTCTGCTTGGCTGACCTACATAGGCAGCTTGCCTCTCACGTCTCACTACGGCTCATCTCGAACCAACACTGGGCTGCACAAGCACACGCACAAAGACACACACACATCCTTTATCCATCGCTCAGGAGGCTCTGTTCATTGATGCCTCCCCTTTACTCTCTTTCTCCTTCTTTTCCGCTCCCTTCCTTCCTCCCTCCCATCCTCCTTCCCTTTTCATCCCCTTGGGCATCTGTGTGTGGTTAGGTACGAGCAATATCTGTTAAAAACTGCTGCAGTGTCTGGACCAACACAAAGGGGATATCAAGACACTCACAGTTCCTTCCCCTGTCATAGGTTAGTTTAATTACAAGTGTCTACTAAAAAAAAATACAAAAGGGATTTGGATGAAGGCAGGAGCCAGCAGAGGGATGAAAACATTACAAATATTTTGTGTAAAGGGGAAAAACAAAACAAAAAAAAACCCCAACACAGTCAGGATACCAAAAAACTGGCAAAGGTCATGTTGAGGTTTTGCCGGAAAGTAGATACTAACCTGGTTCTGTGGCAGAGGGGGTTGGCTCTGAGCATCAGGTGCCTGGCCCTGGCCCTGACTGTCATTGCCCCCCACCGGAGAGCCACGCGTGGTGGCCGTCATGCTCGCCACAGGGCAGATCTTGGCAATCTTGGCCTCTTAGGGAGCGCTGGCCAGGAGGGAAATCACAGCCACCTCAGCTGTAGAGCAGAGGGAAGAGAGCCCGAACACACGAGAGAGGGACACAAGCACCTGGAGATCTGGATGTGCCGCTGAGACCATTGCATAACCTGAAGCAGAGATGAGGGGGGCAAAGGTCAGAATGAACAGCAGACTCACAAAGTGACTTTACAATATTCAAGCAAACTAGACTAACAGATGGTTTAAGACTTGTTACTGGAGGAAACACACCCATCTATATTACAGATACATAATGGTGTAGTGGGTAACTGACCACGAGTGTGTGCTCAAACAAATGATCAGAGTCCAGTGACTACGTACGTGTCATTGAAAAAGCCCCATTTGTGAAAGCCTGATACAGGTGAAAATGTGAATAATTTTAGATTTAGAACTGCATCACCATAATTTTAAATTCTCTAACATTTATGTAGGTACAGTTGTCCAGTGTAATAATAATTTATGACCAATTTTGTTTTACAAGTTCCTAATTTGACTGTTTTCGTACAATATGGCAAACTTCAAATTCTTTAATTTCAACAGACTTCAACAAAGGACTAATTTGCCAGATTTTTATGAAATCGCATTTAACCTATCAGATGAAACTTTTTTTTTTAAATCTTATTTCAGGGCGTAATAACAACATTATTAAAATAATAATTATTTGGTTTAGAGTAAGGAGCAAAGTCCATGCTTGCAACATATTAGTAGTTTAAACAATAATGCAAACTTGTGTAATCAATTATAAGAAGTGTCAAATTCCTTCTGACACTTAAGTCCTAAAATTCAAATAAATGAATTGAGGTTTCAAGAACCTGCAGAAATCATGTCCCCATAATTCCAAGTGGCCAGAGTAAATAGAAATCAAATGAAATTAAAGGAAGACACCACATAGCTGAACACACAAGAAAACAAAAAGATTTCATCTTATGTTTTGGTTTCACTGCAGCTAATGAAATTAACTGTGGTTACACCTCATTATCTTACACTACAAGTATGGCCTATACTCTCCGACCCATTGAAAACTTTTAGAAACCTGCTGGCAGTAAACAAACAGTAGTCTTAATGGATCTGTAGTCTCACCACAAACAACACCACCATCTAATTGTTGGAGCTCCTTGGCCCTACTGACATAAAGATGGTGAACAAATAAGAATCCAAGTAAGGAATGGCTCCACACATCACAATAGCATTAATGCATCTTGATGATTCAACAATGATTCAACATATTCATCCAACAAATATTCATTCATTCATTGTTTTCATGATGATGGTGGTAGAATGTTCAGTCAAATATGTCCAAGATCCTGTCACAGGAGTTCAACTGGGTTGAGTCTGCGAGACTAAAAAGGTATAGGACATGAGTGACATCTTTCATGTTCATTAAACCATTCAGAAGATTCTATGGGAAGGGTATTGGTATCCTGGAGGAGACTACTCCGCATCAGATTTTTTCCTTTGTTCCAATTTTTTTTTTTTTTTTTTTTTATTAGTGATGAAACCATATTACCATATTACCATCTATCCAATTAATTTGAGTACCAACTTCAGCAAATGAGATAGCTTGTACAAAATTCAATTTCAGTAAAACAATCACTAAAATATTATACTTTAAGCTAGCACAGAACTTATAAATTCTACAATCTGTGCAATATGTGGCATGCAGTACATCATATTGTGGAATCATTCTGTAAATTATGTTAATGGACTTAAATATTTCAAATAGACAAGAATAAAAGATAGCTTTCAGACCAAATTATATTCGTATTGCTGCTTCAACAGATAGCAGTCACACATTTAGACATTAAATGAGGACAGACAAGTAACAGTCTGATGATTTGCAAATTGATCTGCACCTCTTTATGGCTGGAAAAAAAATGGTCTCTGAACAAATATATCTTTGAGATATATGTATAGAGAGTAAAGTATGAGCTCTTAATGTCTATTTGTCTTTAAGTTCCCATAAGACTAGTCAAATAATGTTTGAAAATCAAGAATGTTGGTAAAACCTCAATAACCACCAATGTCAAGGCAAACAATGTGACACTTGAATGATTCAGATGTGTAAAATGGTCATTTGGCCAAAGTTGACATGAAAAACTGGCAATGAAGTCACATAGTTCCACAGCAACTACTGTAATCAAAGTAAATAAAATGCAGTTCATCGTTAGAGGCTGATGATTTTATGGTTTCAAAATGAGATATCAAAAAGAAAAACAACATATCCTCTTGACTCTGCAACCAGCAGAAAGCTTCAGTGAAACAGACAATCCCAACATGAAGTCTGACCTTTGTGAACTCCAGAGGATGAGGACTGAGTCAACACAACCATCTTCATTTTTTTATTTCTGTGTTACTGGTTTCACTGCATCCTCTTTCTATGCATTCATAATTTACCAAAATCAACATATTTCAGTAAAATGAACAATATGCTGCATATCAAAATCTGCACTTGAGATATGAAATGTCAATAATTATGGTCTGGGTCAGAAAACTTGTAATAACTCTTGCATTCATGTTTTCTTGTCGCAATGTATTCAGGCAAAAGAACCATTTTAGAGGAAAGCATGTTTGTATCTGCATTCCACAAATGACCATGAACTGAACAGAGATAGCCAATCAGACATCCTGGAGGAGAATAGTTGGATGCAAGCAATACATGCTTGTTGACAAGTTTACACAATTGTAACATCAAGGGTGCCTGGGCTTTCATCCACTATGAATTTTTACTGAGCATTAAACAAAAATGTGATTTGAGTAGCACAATCCACAGTTATGAAGGATGAGTAAGTGCTTTTGGAAATTAAAGGTAGTGAAACTAGTTTATTTCGATTTTAGCAGGTGAATATATCATGTGTCACATAATCAGCTGTGGACCAGAGCACTCATAAAGGAAGTGATCAAAATTGGACAAGTGTCGTTGGTTTGTTACTGGTAGCGTAATATAACACTAATACATGTCCTTATCTACTAATGTGGGCAAAGGGTGGGTAAGTTTAATGACGTACAGGACCAATGTGTGGAGTTGCATTAATTGTAAAAGTATCATAAAATGACAGTGTGATAACCACTCCAGAGGCGAGATTTAAGTGCCACTGCGGCCCTTGGGTATGAACCGGCTTCATAACCTTAGCGTTAGGGGTATTTTAAAACATCTTCGAAACGGTGAAGTCAATAGCGTAATATTTCGTAGGCTACTGTGGAATACATTCAAAATATGAATAACATTTCGACAACTAGAGCAAGTGGTGATCTTACGTAACAACTAGTACAAACTAGCGCCATTAACTACGCTAACAGCTGGTGGTTTAGTTAGTTAACGCCTGCTGCTAGCTAGCTGCGGCAACTAACGTTAGGTTAGCCTGCAAGGCGATCCGCCCAGACAGACAGCAGAGCAATGAAGGCCTTGTTCAAAGCCCATTGCGCTGAGACATGCAGGCCTCATTATTCGTTCGGGCCTCACATTATACTTGTCTCGCAAACCTTTGCAACATAACTGACAGGCTTAACCATCAGGATTTTGGTCAATAACTAAAACCATTATCGATCGACCACTACCTTCCCTGACGTTAACCTTAATCAAAAATGTCCCCGTAACGCCATTTACAATGAACATCAGTCATGCTAACTACGAGCAATCTAGATAAACAGTCGAAGCTAGCAGTTAGCTTCCATGCGAGTAAATACCCAATGGTTCGTTTAGCTAACATTTCTATTTTGACAAGTAGCTTGTTGATGTGACTCGACAACCAACGAGTTCCCTATTATGTCAAGACATTATTACGATTAAAGTTTCGTTTTCAGTTGCAGTCGTTTTCAACGTTAAAAATAAACCAAATGGACGACAGTTCGCTATCATAGATAACGTAAAAATGTTAGTGACAGGGGAGTCGTCTATTTCCTGAAATTTAACTGTGTTCTGACCTGCATCGTTTATCGCCAAGTTATAACTTAACGAAAACAAACACATTAAAATAATGGCAGTTAAGTGATACGAAATAGTGCAAGTAAAGTGTTTGTGATCGTGCTATTGTGGGTAAAATGCAAAGCCGCGAAACTATAAGACAACTACATTTCAGCTAACTTGTAAACATGTAACGTTTAAAGGAAATGTAAATGCTCAGTCTGTAGACAGTGTCGAAGCCCTTTTGCGGGTAGCTAGCGCTAGCGTTGCTTCAGTGAATCTATCGTGGTAGGTTGTACTCAGACTACACGTACCATTAAAAACAGGAATATTTGTTTAATTATGTTGACACTGCAAATTGTTCGAACAACGGTAGCTGAAAGAGAAAGGGCCGTAAAGCACGGAACAACACAAGACAGCCAAAACCAGTTATGTTACCTTGCATCAACCGCCAGCTGACGCTATGTTAGCAGTAGCCGGCTAACAATCACCAGCCAGCGAACCGAGCTAGCGTTAGTTAGCTAACAACTCACCAGGAATTTGATATGACTTCCCCCTCTATTCACGGGCTACGTCCAGCCTTGAACGATGGTGTCGTCGAATATTACATAAACGTGGCCTATATCTGTGACAGTTTCGCAGGACACAAACCTGTTACTAGAAAGATCTAATTCCTACGTTTTTCTTCTGCTTCTGGGTGTTTTTCC
The DNA here is from genome assembly GCA_029814645.1 of Fowleria isostigma. NCBI lineage: Eukaryota > Metazoa > Chordata > Actinopteri > Kurtiformes > Apogonidae > Fowleria > Fowleria isostigma. Next base: position 19,960,021 of record JAPTGZ010000015.1, on the reverse strand, counting down.
TGCGTCACCGGCGCGGTAACAGCCCCCTAACTCTATCTAGTCCGATTTCTGGGGCTTGTCACTTCGGTCCCAGCAGTCACTCACAACTTGAATCAGTTCAACATGGCGGAAGCGCAGTCGGACACAAATGCTGCTCAATAAAACACACCAGACGACTACGTGAAGTCCAACAGTCAGCGTTGTCTGTGAGCTCGTTTGCACCGCAACCGAGTGGACCTCGGCAAACACAACAGCCGCTGAATGGAAAGGGCATAAAACCCCTCTGATTCTGATAAGTCACTCCGGCTCCGGGGAAGGATGATCAGCTCCGTATATTGAAACAAACCGGAGCAGAAAAGCCGAGCAAATTGACGCACTTCACTATATCGCCTCCTATAGCACGGGGTGGTCATATAGTGAATAGTTGATTACTGTGTATAAAAAAATAAAATAACAAGCCACATTCACAATGACATTCTACTTCAGTAAAAGTGACAACACCACACTGTAACACCCTGATTTCCAACTATATAAAGCATTTTACATGACCAAACGTTCACAATAACCTAGAATTATTGGCAAAATATTACGGGATGTTTATTGTCAGCATTCAGATGATGATGATGGGGCTCATTGTAATTACCTGGGTGCAGCTATACTACAATAATGCATCTGCATCAGACTTTTGAATGTAGAAGAATGCAAAGTAGATAGATAAACTTTAGTGGAAAAAAGAAATAGTCAACAACTATGTATTTACATGGTTGTTGACTATTTCTTTTTTTCCACTATTTATTGCATCTTACCAATATATGCAGACAAGTTCAGAGTAGGTATAGTTGAAAGAGACCCTAAGCACAAAGTTGAAAATTGAGTGATTGGTTTATTTTGAGCTTGTGCACTCCTTGAACAATACTGATCATATACATTTCAGTATACAGATATACATAGACAATTTGTTTTAAATACATTATAAGTAAAGAAATAAAAAAAAAAAACCAAATACAGTGAAATATACATGGACAAATTGGTTGTAAACACTATTAGTACACAAGCTAACTTTCACAACATACAAAACACAAAATGTACCCAATGAAAAGAAAAATACCAATAAAACACAAATTATAGGCACCAAGATTTTATGATCAGACCCATGGCTAGAATGTGGAGGTTAAAATAAAAAAAAAATAGGGATTTAGGAGATACAGGCAAGTTTCAAGGGAAAGAAAGAACAATTATCCCAACTATGAAATTTAGAATGTATATGTAGGGAATTTCTCAGTTTATAATGTATGTATGTATATGAAAGCCTACCTCTGGGTCTCAAGCAACGAAATCATTTAAAATTTTAGGATGGAAAAAGCCTAAAATGTTAAATCAATAACACCACACAGCTTTGTCCTAATGGGTCACAATTCAGGAAGTGGGGCTGGAACTAATGAGGATTTTAATAATTGAGTAATCTATAGATTATTTTAATAATTTATCGATTCATCAGATAAACACAAAAGACTCAATTTGCAGACAATTCACAAATGATTACATCCCCACAGTGGCTTCGGGTATATTTAGCAAGCATTAGCCCTCTACCTAGACTTGTTATGGCTCTGGTTATAGCCTATCAAACTAGCGTTGCTTGTATTAGTTCCAGTCATTCATATGTAACATTAGTCTGGTGGTCTGATAAACGGAGATGTTATAATAATAACAACAGTGTCTAATAACTAGGTGGTGGGCTAAAGTAATCCCATGACCATGGTAGGCTATCTTAAACTAGGTTTACATAATAATCCCGGTGGTCACAGCAGCGCTGTTTGCCTGTTTGCCTACGTAGTGTGGCATAAGATTTTGGCCATTTTTTCCTCCATGCTACAGAAATGGCACACTTTGGTTTGGCCAAATGGCCAAATCAGTGTTGGGGAGTACCGAAATACATGTAACGTAATTATGTATTTAGAATACAAAATATGAGCAACTGTATTCCGTTACAATTACAATCTTAATACACAGTAATCAGATTACATTTACATTTTTAAAAAAATCAATGGATTACTTTCCATTATTTTCTATCATTTTACATATCCAGTTTCAGACAAACTTCCCATAATGTCTTGATATGCTGATGATTAGTGTTGAGAGCAAGTTGTGGGAATGAGTCCAGGTCAAGTTAATGGAGGCCGAGGTGAAGGCAGGGCCAGAGCTGGCAGATCAAAGCCAGGGCAAGAATGCATACCTTTGGAAATACAAGCAGTACTTCACATTAAAGAGAGATAATGAAGAAAAATGCAATATTACCATGTAGTGTAGAAGAATACATCTGTGAATATTTTAATATTAGGACTTTTTTCTTGTCTTTTTTTCTATAATCAGACAAAACACCGATAACTCGCTTTGGGGTTGTACACCACATGTTCATATGCTGTTTGAAACTTAGACCTAATACATTCATCCAGCTCTAAAACAGAACACACAAGAATCATTCTGTTTATAATGTAGTAAGGATGGTGGGATTCATGGTATTAAAGTTTAAGAAAATGTGAACATAATCCAAGGATTCGGATTACAATACTCAAACTGAAACAATCTAACAGATTACAGTACAGATGAGTTATTTGGGCATGTACTCTGTAATCTGTAACAATACATTTTAAAGGTGACCCTCCCAACACTGCGTAAAAAGCAGTTTGACCTTAAAATAAACTAACAGCACAATTGGAAAAAAGAATTTTCTGCATAGTTATGAGTTCAACTGGACTGGTTTGATAACCTTTTGGTTACGTTTCTTGTTGCCATGCTACATTGTGCGTCACTCACGGTATGTTGTCCGTTGATTTTCTGTAAAGAGCTATGTGAGACCAAGTGCAACATCAGGTGCTGTGCAGGCTATTTGCTAATAGGCATGTATTGAAGGGGTCAAATTATCATACATTACAAGATTTTTGGAATTATTGATCGTACATCATACAGAGGGTGATATTATTGTACAAGTACTATAATTATCATATGTTTGGCAACCCTGGTTACAGTACACAGTGTGTGGGCATGCCTCAGTACTAACGTGCTCAAGGCTTACCAAATCAAATCAACCCTTTTAAGAATCGATTTGGATCAATTTAGTCGATTCGTTGTGGCAGCACTACCAGGAAGTTTGGAATTATGGGTGGTATGAATTATGACATAGTTTTAATATTTGTCAGTTCTGCTGCACCCCATATATTTCTTGTCCTTTGAGGTCCTCAAATTATTGATGCTTATGGGAAAAAAAAAGCAAAATAAGATTAGAGGTCCTCTCTGAAATAAATATTTGACATTACTGACACATGTACATGCACAAAAATATGTTTGAGCTTTACACACAAAACGTCTTTTAAAAAGTATATGGTATCACATTTATAGAATGAGTCACGAGATATGTTTAAATGAGAACATAGAGAGTAAAGCACAAGTAACACACTCCCCCTCCTGTATATTTGTGTAGGTGTGTTTTCATTACATTTTTCATGGCTTTTCTAGGATTATACAACTCCTCATTAACATAGTACAGAGGAGATTAAGAGAAAATAAAGGAAGAAAATGTATACTCCATAGATAAGTGAGTAAACACACTCCTCTCTACACCTAAGGACCGCATCAATGACTCTATCAGCAATATATTCTTTTTAGGTTTGTTGTCTTTACCATGGACCAAACCGGAGGTCCTAAAGGGGATGTTGTAGGAAATAAAAAAAAAACTAAATGACATCTATAGACATTACTGGTATAAATTAGTCTAGAATTCCTAACTATTGAATTGCCATGTTTTTAATAACTTAAATGCTTCCCAAAGATAAATGTGAATACTTCAGAGAAATATTTAAATAGCTTGTCAAGAATTAACAGTTTTCAGACCATAATATATTAACCTAGAATTACCCTGAATAATTTTTTGTGGTGACTTCCAAATTAATTTCTCTCTGCATTTAACCATCACCTAGCAAATATCACCATTAATTATGCTAGTATTCTTTGCATTTTTCAATAAAAATCAGGTATTTTCTTATGTTTAATATACTGTTCTTATACCAAATGTTGCAGATGACTGTGTTACCATGTTCACTACAGAGACTATGAATGTATTCAAAAAAGATATGTAATGATGCTGAAAAACTGAAAAACTACATTTTACCTGAATTATTTCACTGTATTGGATTAGTGATTCAGAAATTACTCAATATTTTAGATCCGTAGATGCTTTTGGGTTTCTTTTTTGTTAAATCTTGAATGATGCCCTACACCAGTGGTTCTCAAACTTTTTACAGTGGAGTACCCCATAAAATACATACTTTTTAGCCTAACTCTCATCTGAGCATTTTTGATTGAAAAAATTAGACAAAATTTGTTCCTGTTCCAAATTTACATTTTCAAAACTTAGTAGTGGTTAGCACTCACGCCTCACAGCAAGAAGGTCCTGAGTTCGATCCCAGCACCATCCACGGTGGGACCTTTCTGTGTGGAGTTTACATGTTCTCCCCGTGTCTGCATGGGATTTCTCTGGGTACTCCGGTTTCCTCCCACCATCCAAACACATGCACTGATAGGTTAATTGGTTAATCGAAAATTTTCCACAGGTGTGAAAGTGAGAGTGGTTGTTTATCTCTATATGTCAGCCTGCGATGAATTGGCGAAATGTCCAGGGTGTACCCCGTCTTCGCCCTTCAGTAGCTGGGATAGGCTCCATGTGACCCTAGTGAGGATAAAGTGGGTTCAGAAAATGAATGAATGAATATGTGTATAAAAAAAAAAAAAAATTGTTCTCTCGCCCACCTGGGCGGTGTCTCCTTCAGACTCGGGTCCTCTACCAGAGGCCTGGGAGCCTGAGGGTTCTGCGC
>JAPTGZ010000015.1:19925146-19935445 GCA_029814645.1 Fowleria isostigma | reverse complement strand
GCTCTATTCATTATAAAAATCGCAATATATCGTCTTTGTTACAGTATCGGGATATATCGGGATATATCGTATCGTGATACGTATCGTATCGCCAGATTCTTGCCAATTCACACCCCTACTATTTAACGCTGCCATCTAAAACCAGCCACTGGAGATTCAGTAGTGTAAGTTACAGGTGATACCATCAGGTAGCTACAGTTGGACTGAGAAGGACCACAAATAAAAGCACTGAAATGTTGTTAATGAATGGGGCATTACATTAGAGATTGACTGATATGGGTTTTTCTCACACCAATGTAGATTTTTTAAAATGATCGGTAAGCCAATGGCCGATATCTACAACCAGTATTTAAGGGTGTTTTTATTTTTATTTTTTTTTAAAGCACATTGTAAACTTGAAAAACTCAGATAAGGAATCTTTTTATACAGCAATATAAATGAAATTATTAATACATGTACACATAGTACTGTTAGCATTTATTGAACTTCAAGTGCTTCCCACACAGGTGCCTGATCAAATGTCTTATATAATTTTTACAACTAATCAAATATTCAGCTTTCAAAAAAACCCTTAACCCATAAAGAACTAGCACTACTTTTGTGTCAGTTCCCAAATGAAATGTTCTCTATATTTATTTTAACCCATTAAGACCCAAACATCCACCATCTACCACAATCCTTTACTGATAACTGTTTAATCCCTTTGATCCACTAATCCATGTAAATAATTGGTGTTAAATACAGTTATTCATCTTTTTATGGTTATCGTATATAACCCATTTGGACATTCAGAGGCTCTGTAGTTACCATGGAAACACCATCAACTGATACATTTATTCACCAGTAAAACCTATGGAGTTGGATCAGTGACAGTGGATGGACACACTGGGGTTATGTTCAGTTGATATGATTTGCTGAAAAAGTAACTTTTTCTTCAGTTTTCCTCTGTTTTTGATATACTAATCCTCAATTTTACTCTGAACTTTTATGAACATCTACATGATTAGTGAATTAAATGTTGGATAATACCCAATTTTCACTGAACCCCCCCCCCAAAAAAAATATAGAAGATAATTTTACAATAAATGTCAATATGCCACTTAAGGACGGTTAAATATAGAGAACAATTTTTTGGGGCGGTTTTGCAAATGCCAGACTGGGTCCTCATGGGTTAAGACCGATGGTGAACATTGAAAAAAATGAATATGTCAGTCTACCTCTACCCTACACACTAAAGAAGTCAAATATTCTTGCTTGTCATCTGGACTTGATTCAGGCTTCCTTTGCTAACTGGTGTTTTCTTCTTCTTCCAGGTGAATGCACTATATTTGCTTCTGTTCACGAGTTGATGGCCAGCCTCACCTTACCTCCCGGCACTCGACAGTAGACACACGTTCAGAAGCTCAAACTGGAACGCATTTGGAGTCACTTTGACACTAAGGATGTCCCCATCATGGAACGAAGAAGAAAACAAAGAACTGTGGTCCTAACATCTACAATGTGTCCTGTCGTCTTCTCTCCTCCAGAATTCTGACTTGCTATACAACTGCGTTTATTGAAAGGGGAGTAAAATATTGTACAGTCTGGGGCCGCAGTGTTTATTCTTGGTTGACTTGTGCTCGGTCAGAGGGAGGAATTTGATGCAAAATGATGTTATTTTTGTCTCCAGGTGCACTTGTAAACAGAGGATTATCTATTGAAATTATGGTTGTTTACAAAAATATGTACAATAATGTATATTTGAGCGTTGAAGAATTGGGTGAGTTTTTTTGCTAGAAAGATGTCTTCAGTCTTTTTTTAACAGTGCCAAACTCTTCTATTCTAGGACCAGGAGATGTATTCTTTAGCACACTATTTAAATGTCTTCTTGCTTTCTGTTTTTATTTCAGACTTTCACTTTGGATACTGTAAAACTGTGACAAATGTTAAAAGCCAGTTGTATTTTATTAAGACCCGTTTTTGAGTCCTGATTGAAGACATTGACGCCTCTTGTCTGACTTTGCTATTTAATAAACCAAGCCCAGAGTTGGTTTGTGCTTCCACTGACACTGCTAAAACATGTAGGCTTTGCTTGAAGCTGCATCTCCACCTAGTGATGCTGCGATTCGCATCCCTAAAACATGACATCATTGAGAAAGGCTGCTCCCCAGTCTGAGTGTGTGTGGAGGAGGGGGGGGCGTTCACTGCCCGTCTGTTGTTATGAAGGGCGTGGGCTTCGGTTTATTTTGCTAAGCTTTCACCGGCTCCATGGATCCCCCGGAGGAAGAGGATGCATCTTCACCATGATGCTACGTGTGAGCAACCGAACCCGAGGCGAAACGACGAAGTACGGACGGATAAATATTGTGTCTGGGTTTATCCGCGGCGTCTGAACGGGGGACACGTAAACGCAGCACCTGCCTTAAATAGTTCCGACCAGATGCGAATCAGTCAAGAAATATACAGGCCCTTTTCAGTTTTTCTACAGCTTCAGTTAGGACTGTTGTCTCCAGGTGTTCCATATGGCTTTTGTTAGCTAGTCAACATTTAGAGAAAAGTGTGAAAGCCGCTTTAATAATAATGGCAGTGAGCACATCAGAGCCGCTGTGTAACCCGTGTGTTTACCATGACGCGTTTAAAGGTAAGTCTGACAAACGGAAATTTGCGTTGCTTTTTTTTTTTTTTTTTAAATGAAACAGTATTTTTCCCAATATACAGTTTCCTTTGTTTTAATCTAACTGCATTTTGTTGGAGAAAATGTACTCGCCTCATTTCAATACACTGATCACTCCTCTGTCCTCCATCATATTATTTCTTAGTGTTTTTGCTGTGTTTTTGGTTGCCAATGAAAAGGGGTTATTGATGTGAGTTTTTTTTTTTTTTTTGTCAGTGGAGCTACAGGTGAGGAGACCCCTAATGCCTGTCCATCTGAGTCCAGAGCAGGTGGGCCTGGAGATGCTGTGTCTGTGTGGGCAGCTGGACCTCCTCATCAGGGCACAGACTCAGCAGGTAGACTCACCTGAACAGGAGAGGTGGCCCTACTAGTCCCATTAGGTTCATTCTGTCTGCTAAAACTATATAGGTTGTGTTTCTTTTTTGGTGGCTCCAAGTGCCGCTGACAAACTATGCATTACATCTCAGGGATGTATACAAAGATATGACCATAGGCTAAACCTGGCCTGCTAAACCGTCCAATCCAGCCCATGGGATGCATTTGTGAATTGCAAAAATTACACTGGAAATATTAATAATCATTGTAGCTCAGGAGCTACATACAGCCCAGTGTGATCTTAAGTGGGTTAGACTTGTAAAATACTATTATAATAACCCATAAACAACTCCAAATGTCTTTTTATTTTGGTGTAAAATAATAAAATTACATGCAAATCTTTACATTTATAAACTATCCTTTCACAAAATATGTGAATAACCTAAAAAATCATGTACAACCTAAAAGATAAGAAAATTAAGTTCAATTTTAACATTATTATGCGCATTACTAAATGTTTTATGAATTTGTAGATCCACTCTGTGTTGTACTGCTCACGTGTAAGTGATAAGCTGAAGCTTAATATTGTTGAAACTGCACTTATTTTTCTTCAGAAATTTCAGGAATTTTACATTTTTTAAAAAAAAGCTTACTTTGCAAATGTGAACATTTTAAAAATGTAATTTTATTCTCTTAATTATTTTACTAGTCCAGCAAACTTGAGATCAAATTGGACTGTATGTGGCCCCTTACTTAAAATGACTTTTGCAAAGATACAAAGATGACATGTTGCCATCAGTCAGTATACTGGCTCTTAACATATATTGAGATAAAATGCAAAATTAGAGAATACAGATTAATATTGCCATACTTTTAAAATATAGTGAATTTAGAGCAGCAAAGCAGCATTTACATAAAGGGCAACTTTACACAATTAGAAATAAGGGCATCTTACTGGAAAATTTTTTTTTTTTTTGGCAAATGAGATCAATAAAGGTATAATTGCCTTTCTAGAACTGTACATGTAGATAATAAACTAAAGGATCCTTAAATATGCCAGTGGATGATACTGGATATATAGTGGATGTTGAGACTTACCGTATTGGCCCGAATATAAGACGATGTTTTTTGCATTGAAATGAGACTGAAAAAATGGGGGTCGTCTTATATTCAGGGTCGTTTTACATTCGGGCCAATACGGTAAATCTCTGTTTTGTGTGTTATATATTAAACCAATGTGTAATGTAGTGTTAACAGTCAAATTGTTCTGCAAAATACATGTGTGGTGAAATGTGCCTCTATATTTGAGAGTAAAATTATATTGTAATTAAAGTATTAATAGGAAAAAAAACAAACAAACAAGCATATTTTAATACATTTATTCAAAATACTATCCATTTCTGGAATTGGTAGATAATACCTAGAACATGCATTCACTGTTCTGGACCTGTTTTGGACCTGAAACATCATTTGACTAACTCAAATTCACGCTGTGCTGTTTTACCGTTACCTCCTAAAACATGATTGTGTGTCTGTGTCATATTTCAGACATTTACATCACCCTTCAAAAGAAGCATCACACTAAAGGAAATCATTGCAAACTTGAGTATCATATGCTAATACATCCATAGCCGAGATAGATGAACTGGTTGAAAATGTTCCACAGACTACTGAATCCTGTTAATTTGTAATTTCTATTGAAAAGTTCCAGGAGCAGTTAGGGCAAGGCTGTAGTCCAGAGGAGTCTGACACTTTCCAGGCTCAAGGTATGTGTGGCAAGGTAACGGAAAATTGAACAACTGAACATATCCTGTAAACCTGACTTTTTAAACTTGTTTACTTGTTAAAGGATCAGAGATTCTTGACCAAATGCTGCAGTGCCTTGAACATCTACCAAAGCCAATGCCACAGCTAGAGGTATTGCATCTAATATTCTATCAAAATTAAATATCTCTGCAGTGCAATATCCTTTACTCCTCTGTAATTTTTTTTTTTTCCTGAAAATAAGGAAGTGTGCACCAGATCTAAGTGGGTGTTGATGTGTTTCTTCAGGACTACCTGGACATGGTGGGTCTGTCAGCTATGTTTCCCCGTGTAGAGGTGTTCCTGATTCAAGGCAGTCCAGTAGACATGCTTGAGAGGCCACCGATGGATGGTGAGACATTCTGCAAGAGGAAGACACAAATGTTCATTTCCCGGCTGTACCTGTTTTTTTTTGTTTTTTTTGCTTACAGGATGTGAATTTAGAGTCCAATAAATATATTGGTAAATGTATTGATACGATTGCCCTAGCTCAGATCTATTGGATACTGGTAAATGCTCTCTGATATCAGCAAATATGGAAGCTGTTACATATAATGCAGGAAAAAAAATCTCATTTTGTTAATTCACTATGGACAAATGTACTGGTTTTTTATTTATTTATTTATTTATTTTTTATAAAACTTGGTAGAAAGGCTGGACATGGTCCAAGGATGAAACCTTCACAATTTAGAGTAGGTCTATCAAAAGAGGCAGGACCTAGAAATGTTTTTCCATTTCCTGTAACACTGAAAAGCTCTAACAAATGTAGAGCTTTGAACTGTGAAATAAGAGATGAAAAAAATAAAAGATAAAAAAAATCAACACTTCTAAAAGTCTCACTGACAGAGAGCAACAGCCTTGAAACATCACGTGACAAAGTATAATATAGGGGCTATAGCAGTGTACAGATATTTATTTTACATCTGTTACACTGATTGTTTTGATTGATCAACGTCATTCATGTGCAGCTAAATAATTAATAATAACCTTTAAAAAAAGTCATCAACCGCCAACAGCAGTTACTGTAGAGGTAAACCTTTGTTACAGCAGTAACAGTCATTTAAAGTGATCCATCAGACAAAAACAAGAAAAATATAGATCAGTCAAAATTTGTAGTTTGTGGGCTTTTTAGTAATATTGGAAGAAGAGGTACAGCAGACTATTGGTCTAACATAAACTAACATAGACTAAGTTATGTCAACTTGGCCTAGTGTTTAGATTGTCTTTTTTGTTTAATATTAAAAACACTCTTTTATAGTCCTCTTTTCCCTCTCCCTCAAAAGGTTGCCAGGCCACAGTTGTATATCCAAATGTGTTCTGACTCTGTCTTACGTGGTTAAATAAAGGTTTAAACAAACATAAATAAAATAGGCAGAAGTTTGCACTTAAGGGTAGTTGTTAAGCAACCTTAAGTTTTTGATAATATTCTGACATTACATATTTACTTTGTCATAAGTGTTTGGATAACCACGTTTAAGGGATCATTGCAAAAACTATTTATATCAACTTTAATAAACTCCCAGGTAGTGGTGGCATTAGACCCCAAATCACAGCATTTGTTGGATTGTAATATAGGAGAGAAACCTCATTAAACTACTGAAAATTATGTCAGCTGGAATCTAGGACAGATCATAGTCAATGTTTATAGTGGAAAAACACATGCAATCCTCAAACACGTTTAAAAGTGTACTATTGACATCAGCCAGTGTTGTGTTTGCAGAATACTTCTCCTATATTGCCAAACTGAACCAGCTCTTGGTGCTGAGCCAACAGCTAGAAGAGGACATCCGGCACCTTGGAAGTCACAAATACATTGCCCACCAGCTCTCGGTTATATATGTAAGCAAAATGAGTCACAGCTCCCCTGGTTTCAGACGATTCTTCTGACATGCTTTAAGCTAGGTGTTTATATCACTCTTCTATTTTTGTGCTTTAAAATACACTTCACAGCAAGTCATCAGCTCTTTCAGAGGAATTCGTACCTTCTCTGAAATAAAGAAAGAGATTGAAGCCAACTTCAAACAGATGAAACAGTCTCTAGCAGTCGAGGAAGGCTCCAGGCATGAACCTCAGTTGGCTGCTCACTACATCACCTGGTGAGTCAAAATCTACATGAACTGAAGTAATTAAAGTAACAACAACACTCTGGTTGCTACCGTGTGCTCCTCTTTTTTGTAGGATATTAGAAATTACTCACAGCTTGACATCAGTGGTGTTGTCGCTGCCGGAGGAGCTGACAGATGATCTTCATCCAGCCATGACCTTCATGTCCCAGTTCCTGTCCTGATGCACCAGGTTTCTTCAGTCTCCTGCATCCAAATGAATTGATAGTGATGAGATGACTGTGAAAGGTGCTACACATTTCAGTTCATACAAATGACTGATAAGGGGACTCTGCAACGTAATTCATGAACACAATATGTATGTTTTTATATTGTCCTTCTGAATGTGGCCCATGTTAATACCTATGGCACGTTGTCTGGAAATGAAAATGTGTGTCCATCCCCTCCTTGCACTACTGTTGTAATTTTTTTTTAAATTAACCTAAAACGGAACAATAAATTATATGCAATATTGAGATGTTTTCTTTGACAGTTTGGACAGTTTCACTTTTTTATGTCTGTATGTTGTTTTTATGGGGTCATAAAAGTTCTTACTGCAGCCATTATTATTGTTAATAATTTTTGCCAAACACTCAATGGTGTCCAAAATTGGGTAATGAATATTTGTGTTTTTTTTTTTTTTTTCACGTATTATTTCAGCTCCACTACTACCAAAAAAAATAGTAATTTTAATATATTTTTAGGTATTAGTTTGTTAGGCTTTTAAGTTTAACTCTTTAAATGTACTACAACAAAACTACATCAAAGTAACGAGTCGTCTTTATTTTATTTTAGCATGGCACATACTGTACTTTAGAATAAGAGTTAATGTGAAATATGTGGCAAACTACTTGATTTTTCGTAAAACTGTTGTCAAAATTACACACAGAAATATCGCGAGATCTGGCCATTACGTTACTATATTTTTTTTTTACACAGTAACATGCTTTGAACTTATCACAGAAGGCGGAAGTTGCTAGTTACGTCTATATTTCCTCTCCTTTCTCGAGTAAATGGCTCCTCCTGCTGTTAAAGTCTTGTAAAACGTTCAAGCCATGGGAATACAACTCCCCCCTGAATTTAATGTGTCTATTAATTAAAATACTCAAGAGGCATCAACAATAAAGTAAATTTCACGTATTACACGGTAACGACAACATGAATGAGCAATACGGTTTGGTGTGTTTAACTTTTTAGTGCTTTTTAAGACCTAGACTTTGATATATGACATGAATGTACGATTAATAAGAGCTGAAATGTCTGTAAAATGTGACGTGTTCAGACAGTTGTCACTGTTGAGGTATGCAGTGAAAACAACCCCGACGGTGTCTGTCTGTCACAGTCGCCGAGGGAGGGACAAAGTAATGACTGACGTTTACAAAGGGCCAATCAAATCATTGTGGTGCGATTTTTATCCAATAGGAGTGTGTTAGGCTGTCCGGCAACTTGACTGTGAGAGCTGGTATACAGAAACAGGATGTCAATGAAAACATTAGACTTATACTAATCTGACAGCTTTCATTTTCTAAATCACTCCTTATTGGACATACACAGAAGGATGAATCAACGTAAAGGGGTAAGCTGGAAAAGTTTAGAGGCTAACTATGTACCTGTGAGCCAGTTTTTTTTTTTTCTGTCTTTGTTATATTATAGACACCAGATGACCATTTCAGGCAGCACAATGACAGGGCATTAGAATGATTAATCTCACCTGTGTTTTGTTAACTCTCATTGGGCTAGTGTAACGACTACAATCAAGTATCTTTGAACAGAAATGTGATTCTCATCTAACTTCTCCCCTTTAGAGGATTATTGTTATATTATTCTGGTCCATATGGTTGCAAAAAGTTTCCTGTTTCTCCACAGACCAAAAGTGCATATCTTCTAATGCTGAACCCTGTTTAAAGACCTGAGGAGGAGGAGATGATACCAGATCCCTCAGCTACAGCTGCATCCAGGCTCTCAGAGCAGAAGTAGGAGTCTGCAGATGATTTACTAGGCTGATTGATGGTTTGCTGAATGGAATAATATAAGATATATCATGAGTGATTGTTTCTAACTAATGATCAAGTCACTGTGGCTTTATGTTATTACTTGCATGATCAACAACAGAGTAACGTGCAGGGTCAATCAAACATTATGACTATTGATAGTGAAGTAGCAATAGTGTTCACTACAGTGGCACTTGTAATTTGAAGGGATATATTTGTCTGCAAGCAAACATTTAATCCTCAATGTTGAAGTATTGGAAGCAGCAAAAAGCCATTGTCCCCAAAGCTGTTACAGCCAAAATGGACAATGTAAGGGCCTAAGCAACTTTGACAATGGTCAAATTGTAATGCCTAGATGACTGGATTTGAGCATCCCCAAAATAGCAGGTATGGTTGAATGTTATATATTTATATAGATGTAATTTGGTTAGTGAATTCTTATTCAAAGCTGAAGTGTGATACAGTGATTTCAGCATTAATTTATATCTTAAATCATCTGCATCATAATTAACATCAAGCATTACTGAATTATTTGACTTTTAACCCTACCTTTGCAATAGTATTAATGTAACTTAATTTCATTTTATTTGACTCTCCAGAAAGAACTCTTGTGATGGAGAAAATTCCACTGGAGCTGTCAGTCATTCAGGAGATGAATCTGGGAATGAGAACAGACGAAAGAGTGTGGTAGGTATTTTATGTTGACAGTATGGTGGTAAATAGTTTTTTTATGTAATGTTATGCTCTGTTGCTTCTGTTTACTGTTTTCCACCATGATAAAATCCAGAGAAGAAGAAAAAGACCACATGATGGCTTGGAGAATGTCAAGCGTACAAACACCAAAGCGGGTTGCAGCAGTGTCAGCAGAGCAAGAGGCAGTCATAGAAAACAAAGACATGTGGAGGCCGTTACTCTGTTTGAGGTGGTCACTATGGGCAGAAGTGCAATGCAGGTGAGAGCTTATGTTTTATCTGACACCTCTTTTGTCTAAAAATGAGCATTATGAGTTATGCTGCTACCTTAGACTGTGGCCTTGATAATATAAGGAATGTGCAATGTGCCACAAAATTGGTAAAGATTTGATGACCTTCTGACTTGCAATAAATACTAGTGTGTGGTTATTGCATAGTCATAGTTTATTTTTGTATAAATTCATTTCAAAACAGTGTAAGGAAAGAGAAATAATTCAATTTGACTGAAAAAAGCTCAGCTAGAAGCAAAGCTTATTAATGCTCACCTACTTTACAGCTTAAGCTACACAATAAATGAATGAATGAATGAGGCTTTATTGTCATTGCACATGTTACAAAGCAACAGAGCAATGAGATTTCAAAACGGACAACTCCAAACATACAAAAACACAACAGCCACAGGGGGTTACAGGATGTGTACCGACCAATTAAAGAGGAAGAAAAGTAAAACATGAGGATCATTA
>JAPTGZ010000015.1:19913515-19924994 GCA_029814645.1 Fowleria isostigma | reverse complement strand
ATTGTTTCTTAAATGGCATGTTTTAAGGTTTCAATTATTATGAATAAAATATTTTTCTTCCATCACTCTTGGTTTTAGTGGATTGTTAAAAAGAACTTTTTTTGGGTCACCCTGTATTTATTTTCAGACACTATAAAAACTTTTGCACACAATCTGGTAATGTTTTATTTATGAACTTTTATAGTCTTTTTTTTTTTTTTTCATTATTATTATGAGTTCTGTCCTGAGTTTTTTTCTGTGGTGGTTTGATTTCCCAATGTAAGGAGACACTCTTGCAAGATTCTTAGTAATAGAGTGCACGTAAAATATAGTTTTTCTTATTCATTGTGTCTCCAGCAAAGTGTTGTTTTTGTAATAATAATGAAAGTGGGACTTATTGCTGAGGGCTGCTGTGTATTGTTGTGATTTAGAAGCTTAAACCATGTAGTCTGTCAACCCCTTCATGCCGGAGAGACTTATTGCCATTATTTACAGCTATGGTCAGGACATTAACATATGCAGCTAAGGAGTATTTATACAACAGACAGGGATGAGTCCATGTCCTGATTTACTTCTGAAAGTGCAGCTAATGTTACAGATCAACATTATAACTCTTGTGATTTTTTTTTTTTTTTGGTAATGTCAGTATTTATATAAACTCTCTCTCTTTGATCTTATTGTCATGGATGACCAGGAGGTGATAGATGACTGGATTGAGGCATATGTGATGGACAGAGACTCCTCCCTCCTTGACCTCATTAGTTTCTTTATCCAGTGCTCTGGGTGCAAAGGTCAGCAGCCACCACACACATACAAACGCCTATCAAGTACAGAATATACACAGCAGATGGTGTAGTTTCCTTTTCCTTTTTTGTTTTTTTTTTGCACTAGGTGTGGTGACCGCAGAGATGTGTCAGACCAAAGAAAACAGCGATGTCATGAGTAAAATGGTTGAGAAATTGGATGAGGTATGAGATCTTTAATCTGGATCCCTCCTTTATTGTCTGTCACAGACACAAGTTTCAATGCTTTATACAAAAACTGCATGACTGTGTGTTTAAGATTGCTGGTTTGCAGTATAAGAAGTTTTTGGCCTTTCCATGGATCCTCACAGTCACATGGCCCATGGATACGGTCAGTAATGTATTCATATTTACATTTCCTCATTAATCAAAGCATATTATCCCTTAACATCAAGTTTATAGCAAGAATTAACCTATAATTCTTACAATATTCCACACGAATGTATTTGTATTGAATATTATTATAACACAAATGTATTTTATCGTTATGCATATTATATTACAGAGCTGAAAACTTCTTAATGACTCATTTTAGATTTGTGTTGAAATTTGTATGCATTAGGATTACATTTCAGACAATTAAAATAATAAAGTGTTTGCTAGGAAGTAAGTTTGTGTAGAAATATCTGAGTTAGGATAAACTTGTTCTGCAGGATCATTGTGTTTTAAGGTTCACAATCAAAGATACTGACAACCATATCAGGAAGTGGCACAGAGCTGTATTATATCACTGTAAAAATTTAAAATCAAATGATTTCCAGTATTTTAATCCATTATTAGACTAATCAGACAGTTTTATTTAAAGCTCAGTTTACATCAGTATACTGTGTCATGCCACTTAAAACTATATTGTTTTATTTATATATGTTTGAATAAGCTGGGTTTTTTTGTGTGTGTAACTGTTTGGACTAAGAATAAGTAGAAATGAATTAATCATGATGATAAAATCACTCCTTTGAGTATCAAGAAATGTCTTGTACCCCCAAAATTTTGTAGTTTTAGCACCTTTATAAAGCTTATACTATTTCTCTGAAGGATATAACAATGTTTGTTTTTTCTTTGTACGTTAATCTGCAACAGCACCGGATTCCAGAAATAAAATATGTTTGTTCCTTTCTCTCTCTACCTGATAAAATTCAAACCTAGACTCCATTGGTTTAAGCTTTTGCGTGATCTCTTTTTGTGTTCTTTCCTGCCCCAAAATACTGGTTTAGCTGAAAATGTATCCCTCATGTCATTGCTGCTGTCTTCTGTCTCTGATGTAGGACAGTGTGGAGTATCCTCTGATACAGTCTGGACCATACGGCCGCTGGTTCCACTCAGAGTTCTGTGACTTTGTGTCCGTCCTGGTATCTCAGTGTCAGCACAGTGTCATATTCGACAGTTACCTGATGAACACCCTCATCTCTCTGCTCACTGAGCTATCGAACTCTTATATCCGGGCCTTTAGACACACCTGCACACTGGCCGGTAAGTGTTAAAAAAAAACCAACATGCAGTCACACACAGAGAGGCTTAGATGTATTAATTGTTTTTTATCTGGACATCCCGGTTAAGCGTTGAAGCTGCTGAGCTCACTGGTTAGTGTGGCTCTGAGTCTGAGCGTTGGCATCGAAAACAATCAGAAACTGTACAAGGTCCAGAAGACAAAGACTGTGAGACAGAAAAGCACACCACAACTGGAGCGAATACAGAAGACAATTGCAGAGGTTTGAGTGCTTTCCTGTTACTGGTAGTTACGATTGAAATTTACAGGATTTTGTCTTTTCTAAATGCAAATTAGTATTGTGTTATTCATTCTGTGGAATTTTTTTATGCTCTTCAAGCTTCAGGAGAAGAGGGCTGAGATAGAAAGCATGATGGACATCATCTTTAAAGGGGTTTTCCTGAAGAGATACCGGTATGTTTAACTGTCCTTGTCATTGTTGATTTTCAGAGTTTTCAGAGTTCTATCAAATTAAGTTCAGAACTAACCTGTGTGTGTGTGTTTGCTCTGAGGCAGTGATGTACTACCAGAAATACGCTCCATTTGTATGGAGGAGTTGGGTTTATGGATGAAGCTGTACAACACTGTGTTTCTCAATGACAGTTACCTCAAGTACATGGGCTGGATGATGAATGACAAGGTAAAGCACAAGGGGAAAAAAAAGTAACATAACATGAAGTGTTATAGAAAAACTAAGCTAATTATTATTATTATGAAAATTACACCAAAAGTGATGATGTGAGAAATGACCTTAAAAACAAGCTATACCCTTTGTATATTTTCTCTTCAATAACATGTATGTCATTTTTCAGATACCAGATGTTCGTCTCAAGTGTGTGTTGGCGCTGCAAGATTTGTATGGAGATCCTCAGCTCCTACCTAAACTAGACCTGTTCACGAGCAGGTTCAAGGTAACTGCGATGAAAGAGGCTTAAAAGCTCTGTAGAGGTGCAGAGGCGAACTGTAATAATTGCAGACATTATCTTGACTAATTTATTGTTTATTGGGTTTTCCTCAGGACCGGCTGATCTCCATGGCTCTGGATAAGGATAATGAAGTGGCAGTGCAGACCATGAAACTACTGGTTCTCATCTCCCGGTGAGTCACTTGGCAGTTTTGATTGATTGAGGATTTCAGTCTTGAAATACATAAAAAGCAAAAGAACAAAGAAAAAAATGTATATATACTTTTCTATATACATACAGAATCCATGGATATCTATTTTTACATTAATTATTGAGGACAACGGCTCATAACAAGCAACACAACAGACAGAATTGATTGAAAAGGTGTTGGCTGAAGCCTAAGCTCATTATTTCTTTATGTTTTTATTATTTACTAGTTATGTGTCAAACTCCTTCTGACTCCTCAGGAAGTCTGATGATGCACTTAGTTCAGACGATTACAAGCAGCTTCTCCAGTTTGTTTACTCTTCACAGCGCCCTCTTGCAGCCACTGCAGGGGAGCTGCTCTACTCAAGGTAAGCCATCCTAACATCAAAAACTGAACAGATAAATTAAATTAAAGCAGTGTTCACCTGCAGGACGTGGCTCTCTTCTAGGCTCCTAAACCCCCTCTCCCCTGAATCTGAGCTTCTGGATGGGATGGATGCGGAGAAGGTTCATAAACAACAAACATATGCTAGACTGAAGGCTCTACTAAAGTTTTACCAAGAGTCTGAGGTAAATTACACAAGCTCTTTCAAATCAAAACACTGGTTGTAGAAAGCTGCCGGCTGAACACTCACATGTGTGTCCTATGTGCATCTACAGTTGCACAAGCATGTGGTCTACCTCGTGGACAGTCTGTGGGACTGTGCTGGAGTCCTGCTGAAGGACTGGCCCACATTCACATCCATACTGCTGCAGGACTCTTCATACACTGCAGGTCAGGAAATATGTGAAGAAATTGAAATATGACACAATTCTGTGCTGGAAGGTCAGGATTCCTGTGGGGGTCTTAAAAAGTCTTAAAAGTCTCAAATTTACAAATCTACTCTTAATACCTCATAAAAGTCTTGACGGTATTAAATTTGATATGGTAGATCTTACGTTACATTGCCATAAACTTGTTTGCTGTATTGTGTTTGTGTGTCTGGGACATGTCCAAGCTGCAAAGAACGTAATGACAGCCTACTCAGTTCCACCTGTTTCAACCCATCAATTGATATTGAAATTAGGAACCAATTATTGCTAACTTTGCAATGATGAGGAATGATCACAGAACATTCAGCCCAAAACATGTGCAGCCGTTGGTTGCGGCATTGCCTGAGAAAGCTGACTCTGGGAACTTTAAGGAACGGTTCCCAAGTGAAAAAGTAAACATGAGGAAATGCAAATTTAATGTTTGGTTGGAGAAAAAATCATTCTCAACCTGGTTAACACAAGTGCAGGGGAACAGCTACGAAATGGGCATTAAATTCTGCTCAAAATAGTCTTAAGTTAAACTTGTAGAAACTGGTAATCATTAAAATCAGTCATCATGCCATTTACTTGCATCCCCTGCTCATCACCATATAAATGAAACTGTTAATGCTTGCTTCAGTGAGTGGCCATTGTGTTTATTTCTATTGTATAAAGCGCTGTCAGAGCAAAACTGAGGAATAAATCTGAGCAGCAAACTTGGCAGTGTGAACGTAGCCTTATAGTGTACTTCTGTGTTGTGTGCAGATCTTGTTCATTCAGAAGAAGCGGTGCTTGTGGAGATCATGGTGGCCTCAGTGCGTCAGGCCTCAGAGGGACCAGCGCTGGTTGGGAGGACTGGAGCGAAAAAGGTGGGAGGTTATTCTACTAGAGATAAAACTTAACATCACCTCAAATCTAATGCAATATCAATTAAACACACACAACTGAAGTATCACATTGTGTTCGCCTTGTTCTAGGTCATGAGCGCCAGAGAAAAGAAACAGCAGATTGATGACTGTACAAAACTCACTGAACATTTCCTTGTGGTGCTTCCAAAATTACTTTCCAAGGTATTTAATCCATTCAGTTGATGTTATAAAATGTGTCCAATTGAATCTCTATTAAAGCATTCAGATGTCTGTTTATTACTGTGTCTTTCATTATGTCTACCATGTTATTGCATTTGGACAGTTTTCACATAGCTGGGACATCGTGGTCTCCCTGCTGAAGATTCCTCAGTACTTCATTCCTGAGTGCCCCGAGGCTGAAAACGCACAGGTCTGCATCCCAGAGTTTCAAAAGAAAATAAATGATGTGAATCCTTTGTATTATAAATAGACTCTATGTTCTCTTTTAATCACAAGTCCAAATTGACTTCTTAAAAAAAATCAGTTGAGAAGCAATAACACAAATTTGGTATTTCACTAGATTATTTTTATTTTATCATTGCATTTATAGAGCACATTTTCAAAAAGAAGTTATCAAGTTTGTGCCAATAAAATGCTACAAATTGAGTAAAATCCAAAACTTCAGATAAGAACAAGATAATATAAAGAATTATACCAAAAACATTTATATCTAGAAGAACACACTAAATTACCCTGTGTGAGACCCTTCCGCAGGTCATTTAATAGATTGTGTTTATGAACTCAATCCTCAGGGACAGTCAGGGACAAACTTACAAATATTTATTATTTTTCAATAAGTTTTAACAATTTCTAGTATCTTCAACAAAGTAGAGAAAGAAATAAAAACTTTTCAAATGAAATGTTTCAGATTTATTTCATTTCTAAAATGAATGCTATTATAATAATAATAATATATACGTATATCTATATATCTATATATATCTATATATATCTATATACATATATATATCTATATATATATATGTGTGTGTGTGTGTGTGTGTGTGTGTATAGTTGTAATAAATAAGAATAAATTCCAGAGATATTTTTCCATTTTGTCAAAGTTGAATGTGTTTTCTTGTTGGGATGGATAATCAGTTGTTCACTTTAGATGTATGGTTCCATCTCCTTCAGGTGGTGTCCAGCCTGATGGCAGAGATGGGGGCTGTCCTGGACCTCCACTCGGGCCCTGATGTTCTGGAAGCTGCAGCCCGCTCATATCTCAGTCTGTGTGGGGATGGGGCGTCCTGGTGCTCTGCTGCTCAAACTGCCAGAGACTCCATGATCCAACAGTGGGTTGACAAACTCAAAGTACTGCTGGAGGATTCAGTCAAGGTCTGGTGAACAGGACTGCTGAGTTTTCTGTTGTAGTTTACGAAAGGATGCCTTTAACTTCATTTTGTAATTTTTTTTTCTCATATTTTAGGGCTAGATTTAAAAACAACTTCTGATTTAGATATGCTTTCATTAGAATGATCACATATTGATGAATACAATCTGATAGTTATGGCATTTTTCTATGGATGAGTATGCACTCCTGTTAGTCACATCTGTAAAAAAAAAAAAAAAAGCACTTTAGGACTTCTTTGTTTAAAGAAAAAGTACAGTTATCTTAGATGTCAATTAAAAATTAAGGTTTTTAATGATGCTCCAAGTTGGAGGATTCTTTGTACAGTTTAAACAATTATTTTGCAGAGAGTAATTGATTTCTAAGCAAGTTAGTGTTTTAAAGGAAATATCATAATTGAACTATTTGATGGACTCGGAATTGAATTATTTTTGGAAGTCTGGTAATTCCTGAATTCATAGGACTATTGTTATGCATTTATTGACTAAAGCAAAACCTATTTTTTTATTTATATCTCCAGCCTTATCTCATTGGTCTGTATTTGTGCATGTATTTATTTGTGTGACCTGTGAATTAGAGGTGCTAAATAACTGATTTCATATTTTTCATCCAGGATATTCGTGCGGCAAAAGATACTGAACATTTGGAGCCATTAGATTATATTCAGTATAGTGTTAGGATCTAGTGAGGTTCACAAGATGCATATGCATGTAAAATACTTTATTTATTTTGCTTATCTAATAGGAACATAAGTAAAGATGTGAACATGCTGCAGTACAGAAAAAAATTGTTAATGTATATTCTCAGACTCTAGGGAAGTATAGACAAAAAGACGTAACGCGTAATAACATGTGAAAATAAAGAAATGGGTGATACATCATACAACAGGCTTCATTTGGTTTGAGGTTGTGTTTTTTTAAAGGGACTTATGCACCTCTTGCATCTTCTGGTTGTTCTTCCAGATCCTGTGGTATGACTATTATTTCAACACCATTAGTAAAGAAGGTAAACATTGACCTCTGCCTCTTTGTCCTAGGAGGACAGTTTCTCTGCTGACGAGGAAAAAACAGGAGAGATTTTAACCTCACTGAGGAAACTGCGAGCATTTCACAAGTAAGTGCACTGACAGTTCACAGTAACGTGAATATCCCTCTGGTGACATGTATTTATTGGCTGTATGTACTTGTTTCCCTCTGTGTCGCTATAGTTGTCATGACCTGTCTCAGTGGAGTCTGTTCGAGCTGCTGTCTCCTCTCCTGTCAATAGAGAGTGCTCAGGGAGGACCACCTCCTCAGGTAACGTCACCGCTCTGATGAACCCAGAGAACCACTGGAGGCATTATTCACATCCTTTATTTATGCGCTGTGTAAGGCTGTCAAACATACAGTCTGCGGGCCAAAACCAGCCACAACCATAAAAGGGTTCAATCTGGCCCATGGGGTGAATTTGTGAATTGCAAAAATGACTGATATTAACATATTGTTAAAATTGCACTTAATTTTCTTTAGAAATGTCAGATTGTTCATGGTTACTCATGTTATTCACGTTGTTTTTAAAGGATGGCTCTTAGCTGGAAATATTTTCATGATGCTGTCAAGACTGGGTCCAAGTGCTTGACAAATAACACAGAGAACGGGAAAGTCTCTTATACGAAGAGGTTTATTAGTGCAGGAGCACCAAGTAATATATGAATGAGAGCCAGGAGGTAAAGTCAGTGAGGATCCACGAAGCAGGTGCTGGGCGAGGAGTAACAATGGAGAAGGACTATGGCAATCGATGAAGAGCAAGCAAAGGTAAGATGTCTATAGTGTCTATAGTGTACTGGACAACAACAGACCTCCAGGTCTTGCTGTCCAGACTAGACTTTGCTGTCCTCCGGGTCTTCAGTCTCCATGTGTTCAGTTGATCTGCAAAGAGAACATCGTCACCAAGGAGCCATGTATTTATACTCTGAGGCCACGCCCACTGGTCACCTAGGAGACACTTGACCAAACATCAGGTTACCAAGATGTTGTCCAAACATCAGGTAACCATGGGGTTGCTCAATCAAACGTCTGAACAGAGAGAGAGAGAGAACAAAAGAGGGAGAGAGAGAGAGAGAGAGAAAGAACAAATCCGAGAGGTCATCACACCCTCCCCCTTATAGGCTGTGAACCTCTAAGGTTCACGGCAAAATTAAACCCTTTCCCAATCACCTAGCCAATATATCTCAAACCTCCACAGCCAGATGTCTGAGCATATTTAAGAGGTTAAACCCCCACAGCCAGACACCTTGGAGCCTGTTGAAGAGATCATGAAGCACACTGACAAACAAGCTGGTTAAGGACGAACTTAATATCACCCATTGTTCTCCCCCTGAAGAAGGATGGCACCAGCCCCAAACTGGCTGGCATCCACCCAGAGCAAACAATGCTGCGCAATCTCCTTCAACCGTTCCCGTTCCATATGTGTCCAAAAATTGTGCGGTAGGCACCTCAAAAAAACTTGAGAGGTCCATAACAAACCACAAGTAACAAACCCAGTGAGTGCACTCAACAGACTCACTGCAGCGGTAATCACTGCACCAGGAAGTTCCCTCCATCTACATGACCCCTCTAACTACACGACCCCCAAACTAGCTAAACTTAGCCTATCTTTGTGCAGTTCGTGGTGGGAAGATTAAGCACAAGCTCAGCCAGGCGCAGTGCGCTATGCGAACCAAATGCGGTGCAAAACCCACTGAAGTGCCCCCTAGATGGCTGCCAAGACAACCAATGATGACTAGTTGGTGCCACACTAAAGTCCCAAAAGACAGGAACCCATATGGGGAAAGTGCTCCTAATCCTACCAGGGAACTCCCAGAAAGAAGTGAGTCAAGAACAGCACTTACCTCAAAACCAGGTGATGACCGGACCAAATGTGAGACGTCTGGACAGCAGCATGCCTTTGCGAAGCTCTTGCTGTCCAGACTAGACTTTGTTGTGCAGTGGGCCTTTGTTGTTCCGATCTACACTAGTCTAGTCTGGACATCCAGACCTCCGCGAAGGCATGCTGTTGTCCGGACGTCTCACCTTTGCTTGCTCTTTGTTGATTGCCATAGACATTCTCCTTTTGTTACTACTCACCCGGCACCTGCTTTGTGGATCCTCGCTGACTTTACCTCCTGATTATCATTGCTCTCATTCATGTATTACTTGGTGCTCTTGCACTAATAAACCTCTTCATATAAGAGACTTTCCCGTTCACTGCGTGTTACTTGTCAAGAACTTGGACCCAGTCTTGACAATGTAATTTTACTTTTTTCACTCTAAAACAAAGAGAATTATTTTATTTAAATTATTTATTTTTTATTTTATCTGGATTTTTTTACTGGTCTGATCCACTTGAGATCATATTGGGCTGTATGTGGCCCCTGAACTAAAATGAGTTTGACATCCCTGATTTATTGGATTCTACGGCAAAAATGGAGTATTCAGAATTATGATTTCTTTAGAATGTAATCACTTGAAAATAAGAATAATTATGTTTTTGATGCCCTAGGGAAAGTGTCCTTTTCCATGAAGTCTTCCATGTTATACAGTTACATGTCATGTTTCTACATTAGCAAAGAATGGGCAACCCAGACTTTCAAGAGAGAATCTTTTGATGTTTTCTAAATTTTTTTAAAAAAATTTTTAGGTTACTATAAAAACCAGCAAGTCCTGGATGTTTTTTTTGTTTTTTTTTAATAGTTTATTTCAAAGAGGAGGAGATTTTTTTTCCACCAATAAAGGAAACATTCAATCTTTCAGTTCAGTGGACAGGAAGAGGATGAAAACCTCTGTATGTAAAGTATCCAAATCTTTCAGATAAATGTAGTAGAAAAACATCAAAATACTCACGTAGAAGCACTGCAAGTTTGCACAGTATTTGAATAAAAGTACTGACATTGCTGTTTAAATTTTACCACTGCATCAAAGTATAACCTCTGCTGATTTATCTTCACCAAAAGTTTGTACAAATTTTATCTACCGTGCATTTATTCACAGTATTTCATAAAGCTCAAACTCTTTCTTTTTTTTTCATCTGTCTGAAGGTTCTACTGGAGGTACTGCAGTGTCTGTGCTATTCTACGCTCTGGTCTCTCAGCACAAGCACTGAAACTAGAGTGAGTTGCCTCCGTTTTATTTCTCTGTATATTAAGATAAATTTAATCTGACTCATGGAGAAACTGAACAGCATTTTTGATGCAGGATTTTCAAACCAGTAAAGAACTGTAATTAATTTAAGAAATATGTTTTGGTTTTATTTGGCTGCAGAGCATAGATTTATTTATAAAATTATTATTTTCCTACAGAATTACATGTATGGTGATGTATTAAAACTATGATATGTATTTTAGCTTCAACATTCATCCAATTTTAATATTTTGTGTCAAAAAGGATACATAATGATGAAAAGACTGGCAGAGAAGCCGGTCATTATCCAACACTACATTGCTTTGTATATAAACAAGAGACTAGATTGCTAAGTAAAATACAGAAAAACAATATGGCATGTGGATTTATTTTATGAGGTAACATGGTAGAGGCTGGTTCTCTGCTTTTTCTAAATGGCTTATATGAAATGCAGAGAAGAGGGAATCTGACATCTGAAAAAAACAACATAAAAGACTCAATAAGATGAAAATGATGTAAATGACACAACAAGGTGTGAAATATGTGAAAAAGAGGCTTTCAGACAGTATGTTTTGATAGTGGAAGAGTCTGTAAAAATCTACAGATTATAGCAATTGAAGATGTATTTTTGTAAATTTTCAGAGGAGACATAAAATTGATGTTTTAGATTCTGAAAAGGTGCTATAATGTATAACCTGTGTTTGTTTTTGTGTCTTATTATCTGTATGTTTATCTCCTGCTATGTCCTAAAAACACTGTATAACACAGTTTTTCAGTCGGTATACAGTTGCGGAAAAAATTATTAGACTATTAAAAGTCCTCAAAAACAATAATTATTCAATCAAGTACTAACTCCTGTGTGTATCATGTGACTAAAACAGACAGAAAAGAAAACGTGGAATGTCTAAAAGCACT
>JAPTGZ010000015.1:19895101-19905921 GCA_029814645.1 Fowleria isostigma | reverse complement strand
GTGGGAGGAAACCGGAGTACCTGGAGAAAACCCACACAGACACGGGGAGAACATGCAAACTCCACATAGAAAGGTCCCACCCATTGAGTGGTGTTGGAATCAAACCCAGGACCTTCTTGCTGTGAGGCATGAGTGCTAACCACTGCACCACCGTGCCACCACATGAGAAAATGTGATGTTTTTTCACAAAAAATCACACATGAGAAAATGTGATTTTTTTTTTTCACTTTCCACCTCTGCTAAAATAATTCAACTACTTTACTCAAGTAAAACTGCAAAAGTACAGTTTATCAAATGTATTCAGAGAGTATAAGTATATCCAGTGGCTGGTGTGTAAAGCTACTGGACATTACATCATTTGTGTTGTCAGTCATTCCTCTGGTCTCATTCAGTAGACAACATCTTGTCTCTGTCTTATGTCATTTGTGTTACTATGTATTTATCACATGCACTGTTCTGTTACTGCATGTGTTGTTGTCTCATTCATTAAGGCTAAAATTTGTCGAGATGTTAGAAAAGTGCACCATGATGCAAAATATAAAATAGACAATTAGCCCCCAAATGCATCAAAATCTAAGTAAGGAGTTTGTTTTGAAAACTAAAGAGTGTAAAGTACAAATGTTTATGTTAAAATGTAAGAAGTAAAAGTAAATAAATAAAAAAAGTACATATGAGTACAGATACTTGAACAGTACAGTAATGTGGTATTTGTACTGTGTTACCTCCTACCTCTGCATCTTCATCATCATGGATCATGTATAAAATGAGTCTGTTATTGATGTATAATTCATGCATGAGGATGATTCATCACTAATTCACTTTAATAAAGACACCGCACGCATCAGCATCAAACTTTGGCATCACAGTATCATAGAATTTACTCACGTCGACTCAAAATTTACTCTTAATAAAAATTTAACTGATAAAAAGGCTAAATCAAGTCATTTCTGACCATGTTTTCAGAAACACAAATTAGGAATGAAAATGGAGTAGTGATTACATTTCAAAGTCCATTTCTTGGTGCATGATACATCATTTATAAAGGATCTGATTTTCCCTCTTAAAAAGATAAAATATTTCTGTTGAGGACGTTTTCTATCAGCAGTAAAGTGTAGTTCTTTTATTACAGAAATAAACAGTGTCTGTCTCCTAATGCCTCCGTTGTGCTGAGCACAGCAGCCAAAAGCAGCAACCGTTTTCTTCTGTTAACCCATAAAGACCCAAACAGCCAGTGGTGACCAAAACCAACTACTAATGTAAAATGTTTAATCCCTGTTGATCCATTAATACTATCAGTGCATGTAAATAATGGTGTAAAATGCACTATGTCACCTTCTCATGGTCCTCAGATATGACCCATTTGCATGTTCAGAGGTTCAATAGTGAACATGGAAACATCGTCATCTACAACATTGATTCACCAGAATAACCCATGGAGTTGGATCAATGACAGTGGACTGACACACTGGGTTTATGTTCAATTAATGATAGATTTTACTAAAAAAGTCACTTTTTTCAATTTCCTCTGTTTTGATTTTAATGTCCTTCAAATTTACTCTAAGCTTTAATGAACATCTACATGATCAGTAAATTAAATGTAGGAAAATACAGGATTTACACTGAAAAAACTGACACTGAATAGGATAATATTACAATAAATGGTGATAAATCACTTAAGAAAAGGTTAAATACAGAGATAAATGAATTTGAGAACTGCCAACAAAAGTACCGCTGGGCCTTTATGGGTTAATATTCTCAACAGAAATAATGATACAAGTTAATAAATCAATGATTTTATAGATATATCTGCTTTTGTGACAAAAAGTCAGATCTCCTGGTTTGTACGCCGCTCATGGTTTTATTATTATTATTATAATTATTACTATTTGCAGGAGTGGAATAGAGTTTGTGTTTCAAGGGTTTAACCAGATGCCAGAAACGCCCACACCGCTGTACCTCTCCTACCTGACCATCCTCAGCGAGTTCTCCAGTAAACTGCTCAAACCAGATAAGAAGACGGTGTAAGTGCAAACACGCAAATCAGAAAAACAGATGAGGGACGGTCTGGAAAATGAAGGTAAAGCAGTGACTTATGAATATACTTTGGCTTATTTTCCTTTGCAGATGGTATGAAATCATTCATATCAAAGTTGGAACAGGAGATGATTCAGATCCAACATTTATGTGGTTTTGAGATGAGCTGATCTCAGCAAATAATAGTAAAATGCAAAGCGTTACCAAAGTAATCCTGAGCCCTTGTGGTTTTATCTCTTATTTTTATAAAATTTTTGACATAAAGATAAAAATGCAGGCAAAATCAGTTTGAGTTTTGCAATGCCACAGTGCAGATACGATGACAATAGAATGTAGTCTCAACAGTTCAGCAGCATCACCCGTGCCTTATTTGGACGTTCAGAGGCTCCGTAGTGGACATGGAAACACCATCACCTTCTACAACATTGACTCACCAATAAAACCCATGTAGTTTGACAAATGGCAGTAGTTGTAAATGCTAGTTTTTATGTTCATTTAATGACATTTTGTTGAAAAAGTCACTTTTTCTTCAGTTTTCTCAGTTTTGATACAATACACTTTGAATATACTCTAAGTTTTTATGAACATCTGCATGATCCAGGAATTAAATATAGGAAAATACCTGATTTTCAGTGAAAAATGTAAAGGGTAAAATAATAAACGGTGATAATTAGCATAAGAAAGGTTAAATATATAGAGGAAAAAAAGATTAAGTTGCCACAGAAGTAGTTTCAGGTCTTTCATGGTTATTAACAATGGTTTTGTAAGTCACATATTTTTTTATTCCACTTTTTAACTTCTAGAAATTAATGCTTTCCTCATAAAAACTAGAATAATTAACACCAAGAGTCAAACTGAAGAAATAAAAATATTTATGCACTTGTAAAATTACTTTAAAATGAACTAAAACACTTAAAACTAGGGACTTGTGAAAATGTGAGAACTGCAACATCTGTGGTCTGAGTGACAGACATGTCCTTCCATTTTACCCACAGGAATTCCTGGGGATTCCATGAATCTTTTCATTTTAATTTATACAGAGGAACAGCGTTATAAATACTACAGTTTTATATTTCCGTGCATATTTGCGGGTGATCCTCAGTCCCGTTCTCAGAACAGACCGGTCCTGGGTCAGTAGCTCATTAAATATACAAAGAACGTGTACACACAGTATTTACAGTTTTATAGCACAAAGTCACATAGTAAACCTGTTTTAAAGACAACAATCAAAATCCCTAAAAAACAACGCCCACAATTGAGTACGGTATTTTTCGAGCAGCTTTTAATTGAAGACATTCTGCTGCTGAAAGGTTTCTAAAGTTACGGATGTTGTAACATTAAACGTCAGCAGACCACCAAGCCCACAACACCTTGAACAATACTGTAGAAAAAAAGCAGGTAAATAACACTGTAAAAAACACACTGTTCTCATGACGACTAGGAAGTAGTGTTGCATCATTTTCCAGAAATTTGTGTTACAAGTGTGTGTTTTGTTTTGTATCAGTCAAACGTGTAATACTGAGCACCAAATCCATGGGAACGTCTTAATGGTCGACAGGTTGCAATTTATGTTGAATGTAAAACCTTGTCTCTTCTGGGTCACTGGCAATATATAAACCCAGTTTAGTATGAAATTTAACCAACAGTTTTGCTGCTGCAGACATGTGAAATTCTGCCCATTATAAGCAAATGGGAAGAAAAAAAAACAGTTAATAAATTCATAAAAAATTACAACTTTGACCTACTTTTCTCAAAACGTAATCAGATCTATTCTAGGTCACTGGCAATCTATAAACCCAATTTGGTATGAATTCAACCAATAATTTTACTGCTAAAGTGTTAAAAAATAAAGAAACAATCAAATTGAACCAAAAACAGTACCCTTTGCCTCCCCATCTGGGGGTGGGGTAATAAATATAGAAATCACTGCTCTCTGTTTTCATACGTCATACATGTAAAATGTTGATTTACATTTTGCAAACATGCTTTGTGGAATTTCTAACAGTCCGTCTTCATGTCCTTCAGGCTGTGTTACCTGCAGAAACACACCGCAGAGCACATCGTCGACCTCAGGGAGGAGAGCTGGCAGCCTCTTATCTACTACCGTGCGTCCTTATTGGCTGTCGCTGAAGGGGAGGATGCCGTTTCCTACGTTAGCTCTGACAGGAAGCCCCACCCACCCAATCGCTCACCCTTCTCCAGGCAAAAACTGGAAGGTACAGCAAGTAAATAAAGTCAAGCTCTCAGTTATGTATCGACTATGGCTAAATCAGTTTTATTTGTGACTCTACAGGAAATAAATCTCCCTGCCCGTTCAGCCCGACCGAGTCCAAAACGAGTAAAATGCAAAGGCCCAGTTTTATCCCAAGGTAAGAGTCTTATTATTATCATCATTGCCCTTCCCAGTTTTATCTCATGAGCCGCTATTAAATGAACATTCCCAGGAAATTTAGTACCAGGAATTTATTTATCTGGGTAAAAGAATTCCTGGTAATATGTGTGGTTTGTGTTTCCACTGCATCTCAATGTTCCCGGAAATTTATTTGTCAGCAAATACATTCAACGGGGTCCAGAGTGTACGTGGATGGACACACACATTATTATAATGCACCTGTGTAGGAGTGAGACCAATTTGTCAAATACTCAAAGGACTGTATTCAACAAACGGACTTTATTATCGTCCGTCCACTTCTTGTAGATTCTCTTCTTTTGATCAATTTTCCCAAAGATCAAAACATAATGGAATAAAGGACTTTGCAGCTACACACTGGCTTAAAGTGGGGGAACATAAACATGGAACGCTGCCCGTGTGTTCCACCAATCAACATTCTTGAGTACGCCAGCCCCGCCTCTCATGAATTCCGGGGAATCTGAGAAGTAAAATAAAAAATAAATATATACATAGCACTGATTCAGATCTACGTGAATAGTCAGTTATAACTTATTCACTGTTGAGATGTCTTCAGGTGACCTATAGTCATATAGTACATCTGATTTTCATGAATTACACTCCAGCGCTCTCGGCTTCTTTTCATCATTCGTTTATACTATAACTGACATTAAAGTCACATCTTTACATTCCAAGTGACAATAACTTGATAGGATTGACTTTTGACTGATGCATAATCCTATATTTTCTCCTCTAATATTTTCTACGTCCTCATCCCACTCCTCAGCATCCAAACAGCTGAGGCGGATCCATTTTCTGTCCCCGTGGAACCGCCTGCAAAAAGACTCCACGCCGACGGATCGGTCGTCAGCACCAGCAACGACGCGGACGACGACACCGTGGAGGTGGAACTGTAAGGACCTCTGTTTTCCTGTGAATCGGACCTGATTTAAAGAAAAACGTCTTTCTCTTTTGCACCTTTTTAACTCGTCTTCTCTGTCTGTGTAGTGCGATGTTTAAGACCTAGATGGAGAATGTAATCTTACCGGTAACGTCTGTTAATTACTGCTCACAAATCACATGAAAAGAACTAAACCCGTAATGAGTGTCCCGCGTTAAACGGTTTCAGTGACATTGACAGTTCTTTATCAATACTAGTTTTTAAGTCAGGGTCTGTTGTAAACATGTGCCAAACTGATTCACTCCTGAAAACTCCATATTTTAACTCTGGTATGAATTTGTCTGTAAAAGCAGCAGTGCCAAGCTGTGTGGAATTCAAATATTTTGACTTTTTTTTTTTTCAGGGGACTAGGATCAAAGATGAAAAGGGAAATCTAAAGTATAAATATTGAAAGAAACACTAATGAACTGTTGGTTTTAGATGTTTCATGGGATTTGTTAACAGTAAGAAAAATAATGTCATGTCTCTTATAACAATAGTAGCATTTTACTAAACAAATATATTTAACCCATAAAGACCCAAACATCCACCATCGACCAAAACATCTAAACTGTTTAATACCTGTTGATCCACTAATCCTATCATGGTGTAAAATGCATTTAATCATCTTTCCATAGTCATCAGATATAACCCATTTGGATGTTCAGAGGCTCCGTAGTTACCGTGGAAACACTGTCATCTATAATATTGATTCACCAGTAAAACCCATGGAGTTGGATCAACAACAGTGGATGGAGACACTTGGTTTATGTTCATTTAATGATAGATTTGCTGAAGAAGTCACTTTTTCTTCAACTTTATATGGATCTTTTATGGACGTCCATACAATTAGTAAATTTAATATAGGAAAATATATGATTTTCACTGAAAAAACACAAAGTTGAGAAGATAACAAAATAAATGGTGTTAAATCACTTAAGGAAGCTTAAATATAGAGAAAAATAATTTGGGAACTGTCCTAAAAGTAACATTGGGTCCTTATGGGTTAATTCAGACCATTCTGATAAGCATCAGTATTTCTGTCTGTATGTTTTCGTCTTTGTTTGCACTTTGCTCAAACCTTTACAAAGCTGTTAGAAGAATAAGCTCCAGTTTCCTGCTTGACACTTTATTATGTACTTTCTAAGATAAAATAAGCTCAACTGTAACTATGTATGACCTTTTTTTTTATAATTATCTTTAACCCTCAGACCTTATACAAAGAAAAGTATTTCATTATTTATTGTTTTGAATTGTTCTCATTTATATTTGGGTTGTTTTAATGCACCTCCTCCAAGTCAAAACACTAAATTTAGCTTATTTAAACTAATTCTTTGGGCCTTTTCAGCACAAACCCACATAATGTCTCAGTTTCAATTCACAGCAATGGAATCTGAGTTGTAGAAATATTACTTTTATAATTAGACGCATGAAGCATTACATCAAAAACTTGATGTTAAAGGGTTGCAACTGTGATGTTTGATCATAACTCGCATTGATTTAAACTCTGAGAGGAAAAGTGTATTTATATATCATGATTTTAAAGTGGTTTTTGGGACCTATAAAATAAAAAAAAAAAATATGGGTGCTTTTTGACTTATTGTCTAAAAAAATTAAAATACATCAAAAACATTGTTGTTGCTTATTATTGTTGTATCTCAGACTGTGGAAATGTTAAAACTGTCTTTAGTGTTTACACACAGAGAAAACAACTTTTTTTTGGTAAATAGTACCACTTTATAAACTGGCATTTCAAAGGCTGTATGCTGTGAATTTGATAGATATGATCAAGAATGGACATTTAGAAGGTTGAACTGAGTGACTAATTTTAATATTACTTTTAGAAACTTATAAGGAAAAAACCAAGAGTACTGTATGGGGTCTACATCTAGTGTCTACATGCATCACTGGGTAATAATCTGTAATAACATGGACATACAGTATATCAAATAAAATTAAAAGGCACATGTTGGTTTTATTAACTTTCCATTAAGGCTTTATTATTTATCTAAAGAAAAGGCAAAACATTTAAAGTTGGTTCCTTTTTGTTCTGTCAAAATACAATCAAATTAAGTATTTTATAACATAGAAAAAGACTTTAAAACACTTGTCCAAATCATTTACAACACAGCAAGCACCAAATAAATATTTACAGCTATTAGAAATTCCTCTCTAAAAACATAGAAGCCATCTCACACACACGTCCATGTCATCATGAAACAGAGCTGTACAACAAACGCTGTGTATGAACTGTGCTTTGTGTGTGTTTACAGCAGGCTCGTCCGTGACGTTTTTGGCATTTACAGTAACTGAACTTAGAGTTTTCTAGAGAACCTTCAGTTCTGATCACTGGAATGTACGAATCGCCAATGACTTCCAATAATCATCCAATCGAAACCTGAACGATTTATCCGTTTGACTCCAGTGTGTGACATTATGTAGCTTATGTGAATAGGAGAATTCTGATGTTTACATGGCACGATACCCGCCCCCCCAAAACCTGACCGTTGGCACAGCATTACATGCAAAACACAACGTCTGTCGGTGTAAACATGTGGGAAAGGTCTAAAACACGTGGCTTCGAGTGTTAAAACATCTGGCAGTGTGAGGAACTACCTTCTGCTCCAGCTACTTTTAAATCGGCTGCACATTTCGTGTTAGTCAAATGTGTATTAACACCGTTTCTCAAGCTGTTGACGGCACATCGGATCCTTCCGCCTTCTGGTTTTGGCGCTCACATCCCGTTTGGTTGAGAGAATGGGAGCTGGGGTTGGACCGGCGCGTCTGAGCTCGGTTTCAGGGAGTGCACGGTGCAGGCGGAGAACGCCGCGGGGGTGGCGGGTCATTCAAAGTCGTCTTCATATTCGTATTCGTCCAGATCCAGGTTGCAGTGCGGGCTGGGTATCTCGAAGAAGTGTCTCTTTGTCAGACCCAGCTCGTCTGTGATGTGTTGCCCTAGAGGGCTCAAAGGATTATCATACCTACAGACACATGGAGAAAACATCAGTGAATACACATGGATATCAAAGACAACTGGATTTTAGGGCTGCACGATACTGGAAAAACTCATGATATGGGTGTACAACAATGTAATAACAATAATATTGTGATATTTCTTGTTCACCTAAAGAAATGCCAATGTCATCTATGAAAAATATTCCTTAACAATATTAAAATGAGCCAGTTGTTTGTATGGTGACTCAATTATTTAGAGTTTAAGACACAATACTGTACTACTACAATCAGTGACAATTCTGTGGTAGAACCTGGTGTCGCTGTTACCATAGACCTACAGATACAAACACAGGCAAAGATTTGGTCATTTTACAACAATGTGCAAATGACATGGATGTATTTCTTAATAACTAAATTGTCAGAGTACCACCATGGAAGAGCTTTAACTAAAATATTTTTACTACACTGTTTGCCTGGTTTGGTAAATACTACACATACAAGTAAAATCTTTAAATATTCAGAACTTGGTCAACGCTGTGTTGTGAAAATAGTCACATCTTTTCAACATTACTAACATGTAAACTTACATTCAACCAGCAGCAGTGGCATTAGTACAGTTTATATTCCAGAACAACTATCATGTTAGAGTGGTAGAGAAAACCACTCTGGTACTCCATGGTGTGCAAAACAGAAAATGTATAAAAAAAAGTTTATTGCACATCTTTGCGACATGAATAATACACTCTGTTATCTCAATGTTTTTGCAATGTATTGTGCAGCCCTACCGGATTCAGAACCAAAGAATTCAGACATTCTCTGCAAAATGTGTTAAAGGAAGCATTTTACAGAAACACGAGAATCCTGAGGTGACTGGAAAAGACAGAGGAACACATGAAGGAACAGATAACCCCCCCCAAAAAAAAGCAGAGAGAGTTTTTATTTGAGAATAAAGTTTTTTTTTTTTTTTTTTTTTAAAAGATCAACATCTGTAGCTAAAATAGGGAAAATGTACTTCACAATCAGTTTTTACGAGGAATTATTTTCATAAATAATTCCAAAAACAAGGAATTATTTTCATTCATAACATACATATGGAAGAGAAATGGAAGTGTGTTGATGGTTGAATCTGAGTAATCAATAGAGAGGATTTGTTGTATCATAAGAAACAAAAAAGAAAATAGATGAAGGTTGACTGAAGGTGTGAAGCTAAAACTGAAATGCTGTCGGTGATGCAGACTTTGTGGCTGGGGTATCAAACATACGGCCCATAGAATGAATTTATCAAGTGAAAAAATGACACTGAAGGTATCAATACTCATTTAACTTCAGGGGCCCAGTGTGATCTCAAGTGGATTGGACGAGTAAAATACTATCATAATAATCTGTAAATAGTGACAAATGTTTCTGTGTTTTAGTGTAAAAAAAGAAAAAAATATTCATTGACAAAAAAAAATTAAATAACATGAACAAATATGAACCTGAAATATTTGATGAAAATGTGTAATTTGAATATTACGTCTGTTTCCAAATGTGCTTTAGTAGATCCAATGTGATGTGTACGTTGTAATTGTGTAAATGTTAAGCCAAGGAATACAATTGTTAGTTATTTTCCTTAAGACATTACAGGTTGGTCCTGTTATTCACATTTTTTAAAGGATATTTGTATTTGTAACCATTTTCATAATGAAATTGTACTTTTTTTCCCCCATTCTAAAACAAAGAAAGCATTTTGGTTTGTTATTATTAATTGGTTATTTTGTCAGAATTTATCTAGTCCGGCCCATTTGAGATCACATTGGACTGCATGTGAACGATGAACTAAATGAGTTTGACATCCGTTGATTTACTGTGAAAACGTCCCAATATGTAACAGTGTATGGATTTCTATTATTAGAGCTGCACAGTATCGCCAGTCGTGTTGACACCCATGCTTGTAGTGGTCGTCATGGCTATACAGAGCAAATAACATCCCCTTCACAGCCTCTGTCAACACAGCATTTATTACCCAGAGTACTCAGGGATACAGTCTATGATGCTGAATGCACAACAGCAGCGTTTTCATCAGTGTGTGTACTTATGTTAGAACCTACCCATCCATACATACACCAATATCGGCAGCAAAAGCTAAATTAAGTTATTTATGTATGTATCTGTGGAAAAAAAGTATTTCCTTGAAAGAGATTTGAACTTTATTCTCATAATTTCAACTTTATTCTCAAAATACAACCTCCTTCCTCTGATGTTGCCTTAACTCTTTCCCCCTTGAACACCTGCAAGGAACAACACATATATGTGTTACTAAGACTACCCATGGAACATTTTGTTTTTCTGGTGGTGTTTCTTTTTCCAGTGGCTATAATCGTCATTTCTAAACTTCTGGGGAAAAACAGTGAAAATGTATCATTATTATTATAGTTTTCAAATTTTTTTTTTTGAAAATAAATAAAACAAAATTTAAAAAAAGTAAAATAATAACAATAAAATATAATAATAATTAAAAAA
>JAPTGZ010000015.1:19876830-19891558 GCA_029814645.1 Fowleria isostigma | reverse complement strand
GTGTAACATCATACATATATATCACAACATATATAACTATATACAGTAGAAAAACAATATTGCTTACAAACCATTACCATTTATTGGCATCTTCAAATTTTGTGCAATACCCCCAAAATGCAGCGAGTACAGATAAATACCTGGTGTCTGTCTTTTTATCCTCTTCAGAGATGAGGAACCAGACAAAATCAGCGTAACTCAGCCGTCCCTCCTTATACACCCGTCTGTCTCTGGAATAAAACACACGATCGGTATTAAAACGAAAACACAGAATATGTCATTTCTTTAAAGTCTGTTCACTATTAATGACAAATATCCTGTCAAGTCAAACCTTTACTAACCTTGTTACTGTTCCTGAAAATATCCTCTCAATCATCTTGTGGGAAATGGCTGGAAAACACAGTTAAGATATAAGTTAGAATCCAGACTTAATGTATAACTTTTTTTTTTTTTCACAACACATGTAATCCATTCTCGCAGACTGTAAATTCAGGCTGCGTAGTGTGGCTCTGTTTTATCTTGACAATGCTATAAATCCTCTGGTCATCTTTTTTTGAGCATGTAGTGGCAGAAATTGTTCCAGACATAGCGTCACTGGGGCAGAGTCTATACGCTGCTCTCTTATTGATCTTGTGTCTCATTTCCCTTTCCTCACTCAGACCATCAACCAGGAACATGTGGTGTGGAGTGTGTGGGAAGAAGGCGTCAAAGACAAGTCCTGAGTGTGTTTGTTATTTTGGTCAAAAGTTTACCCCTCCCACACGTGCACAAATATCGTACATATACTGGTACGTCTAATTTGAATCGACTTATTGCGGTTTGTCTACAAGCGCTAACAGACAGGTTCATTTGGTGTGCTGGTATTAACGCTTATATTATTTTTGCACCAGGCCATGAAGAAATTACTTTCACTGTGACGGGCTACTGAAACAACGCAGCAAAAATAGAAACAGTGCAAACCGGTTCCAGTGATCACATCTATTTGGGGCAAATCGATCATTATCAGATGACGGTGGCTGTTTCGCATTTTTCCACGTGACTGTACCGTGTCTGACTCAAATATGACATACATACAGTACAGTGAACTGAATGAGACCGGTCAATAAAATGACAAAAATGAGATAATTTTACATCATATATTGATATCATTTTCATATTATGTATCACATTAAGGTTCAAAGTTCATTTATTGTCATTCTTTCAATGTAGCAAACAAAGAATAAAATGTGTACTCAGGTCCCAGTAGAAAGATCAGAATTAAATATAAAACAGTAAAAATATTGAAAACATAAAAACACATGCATCATTTTTAAAAATTCATTAATTTTCCTTGGAGATCAGTGACTATTATGTTCACAAAACCATTTTGTATCACAATATTTATAAGTAGTAAAACAGAATGTTTTGTTTTACTTAATTTTACTTCATCATTTAACATTTAAGGAATGGTTGTAAGATAAAAAATTAACAGATTTTTAAAAAGTCAACAACTAAAATAAAAAAAATACTACATATAACCCCTCAATTTTTTCTTAGGACTGAAAATCAGAGAAATAACAATGACATTTATCCAGATAATTATTGCCATCGACTATATATAGACATTTTTAATCAACATTTTAATAATATTCCCAAACTTTAGTTCTGTATATAGAATATAATTTACAGTATTTCCAATTATAATTTGTCTACAATCTTATAAATACAGTATGATCAATAACTTACAATGGTTTCTGTGCATTTTCAAAGATTTAACTGGTTGGAAAAATAAACAACCCAACAAACTATGTATCATGTGTTGACAGGTATGAAAAAACCCAAAAAGTTGTTAATTTAACCACTACAAGCAAATTATTTGAACAGAACTTTTTGAGGATGACAGAATCATCCCCAGAAAATGACATTGGATCTGTATAAGCAGCTCATCGCTAACCATGATCACTACAACTTCCACTGACTTGCTCACTGCACAAGATAAAATAACTTCAGGAAAATTCTTAATACCATTTCATTACTTTGAGGTGTGTGGAGTACCTTGGTCATTGTGCCGTGCCATATCCTTCTGGTCGATGTAGAGGTCGTGGTCGCTGTCCAGCTCCCAGAATTTACAGTAAATAACGTAGAAGTGTTCATAGGAAAAGAACTCTGTCAGCTGGTTCACATCTTCTTCCTGCTCCAATAACGCTACATTCTGTCAGAAATGGAACAAACATAACATTCAAATTTTTGGGAGGATAATTAAAAATAGTTACTGTTAATAATAAACTGCTGACTACCAAAGCTATCAAATCTACATTATCACAGTTTACAAAACCAAATACGACACATATAAAACCTACTTAGAACAACAGTACTCTATTACACACCTATTACACAAAAAGCAAGAAATAAATACGAAATGTATGCAGTAAACTAATCAAACTGATCATCAAAACAGTTCATAGTGTTAGTGGCATGTTTAAAGAAATTTGGAACAAAAAAAGTTCAGACATGTCCTTTTGAAGCAAAAACAGAAAACAACACAGAGGTGGAGAACATGTGAAGACATTCACCTGGAGAAAGTTACTTTTCCTGAGTTCAGAACATGTTATTTTTCCAGTCCACGACCGGTTCACATTGTAAAATATCCTCTGGATCACCTTAAAAACAGTTGACAACATTATCACGTATTATGTGGTTTTGCTACATGTAATTGCACAGTGCTATCGTTATGTATGGGTTACGATACCGTGGTGATATATCTTGAGTGAAAATCTGGTGCCTCCTTTAGAAAGGCCAGGCCTGCATGTGAGTTCACCACATCCTGAAAACAAAACAAAAAAAAAAGCAAAAAGTCAGCTTTCTCAGTCTGTGTTGCACATTTCCATCTCTACCATAACAAGCTCCGGCAAACTTAAAAACACAAATGTGGGATAACATGACAATGACATGCTGTGCCTGATGCAATAAAACTGTGTTCCGTTACAATCTGCAGTTACTTTCAGAGAAAAGCTAAAGGGCAAACCACATGTGTCTGTCTTTTCACCAGACAAAATGGAAGATATTCAGAGAAAGCGTATAAATGCAGTTATTTAAACATCAGAGGTTGTCAGTGTCTATCTGCATCACTCTGTCATGCCATATGTTTTATATGTCATGATCGAGTGATGCAGACAGACACATATTTGTGCAACGTGAAATAAAAGGCTACAGGGCTAGTTGGGGGAGAAATATAAATGTTTCTTTGAACTGAGAAAACACTGGGTCAATTGGTGTTGGGATATGCTTACACTAGCAAACGCAAGTAGTAAGAAGGCCAGAAAAAAAAAAAAAGACATGTTAGTGACTTCTCTTAACCTTCTCTCCTTTTTCATGCGATAAAGTCACAGAGGGTGTACTGCATTTCAAATGGACTCCCGCTATATTCTTGCCATGAAACTCCCTCATGTCTTTTCTTTATTCGGTCTCCTTCTATTCCGCCGGGGGAAAGAATTGTTGACATAAATGCGGAGGTGGCAATGAAATTAAAAGGCCTTATTTCAGGGCAGCCGTCATGCCTCTTTGACTCGTACTGTGAGAAATTAAATCATAGAGAAACACATAAATCACAGGGCAGAGGAAACAGGCGGGGACAGTCAAATCTACTCCACTGCAATCCGCCTTTCATTCATCAAAACAGTCAAAGGCTATTCGCTGAGCGCAACCGTACAAATTAAACAGCGTGTGCCACAAGGCATCTCTGCTGGTATGCTAACGGGCGCTCGGCTCGGCCCAGTCGCTCCTGCCAGCATGAAAATGAATCAGGTGTGGGGTGGGGCCAGTGTGGCGCACAAACAACTTGTCAAGTGCAATGAGGATACGAGCAGCCAGCGCAGCAGGTCCACATGGTCGGACTGCCCAGACAATCAGCCGCACTATTGTGCTCAGACATTTTAAACAAACTGTCAACATTTTCTGTATTAATTCTGTTGCTCTAATCATAAATCAGACTCGGGGTTTACGTTAAGATCAAATGATGAAAAACATGAAGGAAAATTTTACTTGTGCAGCATTAATGCAGATGTGCATTTTGAGTATATGGGGTGAAACAGGTCACCTTTAGCTGTGTTGTTTTTTAACAATTCTACAGAGCATATATGTATTTATATCTCAGTCTCTCCATTAAGCAACACTAGGAAAATACAAGAAATATGCACATAGCATTAAAAACATATGAAAAGAAAACACAACTAAATGGTTTCTGTCTACAGGCAAATATGTTAAGTATGACCTCTGTTCCCCAAATACATTGAGAAACGTTTGGCATGTACATCTCATATTGTCTCAACAAAAGTATTCAAGACATGTTAAGT
The DNA here is from genome assembly GCA_029814645.1 of Fowleria isostigma. Lineage (NCBI taxonomy): Eukaryota > Metazoa > Chordata > Actinopteri > Kurtiformes > Apogonidae > Fowleria > Fowleria isostigma. Next base: position 19,887,227 of record JAPTGZ010000015.1, on the reverse strand, counting down.
ACAAACAGAGGTCATGCTACATACTTTACACTTTGATCAGCAGAGACTGTTTTTGTTGCTCTGGATTTTTTAGTTTGAATACCGTTTACATACAGCACTTCCTCTAAATTCTTGGCTGTAATTTATAACCTTGTAAAAGAACGAATGGTGATTTAAGAATTTTACTCAGTTGTACTGAGGGACATTATGAGTTTAACAGTGATGTTTATTTTAAAAGAACCGTTTTGTTAATTATTAATTATTAGAAAAGGAGTATTAGGACCAGTGGCTTTGAAAATTTATATACATATATATATATGCACATACATACATACATACATACATATATGTATATATGTATATATGTGTATATATATATATATATATTATGCTTAGCATAAATGAGTACACCCCAACAAATCTGTCACAAAATCTTTAGTTTTCTTTGAGAATCAACATTTTCTATGGGACACTATACAACATATGTTCTCAGTTAAGGAAATGTTCTATAAAACTCAGTTTTGTGCAAATTTTTTTTAAAACTGTACGTATGTTCATTAACATATTGATTAAAATCTTACTTTTCAAAGGGAGTGTGCTCATTTATGCTGAGCACTGTGTATATGTATATTTCTCTCTATCTATGCATAAATTGGATAAAGTTTTTTGTCTATGTTTCAATTAAGTAGATTGTTTCAGTTTCAGTTTGGTATAAAACTATATGATAGATTCTATAGCTTAAAATGTATAAATTTGAATTTAAAACAAGTTAAGATTTTTTAAGGGCCCACAGATGTCCAGTCTCACGTTACTATTATTAAGAAATGGGCCAACAAGAACGGATTTGTTTCTTCTGCACCTTATTCGGTCATGCATCATGGATAAATAGTTTGGGTTATAATGTCTTATTTGTTTTTTAATTAATTCTGGAAATTCTACACTAAAATGAGCAAAGTACACTGAATCTGAATCTCCCCTTGATTAACTCCCTCACCAGTGGAATCTCCTCATATCCCTTTTAGCATACTCCCATCATGTGCTGTGTTACTGGCTCACAGTAACGGCCCTGATTTAGACCACCACATGAAAAAGCCCTGCCTCAGCAGGACAGACCAAAAATTAAGCCCACCACCCAAGCAAATGCAATTTTGCCATCCTGAGCTGCCAAGTCCAGCCTCCTCCCTGGGTGTGCTCTAGCCAGTACCTGCAGGAATGGAATAAAGTCGTCTTGTTCCAGGTAATTACAGCCAGGCTTGGCCAAGAGGTGCACAAATTTAGAAGCGTCATCGTGACAGGTCTGCAGCGTTCTGGAGAAGAAAAGAGAGAACAGATGGTCGCAAGGTTACTTCCTCTTTTTCTCGTCCTTTTTATCATTGTTTCAGAGAACACAGGTTTAAAAAGTAGATATAATACATTCTGAAATTAGGATTCAGACTCGCTGTTGGTTATTATAAATGAGTGTGTGTTATTGTAGCTTCAAGAAAATAATGTAAGCATCTGTTGTGGCCTCTCATCTAAGAATGGCTCAGTCATGAGCACAAGTCAAAGGCCAGGCCTGTCCGGTTCTCTGGAGGCCCACACATTAATACAAGAGCATGCCTACAGCATACAACATAATTCAGCACACATCTAAGCACACACTCGCTATTACAAAAGCCTCCTGGTATCCCTTTCAATGTCAAGCAGAGAGACACTGAATGGATGTTTTCATTTAGATACTGTATGTGCATGCTGACTGTCCCCTCGTGGGTTAATGAAGCTTTTGCAATCAATGATTTCTGTTCAGAAATGAAAAGGAAAATATCATAATAGCTTAAAGCTGCATGCAGTATCTGTAATCCCCAGCGAGTGTTCGTCATTGTTCTGAGGAGAATGTTTAGGCCATTTGGGTGTGAGTTCGTGCACCAGTGAGAATAAGAGAAGCCATTGTCTTACTTTCTCCACATCGCCACAAACTTGTGAACGGACACGAAGCCCGTCCTGTCGCCTCCAGCCAAACAGAACAATGGCACTTTCCAGTAGAGAGGACACTCACAGGCCTAAGGAGACAGGGAACAGACACACACAGGGCACTGATAAAGAAAACTTTAAACTATATGCAACGTCTAATAAACACACACAGGGGCAGAAAATATAATCAGACTCAAAGTAAACACAATGTGAAAATATTTCACTGCAAGTTGAAGACATAGCTCCAATATCTAATACATTTTAGTGTCACAATTTTAGCTACATAAGACTCTTGCATCTACCCCTTGACTGTTTTCAACCTGCAGAAAATGCAGTTTTGTAGGTTTTTGCTAATGATAGGAGCAGTCAGGCAGGTAGGGGAGTTAAATACATGACTGACAGCTGTAATTACTGAGTACTGATCACATCCAGCCACATGTGGTTTGTCTCTTCTCCCGTTTCTCGACACAGAGGCTTGGTATAGTAGCTTTTCCATAAACAACATAAAACAGGTCATCTAGATTTACAGTCTTTTGATTTGGACTGAGAGGAGACAGCTGCAGAGGGGTGGTGTGTATTTTCCAATTTTGTCACCCCCCCCCCCCCCGCATGCTTTAAGTATTTTCTGTAAAATGTACTTAAAGTATATAAATAAATAGGAATGTAAGAAAATATTGGTTCTGTAATATATTACGATATTTCATTTCACGATACTGTATCAGTATTGTAAAATAAAGTATTGCAATATTTTCTTACACCCTTTGTCATACATGAGATTTGCTCAAACACAAAAAAATCATAGGAATGAGTATTACAAAAGTAGTATTGTGATATTGTAGGTCATGCATGTAGTTATTTAAACTGATAACATTGTCCACTATGCATTTGTTTCATAAATAATACAAAATTAACATTTGAGCAGGATCTTAAACTGTGATGTATGTAAAACCTTATTTTGTGTATTTATTTATTTTTTGTGTGTGTTCTTTGTACTGGTAATACCAGACATTAAAACTTTATTTATCCAAATCCTGCACTTTAAGTTTTTATAGAGGAAAATTTTGTGATATAGTATTAAATCCTGTTCTGATCAAATAAAAATGTGTCTTTTATCTGTACATATTTCTGACGTAATTCAATTTTCTCAGGAAATGATCTTTAAAAAAAGAAACAATAAAACAAAAAAATATGACCTTGTTAACACTATCGTGATATATCGTAATATATCGTATCATGATCCCAGTTTTGTGGTTTGTATTGTATCACCAGATTCTAGCCAATACACACCCCTATAAATTAAAGTGCTGTTTTGGTTCCTCTGACTGGCTGTATTATTATATATAGGATAAACACAGTATTAATACTAAAGTACCAGTGTTAGAGCAGCATGTTGTTGTAGCTGCTGGAGGCGGAGCTTGTACAACTTCATATCCACTTTGATACACTATGACACCGGATTAATCTGGGAGCTCACAAGATGATAAATGCAAAAGAAGAAGAAAAAAAAACAAACTTTTGATACACAAAAATCTGTCTTCAGTTTCAACTTTTCCCTCTAATCTTTGATTTTTTGTGACATATTGGATGATTTGGACATTTGCTGAAATGAAACCATATGAGAAGTTTAGAGGGAGAAAAATCACTGTTTTGTGGAGCTGGTAACAACTCATAGACATGTGAAATATGAGCTGACTGCATACTGCTTTTGGTAAGACATCAGAAGCTACAAAAGTTAGGAACCACTGGGTGTAGCTTCATCCATCTGGTGTATTTTAAAAGCTCCTTGTATTAACCACTGTGTAATGTGTTGGATTTAAAACTAATTAAAGCTGACAAATAAATGCAGTGGATTCAGTAAGTACAGTTTTTCCCTCTGAAATGTGGTGGAGTGGAAATAGAAGTTGCAGGGATTCTCAAGTAAAGTGCAACTCAGAGTGTTCCTTAAAATTATGTGAGTACTTGAGTAAATCCACTTGTTTAATTCCCAAAACTGAATACTAAAAGATGTGACATATTATGAAAAGAAAAGGTGTGTTGCGTCACATCGAGGACTTTCCTCGGGAAGCACAGCTGTCATTCCTTTCTACACTCAGGTTCCCCTCAGACCACGTCTCACATTCTTCAGGGAGATGGAGATAATATTTTCCGTGGGGGTTTACAAGGAGCAAACATTTGTAAAGTCAGCAGCTAAATAGCACTAATGAAAATAATTTGCTGGGTGGCAGCTGAACCTCCACGCCACAAATCACATTCTCACCTTGGCAACCTGCCCCATGTCCTCAATGGTGGCTCTTTCATTTGGAAACTGTGAAAATATTTTCTCAATTTTGGAAATGAGGCTGTCAATGTTGAGATTGGCTTGGGGCCTGCCCTGTGGGAAGTAAAACTTTGGAATGCTTTCACTCAGCGCTGTGGTGACGGGCTCCTCCGTCCTCACCTGAGCCTGGAAAAGAAAAAAAAAAAGAAAAGAAAAACAAAACACAGAGATAAACTACGTTAGTCACTGATGATAACACCTCAAACATATCCTGAAGCTTACCGTGGATGATTCTACTTTTCTAGCACTTAAGTAACCAAACCTCTCAGCATCTCTGGAGTGCAGGAGAGTTGTGATTACTCAGCAGCCATAATCATTATCCATTTATCTGTAACAGATACACCTTATACAAGATTATCACTCTGTAGATTTCAATTAAAGCACATCAACTTTGGATGTGAAGCTGATGACCGACGATCACTTCAGACTGTTTCTAACATCCAGTGTTTACAATAGTTTAAAGAAACTATAGATCATATTACTTGGCGCATAAACATCTCAAATTTACAGGAGATGCACAGTAAGAGTATGATGTGGTCTTTAATACCCTGAACGGATTTATGGCTCAAAACAGCACTGGAAAAGTACCAAACCAGGGCTTCTGCAGGTATCAGCAAATCTAATTTCATGCGTTTTGATGTCACTTTAAACATATGCTCAGACATAGTGCCCAGCATAAATGAGTACACCCCTACAGATTTGTCACAAAACCTTTAGTTTTCTTTAAGAATCAACATTTTTTATGGGACAACATATCATGCGCTCAGTTAAGGAAATGTTCAATTAAATGTTTTGTCTAATTTTTTTGAAACTGTGCTTAAATTTTTTTGAAACTGTGCTTATGTTCATTGAGATAATCTCACTTTTAAAAGGGCTTGTACTCATTCACGCTGAGCACTATGATATACATATACATACATATATATATATATTTATATATATATGTATATATATGTATTTACATACAAACACACACATACATTTATATTAGGGATGCACAATTTATCAAAAAAATATTGTTATAGTGATAACAGAGTGCCACATTCATATTGCAAAGACGTGCAATAATTTATGACTTTTAATGCTTTTTAATAACCTGTAGAAACCCTGCAAACAAAACCAGCAAATTTGACTGTCTTTAGGGCTCTAAAAATTAATCAAATTGCAAAACACAATTACTGTTCTTTTTAAATCCTAGTTAAAGTTTGTATGTTTGACCATTTCTATATGCATATGTGCTTTACCTTTGTTAATCAAAGAAGTAGGCTCAAATCAAAATTACAGTCTTGCCCACAATAATTACAATATCTTCTTTTCACCAAATTGTGCTATCCAGTTGTTTTCTCTTGGGTGTGCTTTGTCAGAAAAGTTTCACAGCTACCATTTGAGACTTCTTTAGAGTACGTGTACATAGTTTTGTTGCAGCAGTAATGATTCCATGTTTGGGAAGATAATTTTAACACATCCCACTGAAAGACTGCTTTAGTGCTGAAGAAACATACTGATTTAACTTGTCAAAGCATGTCACTGGTGGAGATAATGACACCTCTGTTCTATTTATGTGCCTTAGTGTCCTTCTCCACTGAGCCATCACTGTAAAATCAGGACCCTGGAACTAGCATTTCCACACTGTATTCATTAATGTTTTTTATATTTTGTACTATGCCATCACATGCCAAAATGTCTGCATTGGAGTGTATTGATAAAAAAACATATACCATCATCAGCTAATATTCTCAAGCATAAGGCATCTTTAATAAATGTTGAGGTGTCTGTGTTGACATAAAGCAGGAATATGTGTACCTCAAACAGAAGGACTGGGTAAGTAAAAGAGCAAAGTGAATGAGCAGAGCCACCTCAGATATGTTTAAACCACATACCTGATTACAGGCAGCATTAGCGGTCAATGACAGCCCTAGACATAGAGGCAAGGGAGGCATGTGATGTGTGTGTAAAGTTTTAACTGCTGACATGTGATACAGTTGGAGTCTCAAGTCTGTTAGCTTTGACCCTGGTCTTTTAAAACCTCTAATCTTTGGGCATCTTAATTCCAACAGGTTCCGATGGATGCTGCTCAAAAGTACCAAAATCCTTGTTGACAAACAGTCATGCAGCTTCAGTATAACTGTACTCTTTAAAGTATTTCCTCAAAGCTTTATGCGTCATTGACAATAACAGCGTATCATTCAAGTCATGTGGTATTCAGCCAGGCCTTCACGTTATCACAAATATGATGACAAACTGGTATGAAGAAGTGCTTTACTAGTTACCAAAAACTTCTCTTCAGTGCTGAAGATAACATAATACATATTAAAAGATAATACTTGATAGCCAGAAAGTCTTGGAATCCAAATACTGAATGTACATCTACTAAAAAGCATCTTGGGTATTGCCAAGTTTACTCTTGGTAATTTTGTCACACTCAAAGCCTATTTATATGGCTCTAGACTTTGCCAACTGGATAATGGCCGTTGATAATCACACAAACGTTCCTACACAGTCTAGTGCAAAGAGATAAAAAACAAAAACAAAAACAAACACTGCTAAGAGATAAAACAACACTGCTATGAAGTTGTTTTGGTCCAAAGTGACATATGGAATGTCTTGTACTCTATATATATTGTATAACCTTCAAAAAAATGTCCAGCATCAAATTGGTTTATTTTATTGTATTACAAAATGACCTCTTTTAAGCAGAGCTTTTTGGATTTAGATTGCGTTTATTGTGAGGAAATTGGTCAATGGCAACACAAACAAACATGGAGGTCAGTGATCGGACATGGAACAAGGCTTATTCAACTATAACTGAAAAGTATTTTCTATTTACCTTATGTATGTATGAAAGATGTAATTGAAAATTTTGTCAGAAATTAAAGAAGAAAAATTATATAAAAAAAAATAGCAACTGTACTTTTTACTTTTTGAGTATATAATTCAGAATCTAAGAAAGCAGTCTATTTCAGAAAATGCTCTACATTTCAGTATGTAACTATGTCTGAATATGAAATAACTGACATTAGAAAAAGGCATTCTGGTGATATCACACATCCCTTTTAGCACCTGTGTCAACAAGATTACCAACCCAGGTTTCATTAAGGCTGCATAACTTTTAATATTACCAATGTAATCCAAATCCTTAGCTGTGGTAAACATGTAAATAGTCTTTTGTGTCAGAGTAATGACTGTTGTTTGCTATAATCTGCTGTTTAACCTGCCACTTAATAAATGCTGCTCTTCAGTCTTGTGTGTTGGTGTCAGTTATGGCTATAAAAGGACATAAACATCTCCTCTAGCCCTGCCCTGTACGATTGGTCTCTCCCTCTCACCTCATGCTAACTGCTAGCAGAGCTCTTGAGCACAACTGCTAAGCCCTGTGACATTTTGCACATACATAATGATGTAGCCTGAAAGGGACAGTAAAGCAGTTGGTTGCAACACACTGAATGGGGGATCACCCAATGGGTAAACCTCTCTGGGAGTTAAACTTAAAACACCATGCACTCAAAACAAGTGAAAAAGTCCTTCTGTAAAATAAATACATAATACTATAATATGGAACGGATCAGAAACTTTCTCAGTGTTCATATCTGTATCCCGATGGTAAATAAATTAACAAAACATTGAGCCAACATTAATCGCCCTGCCCTTAGGCTGACAGGTCAGCACAACCTGTGAGGTAGAGATACAACCACCTGCCTGTCCTTGTTGGAAGGCTTTCAGCCTCTTCTTGAATCGAGAGGGCAGAACAAAGTCGCAGCCGCGTGCCAGTAGAGCCAACTCCTTCCTCAGGTCAGGGTCCTGACGTAGAGACAGCTCCCTCATCCTCATCCTTGCTCCAGACAGGATGGGGAACACATATAAACAAACCCAACACTCAATCCAGTGTTCTCCTCCTGACTGGATGAATCACTTAGTTGCAGTCAGCACTGTAAGTGGAAGGCAGTGGCAGCAGAAAGATGTCCTCTGGGTCTGTGTCCCTGTGATTGTCCTCTGTCAGAGTGAGAGCCTCTTAATGCGACAGAGCAGCTGCTACTGTGACTCTCTCGACCATTTCTGGTCGCACAATCTCAGCTCTGCTTTCTGCTCTGTCCCAGTGTCTACAAAACATGCACATACACACTGCACAGGGTCAGGGAGCCCTTGCCTCAAAGCTGCTGGGGAGATAAGGAGTGACGAGCTGTATGTGTGTGGGAGTCACTCGGTGTATCGTGTGGGGCGGGAGGGGTGTGTGCAATAGATCTGCCCTTTCCAGTTTGCATTCCTCTGTGCTCATAGAAGGTTATGTAAAGAGACAGACCTGTTGTTGCAGCTTGCAGCCACCACAGACGCCAGTAGATGCACTTCAGTACTACAATGAAATACAGCTCATGGTCCTCAGCTCACTCTCTACAAAGCTCATACACTTACAAACTCTTCAGATAAACCTGGCTTTAGCTTTGAAACTTGCAGTTGTACATTCAAACACTAATGGAAACATTTAAATGAAGTTGCTTTAGTCGCACGTGACTTAACAAAACGTGACAAAGTATAAATCAAGGCACTGGCAACTAGAAAATAAACTTTATAGATCATGGAAAAATAAAGACCTCTACAAGGAAAGGACTTAGTTTCTTTAAAAGACAATATTTTAAGGACAGGAGTGCAGGTGAAATCATATGAAATGCAACAATAAAAAACATATAATTAACTAATTGCCTCATATATTGTGGTGGGCTTTGTATTGCCTTTGCATACAGGGCTGCCAGCCATTCCTCGTCTTATTATAGTTGATGGCAATGAAGGGGGAGGGGACATGTCAAATTCAAAGAATGATGACTGAACCAGTCTGTGCCTATTAAAAGCATTGCCGAGCACTGTTTGGGCAATCCAAGAAACTAGATCTGGAGAAACAAGGGTGTATCTTTAGTTCCCAAACAAACATCCAGTTCTGGTCACTGGGGTCTCAGAGTTATGATAATTACATCAATTCTCCATAAATACACTGATCTAACAGATCTGGGGTTGCCATCGTAGGGAAAGCCCAACACCTACATGACTACTGTTGTTAACATTAACTGAAGAGACATATTATAGAGATGTCTGCATTACACCATCATGCGCACAAGCTTATATTTACACCTAATTACTGTTATCACACACAGAAAGTGAAAGCACAACATGAGTATATTTAGATGACAGGATCACAGAGTCCACATTTTTCCACTGGTTTTTGGTCATACCCAGTTCCTGTTATCCTCCACACAGGACACTGCACAGGCTTGATAAGCTGTTTGTATGATGGTTCCTCACACGAGGCACTTTTGTTCTATCTCATCAAATCAAACCAAATATGGGAAGGAAAACATGAAGGCCAAAATGCAAGAGAGAGACAGAGAGATCATACAAAACTGCCAACTAACACTATATTCTTTGGTATATTTTTGTGTTAAAGCACACAAAATCAGAAGTTGGTTCAATCTCAATAGAGCAGACATAATGATGCGTTAGTTTACATGTGAGGCAACAGCCCTGCTGGTATTGAAAAATACAGAACGCAGTATGAATGGTAATTTGTTGACTAAACATCACATACATGACAAGCTTGTGCAATTTGACAAACAACATATCACGTGACAGAAGAAAACATATGTCTTAATTTTCTTCATATTATGCTCTTCAGTATGGCACACCACACTCTTTGTGCCGATATTTCTGATGACAAACATTTTGTTCTTCCACATAGTATGGATTTTGTTTAAATTCGGATTTATTTATTCATACTATGAATCTGATAGCTTTCTTTGTTAGCATTTAATATTTTATATACAAAAATATCTGTTGCTGCTATTAAACATAAATATTTGCAGTTTAATTCAACTGTTTTAAGCAGAGGTGTGAAAAAATATTGTTACAGCAATAAATTGCGATACTTTGACCTCCAATACAATATCGATATTTCAACCCTTAATATTAATTTTTTTGAAAAACAAAAATAATAATTTCTTTCCAACACTAGTTTAATTCGCAGTAGTGTAAGTGACAAACTTGATGCATTTTATGTTTAATGCACTTTATGTTTTAATGCATTTTAAGAGACTTTATATTAAGTGTATGTATTGTATGTAACACTGCATTTGACTAATTATTTCAAAAACAATAAAATGGAAAAGTT
>JAPTGZ010000015.1:19866718-19876730 GCA_029814645.1 Fowleria isostigma | reverse complement strand
TTAATTTGTCCTTTCAATTTTGTGAAGTATTGTGTGATTTACATTTACATCATCTCTATTTTTTCTCAGTTAACTGTACAATATAGCAATATATAACAATATTGTGATATCATGATATATCGTGATACTATCGTATCATGATCCAAGTATCATATCATGAGGTTCTTGCCAATACTCACCCCTATGTTTAAGTATATCAAATTGTGTCGATTCATATTGACATTTCATGCCAACATTCATTTTGTAATGTATTACAAAATAACACTTCCCTGTTATGATATGTATCGCTGTGGGTCAGGATATTGTATCAGGCATGCGCCATTAAAACAAGTGATGTACAAGCTCCAACAAGATTCACCACAGTCCAAATCCTCTTGCTGGCAGGTTGTCACCATCAGAAGCTACAACAACTCAGACAAGCTGCTAAAGAAGTATGTCCACACTTTAACTGGTCACTGTGACAGACAGACGAGCACGAGACCGCCGGTTCACCCTACGGTATGTTTAATTTGTAAACTACTAAATCAGGTTTGCACAGAAACATGTGTCCCATCATGTTCAGCTTATTACATAAGGGATGAGATTATGAAACATGCTGTCTGGAGTAAGTGACTATTTGGCAGGTCTAGATGTTAGAAATGCCTGAAGTTAGAGGATTATTCACAAGGTTTGATTTTAATCTATGTGACATTTGTGTGACTGCTGTTTTCAGACTGAGCTTGACGGGCAGCCTGCAGCCAAACTGGAGAGAAATACACTACAGAAGCGTCAGGAAAACCTAAACAAATCCTCCTTGATGGTTGTCCCTTACAGCCAATACAAGCATAAATGGTGTCCCAAAAATACTATGCTGCAATGGAATAAGTGTACAACACTATCATAAAAAAACCCCAAAAAAACCCACACACTGATGTTTTCTCCACATGGGGAGTATAGGGAGTCATAAGTGGTTCATAGGATGGGTACAGTATCGGTAAAATCCAGAAAGCCCCAGCTCAATCCAGTTCAATCTGATGTCTGAGACCAGGATTTGGGATGCATATGAACAAGGGCCAAAAATAGATTGTCTGATTGACTGACAACATGGTGGGCTGAGGGGAGACCAGCAAGTAAAACATGATGTGAGCAGATCAGCCGGCTTGCATAAGAGTGACAATGCAATAGCAGCGTCTATCTGGTATTTTGAATGTGTGCTAAAAAATCCATGTTGCCTACATGGCAGCGGAAGTGGAGTAAAGGGTCACAAGAAAGATGCTACAGATAACAGGTTCAAGCACATAAAGCCCCTCACACTTACATAATCCTGCAATCATTAACTACAACACCTACTAGTTAGAGTAAACACTGCAAATCATACTTCAAGTTTATTTAGGTACAGAGATCAGGTTTTGTAGTTAACCGTACAATAATTATTACATTTACCAAAACATTGGTATCATAACATTACTATACATTATATAAGGAATATGAGGTATTTGACATTTATAATATCTTTTGGATTATAACAAATACAAAAAGGCTCATATTAAATGATGCAGTGTTTCTGCTGGTAAGGTTTAAATCCTTGCCTCCACACCATACATTTGATAAAAAAAATAATAATAATAATAAAAAAATAATAATAATAATAATAGGCCTACACATTAGGCTATGTATATTAAAGTCTTGAATTTAAATTTCAAGGTTTTACGACATGGAACAGTGGTTGCAATGGTAGCGTCTTCCATTTTTATCAGTTGGTTCTGCTGCCTGTCACTACCGGATCAACTTCCCATCTACGCATGCATGATGGTAACTCTATTTGGACAAACTGCCCGAAATGCGTTACCAGAAATGTTCAGAGTCATTTTGCACTGCAAATGACTGTCAGTAAGTGTATCATGGCTCAAAAATGAATACTATTTTTGTATTAAATATTATTATTATTACATGCTGTTGCAATGTAGTTATTTTCTTTGATGACACACTGCCACACCAAGAGATCAGTTCCACCGGAAACACTGTGATGTATACATTTTCAGAATAGTTATTACTGTGAGAGCCGAAATTATGAGACTGTATGATGAGAGAAGTCTATGCATGCATAAATAGGTCAGTTGAGGTTAACATCATTACAATAATCTAAATATGCAGTACAAAAGAGCTGAGGTCATGTGACTACAGAAGAAGTGGTGTCTAACAGATATTCTCAGATGTTCACATTTTCATGTTGTATAACTTTAGCAGATAAACTCAGTTTTTGAATCACTACACTTTATGCTCCCAAGTCACCATGTATCCCTAATAAAAGCACTCATGAGAAACAGTTTAGCACCTGGTTCTCTCTGACAGGTCGCGCAACTGATAACATGACCCTAGACCCTTGCTTCAAATAGCTTCCATGTTGCTGAGTACAACCAGCATGTTCTAAAAAGGCATCTTGAGAAATAACCGGCAATCCCTGTTGCAAAGGTATGCAACAGAGAAAAACATCAATACGGACATCAACTTTTTTCCTACCACCACATTGGTGTGTCACATAAACACCTAAAATATATGTTTTTGGCTGCACAGCAGAAATGAAAGCTGAAACTCCACAAAAAATGAATATGCACTGTAGTTAGTGAAAATAAATGATCTCTGACTACATATTCCGGTAATGAGCACTATCTAATAGATGTCATTTCAGAGTAAATTGCACAGAAGTTGACTGTGCTGCCACACCTCATTTCACTGGCAGAGTTCTAGGTATCTAATGCCAACACAAGGGAACCAGGGCTATCTATATCAGTGTCTGATGTCAAAGTCAGACCAGCTGTTCCAGGCCGCATCACTGTGACATACATTGAATTTTTAAGTAATCCTCTGAAGAATGCATCTGTATGCAGGAATTCATTTTGTTGTCTTAAAATAGAAGTATTACTTTATTCCTCCCACAATCCTTTTAATATGAAATGACATGGAGCGACCACATGCCACAACACATCACAGCGGAATACACAAGCAGCTGTTTTATATTAATCAGGGATTAGAGGGTTGCAATGAGGGCCAAAGATCACTAGGACTGAAGAGACAAATAAATGACATTAAACATTAACACAAATCCGCCATAACATTTACTGCACATTGTGGACACTCATGGTCAAAGAAAAAGAATGTTATTGGTTACATTTCAAAGCCAACCGATCACTTGTGAATATATAGTATGATAAACTCACAAAGCAGACCAGCAAGATGTTGCTCTCAGATGATCTTTGAACCCTGTTCAGGTTTTCTTTGCAGGGACAAGGTTTCATGGTTTCTTTGACTGGAATTTTAATAGGTTACAATCATGTGTGCAGTATCAGTGATCTGAGTTTCCCTGCAGACATGGAAATGTGATGCAAATTGTGAAACGAAATGGGATCTTAATATTTGTTCTCTGATAAAATTCCCCATAATCATTAGTTAAAAACAGAAACGCCCTGTTAATGTCTCTTACAAGTCCAGTCTTGAGTGCAGTTCTTCAGCCTCAATCCTAAATTCACCCGTGAGTATTTGAACACACCTTCATGCTGTCGCTTAGCATGTCAACAACATGTAGAAGGCAAAACCTCTCACGGCACGTGCCCACAGCTGTCTGGATGTCTCACTGTCATCCCACACACTATTGTAAATAATATGCCACTATCTGCCTATGCTTTCACTTCTTTTCCTGAGCAGAGGTCCTCAAACTGTCATATAGTACATTTTTAAACCTTTAACCGTGTCTTACTTCCATCATGCTTCCATATACCCAAAGCACAATAAGCACCAAACATAAGCTAAACAGTGTAATCAGAGTGCCAGGGATAGGCTCGATTCAGACACTCCCACATCTCATACCACATTAATTCATGGGTGAGGCCTCAGCATTTGGAAAGTATTTGACTAATAATGACTACATATGTCTACAGACATGGAGGCTCCACTGTGATAGTTCAGTGAACAATCCCTCAAAGCCTTTGCTCCTGTAAGCTACTCAGCTACCCCTTGTGGCCAGACGAGGAAAATGAACATCCCCAAAGGACAGTAGAGGCACAAATGTAAATAAAATTCTGTTGAGTCTTTGCTTTATTATTTAAAAATAATAACAGCTAATATTGCTAAAAGTTGAGACCTCAGTCAAAGGACATTCTATGAAATGGATACCACGGTGGCAAAACTAAATTAAGAACTAATTCATTTCTAGCAGTTTATTTATGTTGTAACACATAAGCTACAGCATTTGCCAGCGCTGTTGCCCCAGGTTACATGGTCTATCCAAATGAACTTTGAATTCCCATGAGAACATAATTAGCCCATGTGATCTCAGACATGAGTAGGGATGACATGAACATTACTGTGGTTTCCTGAAATACTTGGAAATTACATTTTTCAGTTTATGGCCGACATTATGAAATTCTACTATTTTAAATAAATGCAAATATGATCAGACATTAATGATCTTTATAAAAACATAACATGTTTACTCATCTACTATCACAAATAAAGAAGGAATTTCAAAGCTATTACATTGAATTGCAACAGATTTAACCGCACAATCAATTCAGCAATTCAGTGTAAACTCCTAAAATACATCGGGGGCTGGCCAAAGGAAGGTTAACATCTAGATCAAACAATTAATTCTAATCACCTTTTGAAAACATATATATTTTGAAAGTACATTACTTCTAGTGTCCAACACAAATTTTATATTTTAGAAAAATGTTTTAAAAATACTTAAATGTTATTATTATATTCAGCATAAATTTGTGTTTGCATTCTTTGTCCATCAGTGCAAAAGCTGAATTTTGATCCTCTTCTATTGGACCTATATTATACTTATAAATTGAAAGGTCAGTTTAAAAAGCTTTTGTTACTCTTTTTACAGCAGTTACATCTATCTAATAAACTAAAATATATGTTAAAATGTATTAAATTAGTTTATGAAGGTATTTGACTTTGTAGCTAGTATATATGCAATGTAACCTTGAAATTATTCACTCCGTCCATCCGTTACTGAAACACTTTGCAAAACGCTTGCTATTTCATGCCCTTATATATTGAAAAAAATACAAACTGTTCAGTGTTTTACCAAACAGACACCCTTGAGAACCAACGGTAAAGAATTTACAATTTTATTTTTTATAAAGTGGTCAAAAACAAATGCTACTTTCTGTCCAGCCGTTACAGAGTTGATGGTTTTTTTTTTGTTGTTTGTTTTTTTTTAACAATTTTTAAGCCAAAAAATTAGGTTAAAATGTTTTTTTTTCAATTGCAAATCTAAAAGTGCTCATTATTCTCTGCGAACTGAGGTATAATTTATCTTTCTACCATAAATACTTGTGAAAGAGGAAAGAAAAAGTGGTAAGGCTGTCCATCCGTTACCACTTGGCCAGCTGCACTGAATTACAAAAAATATTTCAAATTTCATGTATGTTTACAAAATGTATTTTATAATGTCTCAATGCACTAGATAATACGTGCTGGCATGACTTACAAAGATGGTATTGCAACACACTTTTCACGGCTACCTAAGGAACAGGGCTGAAACTGACACACCTAGTTTTCATATTTTCAGCTGTAATCTTTGGTGAAAGCCTTCTGCTATAATAATATCCTAATAGCTTTATAAGCTTGTTAAAACATGTAAAGCTGCTTAAATAAAACAGTAATATGAAAAAAACAAACAAACCGATAGATGCACGTTGCACAACTGTTGGGGCACATTTAAATGTTGGTCAGTCTAATAATTAAGTCTAATTAAGCCCATTTACCTTCTTTGTGCTGACAGATCTTCGAAGTACTCTTCCACTGGGGCCGCTCACCCTGGTATGACTGCTGCTGCCAGAGGGCAGGGTGCTGGCAGAGGGGGGACTGGAGGGAGTACTGAGGGGAGCAGGCTTCTTCTCTGCCAGGTGTTTCTGGGATGCCACGTTGTTGTTCTCATTGAAACTGAGTAACCTTTTTTCCTTTGCATCCCCATTGCTCAAATCAATGTGCTGTCCACTTTTGATCTGGTCAAGATAATCTTTAAGCAGTGACTGTGTTGCGGGCTCACTTAACCAGGTGAGGAACAGCTCATCCACTTTCAGTTTCAGAACAGGCTGAAGGACTTGAGGAGATGGCATTTTGGTAAGAATTAATTACTGGCATCTGATGAACCTGTGTAGAGACAAGAAATAAGTTCATATTTATGCATGTTAGGGAAAAATACCATCAAATACAGCACTTTAGCGTAACTTACTGGGGGTGGGAGTAAATAAGTTCTACTTCTTCTCACTCCCTTTTGAGCTACTAGAGTTATATTTAAATAGTGAATTGCTGTATATATTTATATATTATGTATATTGTGCACATGTTTACAACCAATATCTCGATGTATATTTCTGTATGTATATTTCTATAAATTTGTATGTAAAATTCTCTATGTATATAGTGCTTACAGCAACTTCTGTATGTATATCTGTGTACATACAATGAAATGTATATAAGTATTGCACATGGAGTGCACAAGCTCGCAATAAACAATAAAATGAAATGATTTATGAGCCGACAAGTCTCCTAAATTACGTGTGATAAAAAATAACACTTCGCAGAGATTGTAATGGGTGCCCCTGTTTTGAGTGCAAACAAAACACTGAACTAACTTTATTGAATTTTAGCGCGAACTGTCAATGCAGGAGCCCAGAGGCAAAAATAAACATGAACCCGTATTGACCTGGGTAACGTTAGCTACATTCAACCTCAATACCGCACACACGCCCGCTTAAACCGGTATTTACTTACGTGTCGTTACTTAAAGCTGCACGGATTTTAAGCAAAGAGAAGCGCTGTTTGACAAGTGTTGGTAAAGTTTATGTTAGCTAGCTAAACCCCAGGAACACAAACAGCAATCAAAACCACTTGATAGCTTCGGTAGCTTTAGCGGGCTAACGTTAGCGGGCTAAACGCCATACCGGGGTTGGGGTGAAAAGACACTAAACTACAAATAAATGCTAGTTTCTCCATTAACGAACGTGGTGCAGGTATGTCTACTTACCAGGGAATTACAGAGGAGTCTGTGTATCTCCGGTTCTCATCCTGTGGGGAAGATGCAAACCATAGACAAGTGACAACTTTCCAAAATCTCGTTCCCCCGGTAACCTAAAAGTCAGGAATTAACGCGAGACTTCAGTCAGGTTGCGGGACCAACCCATACAATTTAGCACTCTTTTGTAAGAAGCACACTTTTGCAAGAGAAATAGGCGTAATTCTTGACTAAAGTTCCGTTTATTGCATGTAAGTAAGTGTGGTTTAAGTAGGGTACCGACAAAAATATAATGAAAGTTCTCCTTAAAATTATTTACGTAATTAATTAGCTCCATAATCATACCTACCAAGTCTATTCATTGTTATTATTCAATATAACTTGTAGCATCTAATTCTTGATAGTTTGTCTTTTGCATTTCATAGCTGAAGTTTGTACTTTCATTAAACAAATCATAAATGTAAATGTTTAATTAAACCTCTTAATTTCATCATGACTCTTCCAGGAGTAACCTCTTGGGATGCTCCCAATGTCTTTTCTCATTATTCTTCAGACATTTTAGGTGCAGCTGTGCTGACCACCTGGATTGTACATGGAGACGGACACCTTTGCTTCATTACTGACAGTAGGGGTGGATGCAAACTTTGTGGTTTCCTTACTGCATCCTCAGCACAGAAAGCTTGCAACACAAGGAAAGGTCAGTTTAAATAATAGGGCCCTTATATGACACTAAGACAAAAAATATGGAGTTGATTGTTTTCAGCAGGAAGGGACTTGTCAATTTTGTATTTTGTACCGGACCTAACAAGCAGGCAAGAGTTGGCAGAAACACAGCTGGGTTACACTTGAGTGGCTAAAATGTAAGAAGTCAAACAAATTGCACAGACATGGCATTATTTGTACAATGAATCTCACAGCTTCACTAGGTATTATTTTTATTTACACAATAATTCCAGCCAAGAACAACAAAAACATCCTAGGTAATACAGTAATGGTGGACAATTATAGTATATGAAACACATGTTACTTAATTTGCTTCTTTTGGTAAAGACAAATGTAGCCCCATATTAATTTAATTCAGTTCTGACGGGTCATTTTTAATGTAACTGTGTATTTGTAATTCTTGCTTGTATTTATTTTTTATGAGCATTATTCTCGATGACATATGGGGTGGTACTTCAGGTATTTTTAAATGTTTTTGTAAGCAAACAAGACACTGGTTCTTTACACAGTTGTACTGTCTTGCCAAAACTTACCTGACATTGTTATGTTCCAGTGTATTTTCTTCATGAAAACTGTTAGGGGCACCTATCACCCTAAACCTCCATCTCGTTAATAACCACACTCAAAAAGCCTGTAGCCTTTTTCTTAAGAGCAAATTAATGGTGGTTCTACAGTTGTGAAAATTATTGACTGAATTCTCCTGATTGCTTCCCTTGATAACACCAGTAAATCAAATCTGAAACATTCAAAGTTGTCTGAGGCGCAGCACGTAATGAGAAACCTCTTTGTTCTTTAGAACTGCAAGCCTTACATGTGTTTAGAGCCTAATCAATATCAGAAATGAGAAGAGAAAAAGTGAAGGTCTTGAAACTTTAAACTTTGCAACTTTTCAAAGTGTAATTACAGTGTACAAATAGGATTTTACCCAAAGCAATGTGCATGTTGTTTTTTCATGCCTTGAAGGACATTTCAAAGGTTTGGCCGAGCCTGAAACCACAGGGGGACAGCTGGTTAGTGTAGGAAAGTGTTAGAGAGGAGTTCATGTGTACGGCTCTCCCTTACTGCTGTCAGCTATGCTATATGGGTGCTCTGTGAGGAAGGCGATAAGCAATCTGCTCTAATAAGGAGAGTGAATAAAGTTGAAAGTGTTTTGTTGCAGACATGCACCATAGAGGGTTATTTGGAACATATTATAGTCTATGCACATAGTAGAATAGGCAATAAACTATGGTTGTTTTAAGGTTTAAAGTTGTTTGGGATTATTAAGTTTAGCGAAAACTTTGGTCTCTTAGCTTCTTATAAAGTTTTTTTTTTTTTTGAAAATTATTTTTGGACATTATATGTCATAGTTTGCCGATGGTGGTGGAAAGAGACAGGAAATGTGGGCAAAGAGAGTAGGGAATGACATGCAGCCTGTAGTCAAACTAGAGGCTCAGCACTCAGGGCGTTTGCCCTCACGTGGTATGAACCCTAACCATTTGGCTATCGGGTTCCCCCTTGTGAACTATGATTTCCAAGAAATGCTTGTAATATCATTCCTTATATAATAGTTTTAATAATTTTAAAACAGACAAATTATTTAAGAATCGGCAGGAAGGCTTGAACTCTTACTGTGGAACAAAGATAAAAAAAAAAATCTGCTGGGAGTTTAGCTGTGTGATTTACATCTGCTGTCTATATTTTTATATTTCTGTATTTTTTTTTTATCAAAGGCATCTGGCAGTATTGACTTTTTCAGCGCTTGAAAAAACTGAAATATTTACTTAATGATATTAATTTGGCTGTAATAAGTACATAACAGTAAGTAATTTCTCACAAAATATCCTGTAGCAAGATCTCAAGTAGGCTTTTTTGTTATAATATTGGAAAACCAGTGTTGTTAAAGATTTTTTTCCCTCACTAATCACACAAGCAAGGTTTCTGTTGTATCAAAGTATCAGAAAATTATATGTTTTATTGCAATTAGGATGATACCCAAAATGCACTGTGAAGAATATTGGTAGCAGAGCTAAACATATGTTAAAAAAAATTCTGAGATTTTTTATTGTCATTTCAGATTCAGATGTTTTTTTATTCATGCGTTGAGATAGAAAAATGTTACACATGAGCAGTTTACAAACAGATGTACATGAAAAGAAACCCTAAACAAGTAAGAGTGCTCTATAAATGGAGGTCACGAGCAACCGATAACATACTCACCCACATGAAGATTTCACTAGATGAACAGAATATGCATTTTGCTGTAACAATTAATCAATGCTTTAGTTATACTTTGTTTTA
>JAPTGZ010000015.1:19822965-19841398 GCA_029814645.1 Fowleria isostigma | reverse complement strand
CCGTTACAGAAGTCTAACCTGCTAGAGATAAATGCATGGAACAAAACAACAACAATCAAAACAATAAGAAAGAAGTGGATGCTTGAAGTAGCCCATGTTTATGGGAGCTGTTGTTGAATCAGATAGAAATGTTACCAGAGTATAAAATGCAGACATTTATTCACATTATATTTAAAAACTTATGTTCTCATTATGTCATTTATTATGACAATGATTATATACTATTTAATCAAATAGTTGCAAGTAATGACTTTAATAAGTTACCAAGTGAAATGAGGTCATTAAATTAAATCAGATTTTGATGTGCAAATCTTACATATACCTTTAAATTCAGATTTTGGTTGACCAGAGAAAACTTTCCTCCCAGTGGATATAAGAAAACCTTCATACTCTACACAGATATCATTCTGCACAATGAAAGACAAAGATTAGTGTGAAAGGACACTGAAAAATCATGTTTTTGGAGGAGTGGAACTTCACCTAACCTAATGTTAAAAATAGTTTTAGACCTCAGATGTAATAATTACAGGTGTCTTGTTTAAGAATTGTGAATAATCATGTGCTTATATTAAGCTGACATTAGGAATGTAACGATTAGAGATTTTGGTGCTACGATTATCATCCGACCGGGAGGAGACCTCAGGGCCGACCCAGGACACGCTGGAGGGATTATATCTCTCGGCTGGCCTGGGAACTCCTCGGGATTCCCTTGGAAGAGCTGGTGGAAGTGGCTGGGGAGAGGGCTGTCTGGGCTTCTCTGCTGAGGCTGCTGCTCCCGCGACCCAGACCCTGATCCGGATAAGCAGAGGACGATGAGTATGAGTATGAGTATGAGTACAAGTACGATTATCATCAGAGAAATTTTTGCACTTCCACAATTACTATGATTTATTTAGGATTTTTTAATGGGGGGGTACGGTTCATGCCACGCATTCTTCACAACGGTTATGCACAGACCATACAACCAGTAATGGTTCTGGGTTATGTGGCGCCCTCGGTGAGATATTGATTGCAAACCCCACCCCCACCACTGTCCCATAGATCGTACATCTAAAATTCACTATAGCAGGTCTATAGATGGAACTTATATGAACATGTGATGTAGTAGTACAACCCAAAGGAACTTTCTGATGTTTTGTCTGGTTATAAAAAAAGAGACACATTCAAAATGAACAGAAATTGTCTGATTGTAACAGTTTAGTGCAAATAGAAATTTAACATCCAATTAAAAAGTGGGTAAATAAATCAACAGTAAACCAAATATTCAACACAATACTATTGTGTCCAGACTGTTCTGTCCTCAGATTGATTGGTGTCTACCCAGTAATACAGAGACAGGGGTCAGAGTTCACATCTGGACATTTAACTGTTGTTTTGTTGTGACATAATTCACACATTCACTCTAGCAGATTTATCCACTTTATCAGACTCAGGCTTAACCGTCACTGGCAGGTTCTTAAAGTTTTCTGGAATCTCCTGTAACCCATGGCAACAGATGCAGCATCATTTGCTTTGAAACAGAGAATGGCGGCCTGTGCGTAGTTTCAGGAGACATAACGATGATTCTGGACACTAGCTCCGACAATTCAAAGTATGATGAATCTTCGGAAGAACTGTTTAGATACAGCAACAGAGAAATAGGAGGAGCGGGAGACGGAAAGCAGACAGAGACATGGGATGGACAGACAGATGAAGGAGACAGGGGAGACAGGGAAAAGAATTGACAAATATGAGACGCAAATATTCTGATGATTATTTTTGAGTGAAAGTTGAAGTCCAGGTAGGGATGCTCTGATCCAACATTTGTATCGGGGATTTGGCCCAGATATAGAATTAAAATGACTGGTGCATCGTGCGCTGTGCATCTTTGGTGCTGCTGTCACATGTGTTGAATCCGTGTCATAAACTCACACAGTCTATAGACAAAGTAAACATCCTTTGTCTTGGTCCACATCTGTTTGTCTGTCTTTTCCTTCTTAAACAAAAGTGACAGACTGAAGGGCCATATGGTAACGACAGATAAATTTCTTGAGCAAAATAAAATTATTACCTCGGTCAGAGGTCACTTGAACAAGGTGTTATTTCTTTATTTTTAAAACAGAACATGAGAAATTATTACTGGTTGTTTTTTTTTTTTCCTACCTTCCACTGATGTCCCCTCCAGAAGGTGGCACCCTCGGCGACCGCCTAGTCCGCCTGTGCCACAAACCGCCCCTGCATACAACCATTCCTCCATTTGCAAAGTGAAAGTGAATCTTGACACACGTTCCTCCATGTCTCCTACTGTTGTGAAGCTCATTTAACTTTTCCATGCCTCCTGAAACTTCACTAACTTTTATTTGAAGGGGCAGGTTATTTGTTTAAGCCAGATTGTTGATGTTGTGAATGCAATGGTTGCCTGATGTTGTGTAGATGACAGTAGTGAATGCAAACTCTATGGAAATAAAAGTGAGTCGCCATCAAAAATGTATTTGCGGATAATTCAGAAATGCGTCTGCCCCCTGAGACAAATGGTCACTTGTTCCATCTCTGTCATTTTCACTTTCGGAATGTTGAATGTAGTGTTTATGTAACGTTGATTTTGATATGTGCAGGAAGCGCATATTGGCATGTCTTTTGTTCCAGTCTTAATCTACTGTACTTTATGAGATGGTTTGCACTCTAAGCTAACAATGTCCTCAGGTTTCTACATCCATCAAAACCACCACAATATAGTTTTTCATGTACATTTTTCAGGTGTGAAGTTCTTTGGGATTTTTCTGCTGCTCTACAACTGCAGCATTGTATAAGATTTGATATTGTTAGCTTAGAAAAAAGTCAGCTAATGTCAATAGATGTCCACTGCTTGCCAAAAACACAATGTGCTTGCACTTGAAAACCCTCGGCCTGATGCACCATGATAATTAGTGTGTAGTTTACAGAGGCTTTTTCTTAACCATGCTATGCACTGTTCATGGACATTTGAGGCAAACAGATTTTTAACCATTTTAAATTTAGATTTTGAACCAAGGTTTTTTTTATACAATAAACAGTATTTTAGAGTATGAATTAACAAATGCCTTTAACCATTTCATCTTATTTATCAAACAATTTGTTTTAACCAGTTAACTTAGGGTTTGAAAAATACAGTTTAGTAAGTCAACAAATTAATTATATCCATCAAAATCAATGAATAATAACTAGTAAGCAATATACTAAATTGCAATTTATGCATATAAACAAAAAGCATATCAAACTTCACATTAATATATTAAAGGCCGAATTTCCCAGGCGCACATGAACGCATCATGCAGAGATTTCAACAGATGAGGCTATTTTGCGCTGATCAGCTGTCCATTCATAGTGGTAAAGAGTGTTTAGTCACAACACAGAGAAAAACTTATTTGATCTGTTGAACTTTGATGTGAATGCTACCGTTGTGTCCGTACACTGATAGACACTGCTCAGATTAGACTGAACCAGGCTGGATGTTAATGGGGAGACATGTTTTACCTGGTCTTCACCTGTTCATCTTTCCCCTCATTAGCAGGAGGGAGGGAGGTGGGGTTGTCTCGCAGGCAGGTTAACAGAACAATAATGCTAAATGTCCCAGTATCAGCTGGGTGTCATATCCGATTTGGGTCCGATTGAGCGCAGCCTATTCCACGGAGATATTTGTGGAGTGTACATGGCTGACTCTGGTTAACTCTGTGGTGGACTGCCCCCAGTGGCCTGATTTATCATTGCAAGCCAAAGTTTATGGACAAATGGACAGACAGGTGAATGGACGGATGCCCAACTAATAGCAATACTCAGGCCTGTGTGGCCGAGGGTAACAACAAACTGCTACACAAGCCTAATGTAAATGCATGCAAATGGGGCATTAAGAAACTTAGAAGCATTTTTATGTAATATTAATTGTTGAAAAAATTATTTGTTTATCAATAGCAGGGAGCAATTGTGTACAAGAATGTACCCACTGTTACCAAAACTCCAAAAAATGAATGCAACATCTTTTCACATCCTGTATCACTCACTGAAGGAAAGAGTGGAGCTCATTATTTATGCACATATGTATCATAATATCAACATATTTTCTCCTTCAGTCACAAAATCTTAACATGTTGCATCAGCTGATATATACATTATAGCTCTGTTAACTTAGCTCTGTTTTTAGAAAAAAAAGTAAAAAAAAAGCCTCCATTTTCTCTGCAGTTTTTGTTGTCAATTTTAAATTGTCCAAATAAGGTCAGAGCTGTCAGAGTTTAGTCAATGTCTACAAACACAGCAAACATTAATACAGTAACTTCATACCATCATAGATTCCATAAGCAAATTCACAGTAAGTTTGAAAAGAGATGTATTTTTGACTCTGAGAGGTGTTTCCAACCAGCTCTTAATTGTAATATATTGCCACATTCTGACAGTTTCGGCAAGACCCTTGGTGTTTTCGATATACTGGGAGACTGGCTGACTCAAGGCTGAAGAGTCTCACTACTCACTCGGGTGGTGAAAGTGAAGACTGACCATTCCTGTGTGAAAACTTAGTGCACTGAAATACACTGACATCTTTGACATAAAATCTAAAGGAGTAACCAGGAGCCAAGCCGAAGAAGTAACAGAGGTGAGACAGGTTGGACTATTACACAGCGAACCTGTGCTCCAGAATCAAAGAGGAGCAGCGTACAGTGTGATGTATCACTTCCGGATCAGAAATACCCCGAGCATACAGGTGTTGCTAACCTCTACAGACTCAACCTGTTTTTCACTGTTTCACAAATGCTAGCATAGATAGGGTCCTCCGGCCGAAGTCGCAACATCTCGCAGATCTTGACATTTTTTGGTCACGTTGCTGTGTTTCTTTACTGTCCATGACTCATGCTCATTTTTAAATCCCCCAGGGCTTGCACATGCAGTACATCATCAAAACTTCACAGCTTGTGAAACGGGAGGTGTTCCTTTTACGTAGCATTCTGGAATCATGATTCCACTTTTATTATGGTCCTGTTCCTTTCCCCAGAGGTGTTACAGAGCAACGACAGAGGTGGGACCAAATGATCCCACCATTTCACTTACACAAACATCATTCTGGAATAAAGGTAAAATATTTCCATAACATTAATGCTGTGTAAAAGAGGCTATTGAGTAATTGAAAGGAAAAATACTAGCACCTTGATCATAATAGCAGATCAGTATCCATATGTACCTGTGTAAACATACTATATAGAGTATAGGATAAGAAATAGCAGGAACAATACTTTATTCTTACTCCATATGTATGCAATTGAAGGCCAGCATCCAAACTAACTCATCATCAACATGAACTTATCATTAGAAATATATGGATTTTTTTTTAATCAGCTAGCAGCTACACTTTAAGAGGGTAGACAAACATTCAGATTCTTAATCTTTAGTCTTTAGTTGGGCCTTGGGGAATCCTTGCTAATAGATCCTCTTGCTTAGGGCCTCTGGCTTAATCCTTGCCATTTACCACTTCCTACGCTAGTTTGCTAAACACTCTCAATTAGGTGGCTGGTGGGGCATTTTGTATCACTCCATGTTCTGACCACTCCTCCTTTTTTTTCTGGCAGTTTTTTTTGAGGTGGGGGCTTGACCTTGGTTCTTATAGGGAAGGCAATGATTGGACCTTGGTGCTTCATCTTCAACATCTCTCTGGATATAATGCTAACTTCATAGTGAAATGATAATTAACTCCCAGCGTCAATTAGCATTCCTCATGTAGAAGGGTAACGAGGAGCCAATTACAAGAAAATATACATAATCAATTATTTATTCATTCTTAATTACAGTGAGTTTTACCCCTTTACGGCGGCGGCAGTTCAATTAATGACCTTCAGCTATCTTCATTTGAAATTGCAGCGGAGCAGAGGAATTTACTCAAACCCCTCAGTGAAACAAAGCAGCAGAAACACACACACAAAAACACACGCATACACACACACACTTGCACAAACTCAGAAAAAGAAACTGAACGAGGGAGAGGGAGAGAGGGAGAGAGGGAGAAGGAACGGCAAAAAAGAAAGATGTAGTGTGTGTGAGAGAGAGAGAGAGAGAGAGAGAGAGAGCAAAGAGGGAAAGGGACTGGCACTGTCTGTCAGTCAGATGCCCAGAGCTGCAGCGTACACGGTGTCACCCACACGACCGAGCCGTCTGTCGAGGCCACCTGCCTCATTATGGGAAATGTATGCATCTGGGGCAGGCTCTGGCTGGCTCATCCTCAGCATGGGCAGGGAAAATGGCACACTGGCAACTATTACTGCATTATGTTAGCAAGCTGTACACACTGCATGCATACATACTGCACACTGAGAGAAAAAACTAGCCAGCCAAGAGTTTTACTGGGATTTGTTTGGAAGTGACTTGGTGTATGTGTGCATTTCTCATGAGTTCAGACTAGAATAAAAGCAGTAGCATTCTTGGACAGGTGGTTTATTGTATATGGCACTATGATACAAAACAATAAAATACTTGAAGTGGCTATATTTAGAGTGTCTGATTCCCTATGTTTGTACTTTCAAACTATATGGAAGGTGCATGATCTTTAAATACGTTCGACAGATAATACAGCGGTTGTGTTTGTATGATGGTGAAGTAAAGGTAGAGTGAGAAGACTGTCACTTACTGAACACATGATTGTGCCTTTGCCCTGTGTAAATGTCCTTCTCTCTGGCCACAGGGTCCTACAGAAACCAACACACACAGACACCAAATAGAACAAACTGATCACAACAGAAAACTTTCTCCCTGTCCATCCCTACTCCCCCCGTCTCCCGCCTTCCGCCCATACCTGGCCTGAATACCATTAGACCTAATGGAGCGCGGTGTGAGGGACAGCCAATCATGATGGCGTCCCGTCAGTGACACCGACATGTATCTTGGTGCTCATTATCATCCTTGAACAGCGCCAATTTACATCTGATGCTCTGACTAATTCTGCTCCAGTGTTGTCAAGAGGCATAGGAAGTGGCCTGGCCGTGATGACAGCGCGGCTGTCAGGAGCCTGTGGATGGAGGATTCCTCGGGGCATGATTTAATGCCCATGTCAAGCCCCGCTGTCAGCCTCTCTCTCTCTCCCCGCTCCCTGCGCTCCTTCTCTCCATCCAGCCATTAAGATTCAGCCAGCGGAGAGATGGAGCGATGGAGCTGGCGATTGGCCTGCTTAGGATTCACACTTTGGGCAAGAAAATAACACGCCCTGTTTCACAAGTGATTACCCTTTCCCTGTAAACTACAATTAAGGCTAAAAAAGAAAGGCAGCAAAGAGGTAATGGAGAAACAAAACGTGTATGACCGCCAAGTGAAGAGAAAAACCTTGAGCATTTTCCCTTGCCGGTTTATGGCTGCTTGTTTGTCTAATTCCCTAAGACAAGTTTTCCGTGGTGTTTAGCTAAGTTGTTTTGTTTTCTGTTTAGGTATGTAACACCCGCACAATTTTGGTCTATCCAGTGTGAATTTTCAGATTTTTCCTGTGAAGTTAAGGTTAAATCTTTTTGTATGGGTCTGTGTGTTTGAGACAGACGCTGTCCGCTTAAATGGAAACAATAGACAAACCTGAGACGCCTGACCTGTGTTGACCTCGGCTAAAGGTCAAAGGTCAGAGGGGCCACAGATGGCTGGAAATGACCAGCTACGACCAAGAGGACAGACGAACAGGTTGCAGACATTTTACATTTTCACATGCACAGAGGCACAATGTTATATGAGTCTTAAACACGGGTCGGCAAAAATATACATTTGACCTGTCAGCTTGTGTGATGGTATTCCTACAATATGTTGCTGCAATATGCTTCCCGGGCCCTGGTTTCTCCCTACTCTAATGAGGCAGTGATGGATGACCAGAGATTTTTCTGCCTAATGTGCAGAGTGTAAGGACATATGGCTCAGTTCGGTCTGTCCTTGTGAGCTCTCTTTAAGCATGAGCACAGAACCAGAACCACACAACTGCGGCAAAATAGAGACCAGCGTGGATCTCTGTGAGTCATCGGGTTTCAAGATCACAGTGGCAGAAATTAACCTGTCTGTTTCCCGTGCCTTAACTTTTAATAAACATTAATGAGATTTGGTCTGCCTTGTGCGTGTTTTGGCTCAACTTCATATCCTCTTTGGCCACATTTTGCAGCTGCTGATTGCAGCTCTCACAACGCTTCAGCTGTGTGGGAAAACACACACATGGTTCACAGCATTAGCAATGGTAACTGGTCAAAAACAAGGACTGTTTGTGTGTAATTTAAGTGATAGATGATAGGCAGTTTTATGAAGTAGTTCTTTGGTGTCCCTATTAGCCATGGACCAGCAATTGGCAGACACAGTGGCGGACTGTAGGAGGCAGACTGGGGAAGTGGGCTGGACTTCAGTGTGGGGTTTGGGCCATTTAGCTTTGGCTCCGGCTGGTAAGTGGCTGGTCTTACCCTTTATGCCCAGACGTCTGTGTAGACACTATCCAGAGAAATAAAGTATACGAAAACTATGAACATGGGGGTGTTAGTTATATGTAAAAAAAACAATAACACCTCAGTAGGTCAAAGGAATAAAACAATACATCAATAAGCAGCTAAAAGCCTAAAGATGTTTTTGAGAGCAACAGAAAAGAGATTTTTAAAAATAGAACAAGCCAAAAAAAAAATAAAAATCAGTCTTTGAATAACATGGACATTTTAAGTTGATTTGACAGAATAGAAAATAACATGTTTATTTTGATGAACTGTTGGTTAGTACCTAATCCCCAACTAAGTAATACATTGTATATGTGAGTTGAATCTCAGTTTAGTTTTGATTTTCTATTTTCCAACTGCAGAATATTTTCTCATTACCTTATTCAGGTCTTCACCTGACGGTGTTATTTTCATTTCATTTCATTTTATCGTTTATTTCGAGCTTGTGCACTCCATGTACAGTACTTATAAACATTTCATTATATGTACACATATATACATAGAGAACTTGTTGTAAACACTATATACATAAAGAATTTTACATAAACAATATGCATAGATAAATATACATAGAGACATTGGTTGTAAATATTATGTGTACACAATATACATAATACCATGAATATATAAAGCTGTTTACTATAAAAATACAGCCCTAGTACCCAAAAAAGAGTGAGAAATAAAACTTACTTACTCCCACCCCCCAGTTTCACTACTTAAAATGGAATGGTTGCAATTATATCAAAGAAATATAGCTGTAAACATGCATTAGTACACCAAAACTAACTTTAACACAACATACAGAACGCAAATGTTTCCAATCAAGAGAAATGAATACTAATTAAACACAACAGATTATAGGCACCAAAATTAGTAATTAAAAAAGTAAATATATCTAATAAATAGTGTCAATGAATAAAGTAAAAGGTAAATAAAAATCAAAGAACAAAACATATACATAAGAAGAAGAGAAAATTTAAGAAAATATTCTAATTTCTTCCAATAATGAGGATGCAATTAGACATGCTAAGTGAGAAAGAAAAAAAAGCACAGAATATAGATTAATGCTAGCGATATTATTACAGTCAGTGAGACACATTTGCTTATCCATTTTTAATTTATAGTGACCTAAAAAAACACACGTCTTCTGAAGAAAGCAACATGTGCCTCAGAATGACTGGATTTCCATATAATCAATCAAAGGTTTCCCCTTGTCTGTAACTGCTGAGCTATTTTCCCCTTTTCCATAACCCGTGTGTAAAGCAAATAAGATAGATAATGTGTGAAGCCATATGTGGGAAAGAAAACTGGACAGGTACTTACACATTAGCTGTTGTGAAATGCGTATTCAGAACCTTTACTTTAATAAATGTGTTTGTACCACACTAAAATTATTCAACTAAAGGCAAAATTAATAATATTTAAGTACTAACAGAAAGGTGATCTTAAAGTATAAATAATAGTAGTTATGGGATAAAATAGTCCCTGTTGTGTTACATTTTACTGCTGACATAGAACTCATTTGTACTACGTTATACAGTTACTGGGTGGTATTTTAATCTACAGTAATGCATCATGTTTTATAAGATCAGCAATGGTCTGTTTTCAACTTTTCATGAGCTCAGAAAAGCAGCCTGGTTACTAGCTTTATGAGTTTTTAAGGAGTTTATTTATATGAAAATGAAGAATATTCTTGACAAATAAAGAGAAAGTGGATGGCAGTTATAATGTAATATACTTTTATGATATCATAGTTAAGTAAAAGTATGCCTCTGACAAGTAGGAGTACATGTAGAGTATGAATAATAAAGATGGATAAATGGAAATTCTGAGGTAAATTAAAAGTACTTCAAATTTATACTCAAATTCTTTAAAGAACTTTCCATCACTGCGTCTTAAGTATGATGAATCTGAATTGTAATGTTTAATAATTGTAGTATTGGATCTTTCTGAGTAATAAATACTTGAGCTTAAAAAAATTAGTATTGTCCACTACTGCGAGAAAACACAAAAGTAATTGCACAAAAAGTCTAATTTTATCCCACTGACTTTTATTAATACAGCATTTTGTGCTTTCATTGTAGAATAAATAGACTTTGGGCACAGATAGTATCACAGGAAAGAGTTATTGTGGCAACAAGGTGCCAACTAACCCATGCAGTTATTATTTTCAGTTTGTGGTTAACTTCCTGTCTGAGGGTGGAGATTGATGGATACCCAGAGTGCTCCTGTGTGTCTTGAAGGGAACTATTGATCGCTGTTGCCGTTGGTTTCAGCCTCCATTTGTTGATCTGCCCATGAAAGCCCAACTGCATGGATCATAGAAATGACCCTGGCTCTTTTTAATGATGTTTGAGCCTCAAAGAAAATACCTGCTGTACCCACTAACAGTCAGGCCAGACACACTGCATTTTCTTTCCAATGAACCTATTATGTTTGTTTTCAAGGCTATGAGTTTTTGCGGACGCGGGTGGATAGTGATGCTAAGAAATTGGAAAATACTTATATATTCACAGACATATGAGCGCACAACAATTGTAGCAATTTTGATAATGAAGCTCTCTGAATTATGACACTTCAGCTCTCTGCTCATTTGTTAAATTGTATTTAGTGTCGTTTTTATTGCAATTTTCATCAGTGCTTTTTTTCTCCGATTTAAGAAGAGAGGGGATCATTAGCCCAGGACTGTTCAACCATGCACAGAGGAAAAATGCCATCAAAGTTGTCACAGAAAATGTCCTTGTTCTCTAATTTATAAACAAAAAACACAGATTTTCCCTTTCATGTGGCTTCTTGGAGATAATTATGACAAGATGAAAGCAGTTAAATTCCTCCCTCTGTTCTCTGCTCCTCAGATGGTTCCCCCATTGTCAAAAATGGAGATGAGATTTCATGTGGCTGTCATTGCCCGTGTCCCTGTCTCTCTGTCTCCCATTCTCACTCTCTGGTGTCCTTTTCTCCTCCTTTCCTGTCTTTCTCTCTCTTTCCGCCTTGCTGTTTCGCTCATGTTTGTCAGCTTTTATTGAACTCTGATATCAGAATCTGTAATATGCTTACAACTGTCAATCAATCAGTCAGTATCTGTCTCAGAGGTTGCTGTCCCCTAATGGAAAACCATGATTAGCTTTTATCAGCTCACTGATTTTTATGGTTTAAAGCTTTTGCCCACAATCAAAGGCATGAAAAACTCTTCTTCTTACACGCATATGTTTCTGTGCGCACACACACACTCATGGTAATGTTGATGGGATGTCTAAAGGCCCCTCCCTCCCTCATACACTCTGAGGCGACGAGCTGGTGCACTGCAAGTGTGTCGTGCCGCGCTAATGTCTGCTTGTGTGTGTGTGTGTGTGTGTGTGTGTGTGTGTGTGTGTGTGTGTGTGCACCCTCCTGGGAGGTAATTACCAGAATAAATACAGTAGAGGCCACGACTGCTAATTTATGCCTGATTGTTGACAGTCAGAGTATTGTTTAACATGCACAGAGAGGGCCCTTGGTGTTGTGTTTCATGATCCTCCTTGTATGTGTGTGCCGCTCTGTGTATGTGTGTATACTTGAGAGTGTGAAAGGGAACACATACACACATTTGAGCAGTGCCACCGTGTTTTCTGTCATTGCCCTCCTCATTGTGTCTCTGACCCTTTTGTTGAGTAATCACACAACACTCATATAGATTCTGCCTCAAGTGTGTGTAGACCGTTCACTGTATATAAAATGTGCCCGTAACCACAGTGACTCATATATTGGTTTGTGGACTGGTGTTTTGAAGTCTTCAGTTTGGCATTGTAGCTGCAGCTTTCCTGGGACCTTTCAATCTAGAAGCAAGAGCAGAACTGGGGGAAAATGAGGGGTAAAGCCATGGATGTATTATTAGACTTGGACCCCAAAATGGCACCAGTTCAGTTAAATGCAAAACTACTCATTTGAGTGTAGAAGTTTCTGGCTTCTGTTTTACTTTGATGTCATGTAGCCCATTGCACATGTAGGCTAGTTTTACCAGCGACACCTGCCTACACCTTCTCACATCACCCAACAGGCACTCCAACCATACACTGCCAACCAAAAATGCAAAAACTGAAAAACAGAGTACTATGCAACCTTTTGCAGTCTTTTGTTATTGTTGTTTATGGAGAGAATGGTCAGTACACTGAGTGGTCACTGGGGGAATGGCAGTATTCATTTATTCATTCATCATCTGAACCTGCTTTATTCTCATTAGGGTCATGGGAGTCGCTGGAACCTACCCCAGCTACTTATGGGCAAAGGTGGAGCACACTCCGGATGAATCGTCAGTTCGTTGCAAGGCTGACATATAGAGACAACCAATCACTCTCATATTCACACCTATGGGCAATTTAGATTAACCATGCATGTCTTTGGATGATGGGAGGAATCCAGAGTACCTGGAAACAACCCATGCAGACATGGGAGAACATGCAAACTCCATGCAGAAAGGTTCCACCTCCCATTGACTGGTGTTTGAATTGAACCCAGAACCTTCAGTATCATTTAGGAATTGCAGTGCTGTATTCTCTTAATGTATCCATAGCTAAAAGTCACCAAGCTAACACTACTTTAATGTTAACACCATTGACAGTACCTGAAACTGTTACGTTCATTAAAATCAAGTAAATTCACCAGGTTCATAAATGCAACCACTTGTGCCTGGTAAAAGTAAAATAAACACAAAAATTACCTGTAGGCAGTCTAAATAAAAGGCTAAACAGAGCTTATAAAACAGTATCAAATTAATGCTACCATTAGCTAATTTGCTAACTGGCTGAGTTTTGTACATCAGTAATGATAGGCGTCATGGAACATTTGTGTGGCTAAAACCTTCAAATAGGGGACTTTAGTTAGTGTAACCACATTTATACCAGAGCTTTGTTTTAGGAAAAACAAAAAGCTTCTGTTGGTTCAATAAACATAAGCTCTGAAAGTCCAACTCAGTAGGTAGAGAGCTGTCAATCAAAATCCACATGGCAGGCACAGGCCACACCCATCTGCCACTCAAAGCATCCATGTGTTGAATTTTGCATAGCTTTAAGACTTAATACAATAATACATATTCATGCAATGATCAGCTAAATTAGTGATAGAGACCAAGGCTTACTTTTTATACTAGGCTCTAATCATGTTAGCCGATCATGATTTACTGATATGCTACAGAGTTAGGAGTTTTAATATGCGGACTTGGGCCCTTTCTCAATACGAAGAATGCAGAATACGGTCTTGGCAAGAGCGGTCCCAGAGAGTGAACTTCCTAAGAATGCAAGTGTGGCAAGACGAAGAGGGCCCGGGCGCTGTGGCTACTTGGCCACAGGGATATCCCTTTGGCTGAGTGGTTAGTGTGTGTCACTGTCACCCAGGAATCTGAGGTTCGAAGCCCGCCCGGGCCCTCTTCGTCCTTGCCACACAAGTCTCTCTGTAATTGAAACATTTGTACTTGTGAACTTTCCTTCCTGTCTTTCCTGTATTTACACCATTGGCTCCAACGTATTGCCCTCAAACCACCACAGTTTGATTTCAGTACTAGTAATACTAATCCTAATGCTAGTATTTACATGTCATTTATACATTTTGTATATTTTTCAAAACTGTAATCAATTTTGTTGGTTCAGCCAGGCACAGCTGGCTCATGGAGCCCCGGCAGGCAGCTCATTCTGCCTCTCGCTCATGTTCTAATTATATCACATCATCTCTTTATGGTCATCAAGTCAAATAACATTTCTGAGTTAAGTTTTCACAGTAGCCACCGTAGCATTTGAGATTAGCATAAAGTGCATCTTGGGAATTATTTCCCATTAAGTCTGCTTAAGTCACCAACCAGTGCATCCTTGGTTTAAACTAGCTGATAAGAACAGCATCCGGGTATTCCACATGTTCTTGGTTTATGCGAACTTTGAATTGGATCAGTACTTGGTCTATGACTGATGACGTTTCATGAGAATGCGAGAATGGAAGAACAGACAAGAACGCATATTGAGAAACAGCCTTAGGCTCTGTTCACACAGTATAATACACTATTCAGATTTTTTGGTGAAACACGATTTTTTTGTCTGCTCGTTTATATTACACATTAAATACGACTTCTATCCATTTTGTGTATGAATGGAATCCAACCCTGAAGTGACCTGTATGTGCAAAAAAGGCCCTGATGTAATTAGGAATGAGGACATACATCATATACAGGACATATTTGGAAAGCTGTGCCATTTTGAATTTACAGGCTATCGGTTGCTATGGGCAATAACATAGTACAGACATGCAGGAAAGACCCATATAAAACAAGATTTAAGATTTTAAAAAACAGATAAGGTAGTGGCAGTGGCAAGGGATCCCTATCAGAAGAAGCTCAATGCAACTGCTAAAGCAAAGGTATTTGGAGATCAGAAATATGAAGGATATAGACCCCAACAAACTACCAGTGCTCATGAGCGTCTGACTGGTGCACGGATCTTGACTCTCTGCCACCCTGCACCTACATGCAGTAAGTTAACCATCTTGTTTTTGGCATAAGTTACTACACAGTCCAAGAATTCAAAAGTTTTGAGTCCCTTGACAGTTATGAACAGTTTTGCTGTGGCTGGGTTCAAGATTTGACAATCTATAAGCCCGATGACTGTGAAAACACTGTGGTACTGTCAAAGATCAGCCCATGGATTGTGCAACGTTTACGTGTTGTAATCAAGGGGGTTTTAATGGTGAAATACTATCAACATTGTTTCATGGTTAATAGACAGTACCATTTAAGTTTTTAATGTTTCCTCCCTACATTCTTGTTATATTCTATCTGTGATGTATCTGGGGGTTTGATTCTAGTTTAGTGATAGACTGGTTAGTATGTTGGGTGGGTTAGTGTGTGGAAAAAGTAAATGTAAATGTAAAAGTAGAAAAAAAAAATAAGTAAAAGTAAAAAAAAAAAAAAAAAAGTGTCCAAATATGGTACAAACACAGAATGAACTGAGAGCAGTTACTAATAACCAATTCCTACATGGCGCTACTTCTACTACTACATGTTCAGTAGGTCTACAGCACATGGAGTGAGGCTTAGTAATGTAAATAGGAAACAGTAAACACATCCTCTTACTGTGTGTTGAAAACTTTGACCTCTTTAAAGCCCACACTTTCCTGGCTCTCTGATGTTTTGCAGTTCCTTGAAGGATCAGATCAATGTCATGGCAGATAGAGTATTTCTGGTGAAGGACTTTGCTGTTTTTCTCTGCCTTACCTCATCTGATGCAGATTTAACTCTGTGGGCAGACACACCCTTCTTTTTGCACACACTGTAACATGAAAAAAGGAGAAGGATTGTAAAAATGTGTTTAAGTTGTCAATTCTCGGTTAGTTTTAACAACCTTTTGGAAGGTGACAACCCCTTTACCCATGTCAGCCTCTTAAACTGCAGCAGCATACTGGATTTAAATTAGAATAAATGCCAATATGTGGGCGGCCCTGGCTCAGGAGGTAGAATGGGTCATCAAATAACCGAAGGGTTGGTGGTTTGTATCCCGCTCTGTTCTAGTCATGTGCCGTTGTGTCCTCAGGCAAGATGCTTCACCCACCTTGCTACCAATGCTGCTACTCACACTGGTGTATGAATGCGTATAAATGTTTGGTGGTGGTCGGAGGGGCTGTAGGCATGGATTGGCAGTCACGCTTCCGCCAGTCTGCCTCAGGGCAGCTGTGGATACATGTGTAGTTTACCACCACCGGAGAGACAGAATGTGGATCCATAATGGATCCATCATATGCGCTTTGAGTATGCGGAAAAAGGAAAAGAGCTATAGAAATCTTATCCATTATTATTATTATTTTATTTCACCTAACAGATAACTCTAATTGGTTAAAAGTTCCATAATTCTAAATTCAGCATTAACATCAGTACTAATCATATTATAGGACCAAGCCTCCCCCCCCAAAAAAATCTTTCCATTAAAATTTGTATTTCATCTGTGTAAAATCTAAATGGCTGGTTCCACAGACAACCCTTGTTAACAGAATCTTTATTTGCTTTGTATTTGTATGGCATTTGTTAGTGTTAAATATTGCTGCCTGGAACCTAAAACATGACCCACTAATGAAATATATTTAATGAAGAGAATAGATCAGATTACCAATAGCAAAACACATCATTTAAATGTCTGAGATTTAATCATTTAGATTTATTGGTACCGCAGTTTGTGTGTAAATTAGTTTACATCTTGTGTAGCTTTGGTTACACAGACATGATTATGATCTCCTTGTTCCACCCACTACATCCATGAACACTCATAACCACTTTCTATTGACTTTTTCGCAGCTCCTGAGCCACAGTTGTTATCAGATAGGCCAGCTGTGGCTCTGTGGTTGTGTAGCTTTAAACGCCTCATAGACACCTCATGAGCTTTATGAGCTTAAGAGGACAGAGAGTTCACAGTTCTTCAAGTGAGAGAGCTGCTCGACGTTTCCCAAATTATCTGCAAAGAGCCACTGGAGTGGAAGTTCAGACGGTGCCACACAAATGAGGACCGAATGAAGTTAACTCTCGGTCCAGAACTTTTAACGATAGCCTAGGCCTATCAAAGATATTGGATATTAACTTATTAATAATAGATACTAATGAGCTTTGAAGTGAGCGTACTGGTGGACTTTAGAAGTCCCCAGTGAGTAATGAAGCCTGTGGAAACACCTTTGAGGTGCTGGGGGCCGGGGGGCCTGGCTAGAGGAAACACTAGAAGTCTTTGTATTAGAGCTGATTGAGCTGGTCTGCGCCCAGGCTTCGTTACAGCCGACCACTTACACGCCCTGAATTCTACTGAAGAGACCGCTGATGAATTTGTTTAATTGAACGTAAATAATGAATTCCCAAGGAAGAGATTTGGCCCGGTTGTAATTGCCAGAGATCAGAGGGCACAATACTAAACTTCAAAACGCCCGAGCCAGGCGGTCTTAAGAGCCGTAACGATGACTTCGAAGAAAAAAGAAAGGATTGATATGGAAGAGGGGGGACAACAGAGGAGGAGTAACAGAGACAGAGATGGAGAAAAGAAGATGAACTAATGAGGAACAAAGAGCTAACGAGTTTTGCGAGGAAAATGAAGTGTTTCCAAAGTCGTCTTTAAACTTGGTGAGATGAAACGCGGGAGCGGCAGTTGTTTTTGACAGCTCGGGACGAGATGAGCCACAGCTCAGAGAGAGAGGGGTAATTCCCTATTCCTTTATATTACCCGCTCACTCTCTCTCTCTCTCTCTGCTGGGAGCCCCCTCATCCCTCTCTCCGCTTCCCTACATTGATTCTTGAATTAGACTGTTTTATTGAATAATTAATGGGCCTTTTCCCATGATTGATGATTTGCATGGCTTGAATATTAGCTTTTCAATCAAACGCAGCTTGTTCTAATGTAACCATATTGAAAACATGTCAAACACTGTTTACCCACTTTGTGCATGATGTTGTCTTAAGTTCCAGCTGCTGAGGCCTCACAATGCTCAGTGGTGGGGAATGGCCTTGTTGAGCACTCGCCTGCTGCTAATTACAAGGCCCTTGAGTTCTGACACTCATACTGAACACGCATACATACATACAAGCAGAGAAACAGTGTTAAGCATGCTAACAAACACCCTCACACAACTCTAGGCCTACTTCAGTGGTTATGTATTTATACACACACACACACACACACACATACACATAGCGCACAGAGACAGGCGCGCACGCTGACTTACCAACAAAAACATACACAAAAGAGCCCTGATAGTTTTCTTTCCACTGAAAAGCCATCAGTTCCCCAAAAGAGCCTATCTAATAGCTTCAGTAGCACTCTGCTTAGTTTGAGTGGCAGCAAGGCCAGTCTGGGAATAGATTGTCAGGCATATTGCGTCTACCAACTCAGCGCCATATCACAGAGAGAGAACACATCAATGCTGGGAGAGACACATGCATTAAGATTCTCTTTTAATTTGACTAGGATTGAAGTCGAGTGCTAAATTACGCCGTCATCCCCCTGCTCAGGCTCCCC
>JAPTGZ010000015.1:19802954-19814852 GCA_029814645.1 Fowleria isostigma | reverse complement strand
ATCGTATTTATTTTTTAATTTTAATTAAAAATATTTTGTTTATTTTTTAAAATATATATTTTAAAAAAATATATATAATAATGATAAATTTTCGCTGGTTTTTCTGGAAGTTTGCCAAAGTAGTGACAATTATAGCAC
Source organism: Fowleria isostigma (assembly GCA_029814645.1). NCBI lineage: Eukaryota > Metazoa > Chordata > Actinopteri > Kurtiformes > Apogonidae > Fowleria > Fowleria isostigma. The sequence goes on along the minus strand of JAPTGZ010000015.1, from coordinate 19,814,714 downwards.
TGGAAAAACAAACAACGCACTGGGAAAAACAAAACGTTCCCTAATAACATATATATGGATTGTTCCTAGTAGGCGTCCAAGGGGGAAAGAGTTAAAAGTGCTTGAAAAGTGCTTGAATCTGATCTTAAAAAGAAAATGTGTTCAACCCAGTTTTCTGCTGTGATTGTCTGTGTATGTAAACTGTGAGTGAATGTATTTGTTTCCTTGCGTGGGTTTTGAGAGTCGATTCCAACCTAAAATAGCTACCTGCTGATGTATCCAATCAATCACCCCCACCCCCACCCCCCCTGACCTCGCCGACCCATTGTCTCTCCATCCCTCTCCCTCTCTGTCCGACAGAATTTTTGCATCTATTTTCTCATCTGGCATCGTGTCTCCATCACCTGGCCATGCTCAGGGGACGGTTTGTGCGCGTCTGTCTGAGTCAGCTGACCTTTTGACCTCAGGGGAGCTGAGTGAGAGGTCTCACACTGGTTCTGTATCAAACGAGACAGTTGGCACGGCTCAATCAGATGCAATTACTGCAGCTGTGATTAGTGCTGTCAGTCCATAAAGTGGGGCCACGGTTAGAGGCGAACACTGTGAATAATAGAGGAGCCCGCGCTCACTGGAGAGCAGCAGCCTTCAAAACATGCATCAGCTCCAACGCTCCGGCCCACATCGCTCTTTACCTGTGGGGAGGGGTCACTGAGCGTTGTGTTTTGGCTGTTATAATGTTACACACTGTCTTCCCTCACTGACAACTGACAGCTATAGAGGCCGCCAGACAGAGGAGAGCATGACGGATGAAATACTTAAAAGGACACACAGCATTCATTTCACAGGCTGCACTGCTTTGAGAGCAACAGTTGTCAGCTGATCTGAGGACAATTATTAGAACACCTGCTCAGTGCTTTTGGTAATGTCGTGTCCCCCCCCCCCTGTTTCATGATCTCTCTGACAAGCCATAGAAACATACACACACATACACACACACGCACACACACACACACATACACACACACACACACACACGACAGAGTGTTATACATAGCAAGTTCAAGCTGGCCTTTTCAGACATACATGTATATATTTATCTATTATGTTACATATTAACTTTTTGGGGACATATTATCTGTCCCCAGACAGTTGCTCATCAACAGTCAATTAAATTTTAGTCAATGAGTCGAGTAGTAAACTGAGTTTCAATTGGCCAGATAGATGCTGTTAACAAAAAAGAGAAAAAAACATTTCCCCTAGGATGTGGTAACACTGAATTACTCAGTCTTTCATGGCTGAATGTACATGGATTAAGATTAATTAGTGACATATGTCGAACAGAAAATCCAAAGTGTAATTTTAAGAGGATAAAGGCAGACCCCAAAAATGTGAAATACAAACTTTACTGTCAAACATTCACTATAATTCAGCCTCAGACATGTATCATCTGACACATGTAAGTGGTCTAATGTTAGCCACTTGGCTTGGCGACCATGTGTTATTTGGTTTGTCTAAGTGTCGGGGGGGGGACTTTGGAAGCTAAATTATCCCAGTAAATCCATGTGTGCATAGGAGCATCTATGTGATGTTATTCTGAGACCAACGTTCAGACAGTCTCGTTGCTGGTTGTTCTGAGACAGAATCATTATTGCTTTTTCCAGTGCTATGACATTTAATTTTTTATTATGCTGCATAGTGGTTAGTAGGGATGTCCCGATCCAATCTAAACATCTGAATCAGCTGCCGATCTGGCATTTTTTAGATTGGATTGGATTTATTCATGTGATCAGGCCAATCCTGTTTTCAATGTCGTTCCACTTAATGGCTGCTTTAAATAAAAACTAAACACCATGCAACATGTATGTTTATGGGAATATTTTTCTCTGGAAAGCATCAGGGCTCATTTAATAGAACAAATTTGATTTGTAACTGACAAAAGTATCACATGACCAAGTATGAGAACTATGAGACTGAACTCATGAAATCATGTTGTATGTCACACCGGTTCTTATGGCATTTGTTGTGCTATACATTATCGACCTATTGCGTGTTATTCAGTGCTATTTAATTGCATGTCAATTTACACCAAAATCTCTGGTTCACAAAACCCTAACCCTAACCCTAACCATAGGCCTAACCTGAACCCTCAGTGCATGGTATCTGACGCATTGATTAGTAGCATGTACATTTACATGAGTCATGATATCACATTGGAACTCCAAGGCTGCAGTGAAGCTGAACGTAGAGTGAATGTTGAATGCGAAAGATGAATATACACTGAATGCAAAGCCCATAGAATAAAAGTTTTAGAGCCTACTGAATTTTTTTTATATATTAAATCTAATTATTTATTTTTTATATGTAAAATCTTATTTTAAAATATTTTTACAGGCGATATAATATACCACAAATACTGGATTGGATTTGGTTCTTTACTTGACCTGACTTAGTGTAGCTTTATTTTAAAAAAAAAGAAAAAAGAAAAACCTTTGGGTAATACTTTAGTTGCATTTAATTTTAATGCTGAGAAGAGCTATTTCAATGTTAACCATACGCCACAAATTCATGTTTGTTATTGGATTGGTATTGGTAAAGTTAATCATAAAACAATCGGATTGGAAGCAAAACAAATACAGTACAGATCGACAAGTTATTTTTGGTCTCATTTGAGTTATGTCACTATTTAAACATATTGTGTTCATTGATTTAAAAGGTAATTTTACAAGTTGCTGTTTCAAAACATCTAGTTTTATTGCTGCTCAATGGACTACATCCCTTGTTTAATGTGATACACATCACCAACACCAAACTGGCCTCCACTTTGGCAGATGTGACCTCAGTCTTAATTATTAAAAGAGGTGAAAATCACAACAAGTCTGATCATGTTAAACTTGCAGAGACATCTTTAGCAATTCTAAGCAGGTTTTGGAGAAAGTTAGGATGACATCACCGCTGCAAATGTGTATGTGTAGTTTTTTTACTTGAATATTTTTATTCAAAATGAAAATTGCCTTTTCAAGTGACAAACATCATATGTGTAAAATTTACAATGTAACTGAAAGGGGTTCCAAAAATAACTTATCTCTCATCATTGATTGTAATAGTTTTTTTTTTTTTTGTTTGTTTCCTGAAATAAAGTCCTAGTGGGCACAACCAGCTCTATATTAGGGCAGTTTTCTATTAATTGGTATTAGTAATCTTACTTACAGCTCAGGAACCCAAATGTAACTCATTTAAAGTATATATTTATTTCAGTAATTAAATTAATATAATAAATATGCAATAAGGAGCTGCCTAATCACTTGAAATAATGACTTCTAGTCCACTTGGAAAATATTTGTTCAGGGGCATCCTTTGTAAGGCCTGTTCTCTCTCTCTCTCTCTGTGATTTTGTCTTCACAATATGGTTTAATCGATCCTGAAATGTTTAAGGGATTAGGGGTTTTTATGTGGGGTGTGTGTTGCAGAGCATCTTATCCTCACAAGTATGATTGGGCTAGCACACATGCTTTGCGTTCACATGCTACTTGGGTTCTTCATGTTTGAGTGCGATGGAGCAGTTGGCTCTGACCTATGGGTGGTAGGCCTGCAGCTTCATGATTAGAGGGTCACTGGCTCAAACCCTGCTCCAGCTGTTCCCCTTCAATCCTTGTTCAGTCCCAGTCACAAATGGGAACAGTTTCATGACATCACAAGTCACGGAGAGGCCAGTGGGAAGTCCTCCCTGCCCCTTCGCCTCACCTTTGGGATAGTGCTAATGAGGCGTGCTGTGCCTAAGCTCACTCTCTCTCTCTCTCTTCTACGCTGTCTTCTTCTGTTTCCATTTGCTGTGCCTCTACAGTCCTGCTCTATTTCAGAGTCGTTGCTGGATCAAGCTGTAAACCAGAGACACCCTACAGGTCCTGCTGCTGCAGCTCTCTAATGACTCACACATAGGAGACTGAAAACCCAGCCTGTAGCTCGGCCAGTGAACAGGCCGACCAGCCAGCCTGTTCCCGTCTTTCTGTCCCTCAGATCTTCTTAAGGCTGCGCAGTAGGAGGTAACCTCCATACACTGTGATCTGAATAACTGGCTCACATGCTAGCTGATTTGTCGGCCAAATGATTCCAACAGGATGCAGGCTAAATTTATTAGTTCATTGTGTGAAAGCAGCATGTCCCTCTTTATTTTCTAGGGGTGAAGCATCACTTAGTGCCAGACTCGAGTAGTAATTAGTCACAAGGGACAGTCCATAGTAAAAATAAAAGTACTTGTTTGGTATTGAATTAAATTGAACAATTGCATCTGAAGGCAGGAGCATTAGCAGCAAAGAACAAAAGCCAAATTGCCTCGTGGTTTTGTTTCTTGTTTTTTGTTTAAAGCACAAAAGATTTTTTTAGAGTTAGATGCAAGACTATTGGGATAGTCATTAGAAATTCACAAATAAAATAATGATTGGACCATATTTATCAGATGTTGCTATTTATTGCAAGCAAGCTGTATTTTTTTTTTTTTCTTCCCAGTCTGGCAGCTCCATGGAGAGTAGGCCAAGCTGCTCTCCCCTCACATCTACATCTGCCTGTGTACACTGTGTTGTGAATTCACTCTGCCATGATCGAAAGAGCTACAAGGTTTTGAACTCCAACCGCAGTTAAAAGACAATGCAGTTGCGGTTGCGTGTAACTTTGAAAACTCAATCCTTTCTTTTTCTGAAGGGAGCACTGACAAGACAGAGAGTGAGGCTCTCCTTTTTGCAGTTTTGTTTTCCTGTTAAAAATCAAAAGACGCATCTTGCTTTACTTGCCCCTAATCAGCATGCGGTTGCTTTGGTGCTGGTTTGTAGAGGTGTAAACCATGCTCTTTTTCTGTATGGTTTTGTACAACTTCACACATGCTGCACACATTTAAAAAAACAAAACAGCAACAACAAAGGAGGAGGCATGTTTTTAAAAGAGACCACAGTTTATTTCCACAAGTCTATATGTTTTATTTTCATCTTTAAATATGCAACTATTCTCTCCAAGTATTTCACACATTTGGCAAGCATTTACTATTATGATGTAAAACCAGATTTCCTGTGAAAAATACCTTCCATGACTTACTAGAAATGAATTCTTCAGTTACAAACACCTGTGAAATATAGAATCAGAGGTGGATCTGTAGAGAACATGATATGTAATTGCTGATGAAAAGATAAAGACTACTGAAAAAGTTTAATATTTTTTACATCTCCTCACATTGTGATAAAATAATGGCATATTGACCCAGGATTTTTTATCACTACATTAAACTTGACATCACATGATGTAACTGATGTAATCAGAATATCAGGATGAGCTCAAAGCAGATGGCGTTTTGGCCTTCTTCAAACGGTCTCTCTAACATGACTCATTTGGCAAATCGTTTTATTAATAACCAGCTTTCTCCTCCATCTCAGCTTTGTGTCACTGAACAACATCAGAACATCTTGTCTTGATAAATATAGAACTGCACAGTGTCTTTAGCAATGCAACTGGACAGAAGAGTGAAGTCAGAAATTGGAGGTGCCCCAGTCGATTTTTTTTGTAGTCGTTAAATTCACAATGAATGAATGAAACCATTCATCATAATCTTTGGATGATCATATGATGGAGGTAACTGTGATCTATGGTTAGTGTCAGCAGTAATGGACATGACATTAGGGTGTTTTCTGACTGTTTTTAGTTTAAAGTGTGGTTGCACATGCTACCTATACTCTCTAGTAAAAACACTTGTAGTTGGTGAAATGTAGTATGTGTTTGAGAGACGACTGGAGAGGTAGAGAAAGTGAGGGAAACAGAGCGAGTAGAGTGAAGGCTTTTTGCTTCAGAGCTCCAACTGCGCTGCACATTTTTCATTTCCCACCGAGTTGAAAAGATCAGGTAATTGAAAAGGAGACAATCCAGCAGCCAAGGCTCCACAGATGCCAATGAAAAGCTTCAGAGATATTAGAGTATTACACTTTCAGCTCTGTCTTTGTATTTCTTTCACATGGGCCCTATGGAAAAAAATGGCTTTATAATGACAACACCTGAAAAGTGTTTTCCATCAGGCTCATGCATCATTGTCATCGTGGGAGATGAAACCTTTGTTTCCCTTTCAATGGGTGAAGTCAGTGAAGAAACAGTAGGATGGAAAGAGAGAGAGAAAGGAAAAAAGGATGATTTTAGAGAAGAGGAAAAAATGTAGCATGTTCTCTAAATGCAAAGTACATTGAAATGTAATAAAAGTCAGATGTTCACCACCTCTTAACGTACACCTCTCCAAATAATAGAAACATGGCCAAGACTTTTATTGCTTTTTGGAAATATGCATTTTCTCTGGCCAGTATTCTGATGATTTATACTGCTGACTTGTTCTGCTGTTCTTATCAAAAGTTATGTCCTGCAGTGCAATCTCTACACAGTTAATATTCATTATCTAATAATGAATAACTTAAGCAGCATGAATAAGTCAATTGTCAGATCTGAATACATGAAAGACCAAACGACAACTGATGAGATTAAATCAAAAGTGGATCATTTATATATGAGGTGAATAATAAAACATCTATACACAAGCCTTTAATCGGGTCAGTGTGGGATATCTCATTTATTTGTTTATAAGGAAGGTTAAATGCAAATCTAAACAATTTTATTATTTTTTTTCAGCTGCATGCCAGAACACTTAACATGCATGTCATATAGGAATCCCTCATATTTGGATGGATCTCATTTTTCCAAACTCACTGCCCCACGTCAAGCCTTCAGAGTGGGATTTGTCTAAGATTAATAGTTTTATGATTTATAGGCTGGCAGCGTGTGAGCAGCGCCGCACCTCCAAACAGCCAGATATACAATTATCCGCTGCTCTTGCCCTATATGAATGCCATTTCCCCGGCATCCCTCCTTAAAAGAGACATGGGCCATTTGTCTCCCTAGCTGCCTCCTCACCCAGGCCAGTAATAAGCCATCTGCTGGATCTGAACATGAAAGATTAAAATGATATACAGTATGAAAGCTCTCTATTCAGTTGCTAATGTCCAAGATTCAGGGACGCAGAGGCCAAAGCTGTCATCTCTCTCAGGAAGAGGTAATTATCACTCTTCCTCCGAGGGGCGGCCGCTGCCTCCGCCTCAGCCACACGCAGGACCCGGCCCCCATGCCGGCTGCCACCGGCCAAACCTCATTTAGTAGGCCAGAACAATGCCCGACCAAATGTCTGGCTAATCCCCACAATCCTTTGTATTCATTGAGGGCTGGTCGTATGGGCCTGAGGAGAGGGTCCCGCTGCTTGTGTGTACGTGTAGACGTGTATGTGTTTGAGGGCAGGGGGTCAACTTCAAGCCCACAGTGCTACAGGCGAGGCGGGTGATTATTTCACTCACTGTCATTAAGTCTTCGTTTATGTGAGTGTGTGTGGGGGCGTGCTCGCGTATGTGTGTGTGTGCAAATGTTGGATTGGGGGGTATCCCTTGTAAATAAATGGGAGATTAGAGTTTGTTGTGCGAGTTTGATCTACATCTGAGAAATCGAGCAAAGAGGAGCAAGCTAAATTGGCCCTGTACACGAGGGAAAATGATCGCAAGAAAACTGGCAGGAAGGAGCACATACTGACCAAAGTTTGGACCTTTAAAATAGCATTTTTTTTGGTATATTATTCAAGATTATTTTTCAATGCAGATCGTGTTAGACTGAGTTTCACCAACAAAATCATTTATAAAGTGTAGATAGAAATCACATTAATGCAGCATCAGTACGAATGATAACTGCATATTACACAAGAACATAAATGTGTGTTTTTTGTGGATTTTATGGATCTCATGCAACCGGTTCGCTCCTCATAAAGCTCAGGATTGTCTGAAATGATTTTAACTGATTTTGTGAAGTTCAACAACATCTAGATTAGGTTATTTACATTTTTCTCAGGTTTCTTATATTATTTTATTTTAGTTTTCCCTTTAACAGAATAGTTCAAGTGATGGGATTTATTTTCTGATGCTCACAGTGTTAAAAAAACATTTTTAAATAAAAGCTGAACATGTACTTTTGACTTGTCTGAAAAAATTCTAGCTTTTATGGTTTTACACCTGTGTCTCCTCTGCCACCTGTTATGCTGAAAAGTCAGACTGCGTTGATAAGTTTGATAATTTACTATTTTATCTTAACTAAAAGATGAAACAATTGTGATATAGAATATATTATATTCAGTCTACTACTATCACAGATTTATATTTTAACTCAAACCTCATCTGGAATTTGCTTAGTGACAGAAAGAGGTGATCTGTTGATTTGAATTTTCATGTTGGTTGGGTCATCCAAATATTAGATCACATGATTTGTGTGTTGGGATTGATGTGATATCACCATTTTATCAATCACATATAATTTAAGATGATTTTTGCCACTGTTTTTTGTGTGTGTTTTTCTATGATATTTTGACAAGTGGCAATGTACTATTTTTGTTTATTGAATATTGTATGGAATAATATCAACAAGCATCTATAACCTATTAATTATACACCCAAAATAATATAAGACAATAGCATAGCAGGGTTCCCACACATCCTGGAAAACCTGAAAAATGATTTATCCTCCCCCTGCCTTGTGATCTTGTGCCTAAACTGAGATGAAACGAAGGAAATTGTTTTTCAATGATTAATTGAAAATATTAAAATATTTTAGAGGAAGTACAAGAGGAAAACTAAGAGGGAAGATAAAATTGAGTTGTGAATTGCCCAATTAAACATTGTAACTCCAGTTTGTCATGCTAATAAAGTGCTACACAGCAAAATCGCCAGTGTTATTTGAACTCCCACAGTGTTAAATTCAACACTTTTCCAGAGTTTATATAATTTTCATTGGTTCCAAGTTAACTCTAGTGTTGTAGTGTTAAAATCCAACACCCATAGGGTTAATTTTCACACTGGACTGTGTCAATTCCTTTCACTGGAGGTGTTACTTCATAACTTTAACGGTGTTTAGGATATTTTTAAGTGCTCACTTTCACATTGGATAGGGTTAACTTTTTCTCTGGGGGTCTTACTTAATAACATTTCAGTGTTATTTTATGACACTTTAAAGTGCAATATGTATTGTTTCCTAATTTACTTATACTAACAAAACATTAAAGTGTAATTATGACTTGTGTTACACTCAATGAAAATTCTTGTTATTTTACTCTAAACAAGAAAAAATAGAAACATATGATCCAATAATCATTTTAGTAAAGATTAAATTCCAAGCACCATGGAACATTTGTACATTTACAAAGAAAATAATGGCACAATGTAGAGCCCATTCTCATCACCATAAGCACTTTGTATGTCAAAGGGCTCGTATATTTCAATACAGTCTGCTTTAATAACATCTTTTTCATCCGTTTCAAACATTCTGTAGGTGTGGAGATGTTCACTGAAGTTTTCAACCACAAGCTTGTTAACTATGAAGAAAGTGACACTATTGACCAAAACTATTGTTTTTATTCTACAAAACACAGGCATCTCAAGTTCAGGACCACAGCACATGACTAGTCCTGCTCTGTATTCAGTCCCACTAATCTCAACCCAATTAGTGGAGAAGATGTCTTCTGCAACCATTTTGTCTGCTGCTTCACTTGGACGTATTTAGGTTCTCTTCTGTCCAGCTGTGGGTGGCAAAAGATGAAGAAGCAGCAGAGCAGCCATGTCACTGTCCCAGGCTGTTTGGGGGGAATTTATAAAATGATTTATGAAATGAAAATGTAAAAATATGTATTAGTAACATCACCCAAGCATGCTGTGAAGCATACCATTTTCATCATTCTCTGTGAGGTTCTCAGCAGCTTTTAGCAGGTGACACAGGTTAGTTGACTGAGTCAGGTGTTTAGACTCTTCGATGACCTTTGGCTTGAATGAAGTGTTTCATTTCTCAAGTAACTTGGAGGCTGTTTCAGCATCAACAGCAGCAGGAAATCTTGATTGACCTGTTAATCATACACAAGCATATTGAGCCAGGGTTCAGCAACGTTAATGTTACATCAAGTGATTCTGACCAATATGGGATATATTCACATACATTTATTTTTAAAATGGAATGTATATCATCTATAATTTCCTTAACCTTTGTCAGTACAAAGATCTTCAAAAATAGAATTCAGTCAGGGTACCAGGATGACCATTGATCACATCTTTTCCTGCTACCATCCAGATGAGCAAAACAGTAATAAAGACCAGAGTTGAAAATGTCATAAATGTATGACTCACCAGTCCTTTCACATCCAAAAAGCGTGGAAATGTTTTGAAGACATCTGCAGTTCTTTGTGGGTTATACACCAGATCCTTTATTTCCTGTCTGTCATTATTGGACACACTGATTAATCCAGGTATGTCTGCTACTTCTTGTTGTGACTACAGTGGTCAGACACACCTAGATTAATCAGTGTGTCCAATAAGGAAAGACGGGAAATAAAGGTGCTGCCTAAAGGTCAGGAAGTAGTGGGGCTGTGCATAGAGTCCATAGGCTTACACTGGGGAGTGTGTTTTAGTTTTACAACATTAAATGCACCGTTAAGCACTTTTATTACATATTTATTTTGCTGTACAATAAAGAACAAATCCCGGTGTTCTACCACAGTCATAGGCAAAATTGTGCATGCTTTAGATGTTGAAAATTATTTAAACTGCTTAGTAATGATTTGAATTATAGAAGAATTAAACTGATATGTGTTGTGTACCTTGTCAACCTCACTGATCTGGATACCAAACGTCTAGCTTCTTCATGTCCAAGAGTCACCGGATGTAGAAATGAACTCCAAATGAGTGTCAGCTATTAACTTCTTGAAATAACACCACCTACAGAGCTTTTTGGCACTGCAAATGTTCAAATAACTGCCAAAATCAGCACTTGATAACTCTGAATTATGAACAGAGATTTTAACTCAAATTAACACTACCAATTTTGCTGTGTACGCTGTAATCTGTGGGTGTGTTTGCATTATTCTATAATACATTTGTCAGAATTTTTTTTCGTAGATAAATTATAACCACAGACTGCACATCAAATGTCTGAGTAATAATCATAGAAACAATCTGGGTAAATGTAAGTTACAACTGTAGACAAGATCACTTCCACAGAATGAGGGGGACAGAGGGATTGATTAGTGTATGACATGATAACTTGTCTCTGTAGCAGCTGAAAATATCCTGGAAATTCCTGGAAAATAATTTCAGGGAAAGAGTGGGAACAATGCATAGATGTTAGACCACACATAGGCTTTATATGAGAGATGCAGATGATACCGAATCTATACATTTTCCAGAAGATTACACTCATATGGATCTGTTTGGACCTTTTGTTGAACAGGTGGTGCAACTGTCTTAAATTTGCATTGTCATTGGTATGAATAGCTGAAATGCGAAACAACAGCAGGACCTCAGTTCCCAGTGAACAGATTGTGGTGGAGATGATGAAGACAAGCCAAATCACACACAAAAATGACTATACAGATGATGCATAGACGGATAGGAGTTCATCTGTGCTTATATCACAAGTAGTCCCACTGCCAACATTGTTCATTAATCTGTTTAGATCTATTCACAGTTTTCAATAATGAACAACATCAGAATACAAATCCATATGTTTACAATTTGATATTTGAGTAGTCATTGAGATACTACCCAGCCATAAAAACAGTCAAACTCTGACACTTTCTTTTTTCGCCTGTAGATACTGTAAAGCAGGGGTCTCAAACATGCGGCCCGGGGGCCAAATGCGGCCCGCCAAAGGGTCCAATGCGGCCCGCGGGAGGAATTTATGAAATCCAAA
>JAPTGZ010000015.1:19766813-19779563 GCA_029814645.1 Fowleria isostigma | reverse complement strand
ATTGTACATGTATATGAAATTGCCACTGTACCTGGAGTGCATGAGCTCGAAACGAAATAAATGAAATGAAAAAAAAAGAAAAGAAAAAACCTAGGCACAAAACACATTACAAAAGCCTTTATGAATAAATAAAAAAATAAACTCATGAGGACAAGTAGTACATAAGTGCCGGCTCAGTTGCAGGTGCATTACATTCTTAAACTACAACTACAAATGTATTATTTTGTTCTATAGTACAGTTACTTCTGTATTGTCCTGTACTACCTATAAGGTTAGTCCACAGGCGTCTTAACACTGTGCTTGACTCGGAAAGTAGTTAAACTGCAAATATACTCAACAACTTTGCACTATAAACTCTGAATGACAACCATAAAACCAAATTTGAAAATGTATGTTGTATTTCTCTGTATTTAATGTTGGAAATTTGACTGTGCCCATACTGTTGCAGGGTAAGAATTAATAACCGTACAGATGTCAGTTATTAATAGAGAATTGAAGTACTTCTAAAAAGTCAGCTATGCTTCAAAAGTACCCGGATGGCCCGTGTTTATCTTTTGCTGGAGGCGATTTCTCTTATCATTTGTTTTGGATTTACAGATGGTGATATGTGAAGTCTTGACAGTGCGTTTTTGTAGTTGAACATGTCCATAGCGGTACACAGTAATGCAGGCTGCAGTTACTGTAGTCAAGGCCCTGGCCTCTTAATTACACTACAAGTCAAACAGGAAATAAGAATTACTTGAAACAGGAAATTCATATTACTGAGTGAGCCTGGCCGTGTCAGCGGTGATCACTCTCTCCTCATTAGTGTGTTATTTCACTTCATTGAAACATTCACATACACACACAAACTCACACACATTGCACCTGTACACTATGGGCACCAGGTGTCCAGAGAATGGATCACTTTCTCCATGGCTCATTTCAAGTAACAGCTGTATTTAGGAGGAAGTCCAAAGAGCACAGACTTCCTGGAGAAGGATGAGTGGGAGGGAGGGGAGGGTTAAACTACAAATCCACATAATATGTCTTACTTCTTTGCTTGGTATCAATATGCAGTAATGTAATTAACTCACTACATCTAACAATTATTTTTAACTTAGAAAATAAATGTACCTGGAATCAAAATTAATGAGAAAAAATATATTCTAAAATTACATGGAAATCATTTTCTATAAAATGCTTACTTACAGAGCCACCATTATGTTTACTTTTGGTTTTTGGTCTAAGAAGCCAAGAGTTTTGATTGTCACCATCTTGGCCCAATATCAAGTTTGTAGACTATGGTCTTTGTAAGAACAGTCCCAGAGAACGGACTTCCTAAGAATGCAGGTCTCTCTGTAATTGAAATGGTTGGGTACTTGTGAACTTTCCTCCCTGTCTCTGCTGTATTTCTGTCAACAGCGCCCTGATGTCTTTTTGTCAAATCACCACAATGTCACTCAATTTAATTTTAATATATTTATTCTAGCACTTACATGTCATTTATTCAATTAATTTCAATTCAAGTCAATTCAACTTTATTTATAAAGCCCATTTCATGCGCAAGGTACACTCAATGTGCTTCACAACAGGTGTATAACATAGTTACTTTAAAAAACAATCAAAAACAAAAGAGACTGGAAGTGCAAAATTAACAAACTCATGTATACACACTTAAATCCACACATACCCTGGCATTTATACATTTTGTATATTTTTCAAAACTGAAATACATTTTTTTTAATCCCATATCATGATGATAAAGATGTATTCTTGCTATTCTGCCTCTCGCTCCTGTTATATCTCATTATGGTCATCTAATGAATCTAAGGAATTAAGTTTTCACTGAAGCCGCCACAGCATTCAAGAACAGCCAAGTTCCCAGCCAAGTCTACACAATTCACCAACCAGTGCATCCTTGGTTTAAGCTAGCAGACAAAAACCACATCCAGGTATTGTGTACATCCTTGGTTTATGTGAACTTTCAAATGGAGCAGTACTTGGGTCGTGACTGATGACGTCTCACAAGAACGCGAGAACAGAAGAACAGACAAGAACACATATTGAGAAATGGCCCTTGTCTCTTTTGAGCCAAAAATGACCATGTTTGGGCATAAAAGTGGAACTGGGGGAGTGCAAGTGGTCATGTAAGCTAATGCTAAATGATAGCTTGACAGGGTATGCTTCATCAAACCATTTTGATAAAAAATCCTCATCTTATTAGTAAGTTCAACACCACAGACATTAATGCCTACAGTTAACTCTAAACTCTTACAGAAAAGGTCAACCACCAAAAAATGTATTAAAGCTCCTTGTGGATGTTCATGGTATTGCACTTTAAGAGACATCTTTGTGTCACCTCTGTGGTCCTTTCCCTCAGTAGAATGTAGTGTTGATTCATCCCCTTTGCATTTTTTCACCATGCAGGAAATTTTTTTTTGGCATTTCTGGATAACACAGGTCAGCAACGAGCCAAGCTGCTGGAACAAATTGAACACAACATCATTGAGGGTTAGATTAATTACAGAGGAGTTAACTCATCCCAGTGAAAAATCGGCATTGTTTTTGATTGGTTCTCTTATTAGGTTAGTAACCCCAACCCTTATTTTTTCTACTAATAAAAGTGTAAGGCATATTCAATTTTGATTAAAAAACAAAAATAAATTCTCTGTCAAAAATTAAGCCAATTTTTTACATTAAAAGAAATCTTGAAAAAGTATATATATACTGTGTATATATATATGTATATATATAGTGTCAAATGCAATATTCTCTGCTAACAAAACACTGACCCCACTAGGTTTATTCATCTCATCTCATATTATCATCACCATGTTGGACAATATTAATATACATCAGACAGATTTCCCTCATATTGTGCAAGTCTAGTATGTACAGTATGCAGATAGATGCAGATTAGCAACTGTGTGCTTTTCCTCCCACTTGCATCTTTTTGATGGTGGCTGAAGGGTGACATGCTCTCCTCCCCCTCATCTATGTGCATAGAGGACGGAAGTATTCTCCTCCCTTCATCCTAAATATAAAAGAGTAGTACGGCCGAGCACAGGGAAGGTGATAACCCTTTTGTTTAGTCTGAGCTCCATCACAGGCTCTGTCAAGCCCAACAGACAAGCAGACACTGCCGTGACAGGCCCACTAATCTGACAGCTCCTCCACATCACAAAGCAAAGAGCAGCCATCACATCAAAGTGGCGAGAGAGAGGCACCAGCGGTGAGAGATTGACGCCACTTCTTTGCTCTGCCATTTTTGCTGGTATCTTCATAGAGCCTCTGACATGCAGCACACCAGGAACCTTCAGAGGAAGTATCCAGGTGGCAAAGGGGGAAGCCTGAGTTGAGGGACTCCCCTCTGACTGAGTGGTGAGTGTAGGTAACCTTCCTACAGGATGAGCCTGTGATACATTGAGAGTACATGACAGGCTGTTTAAACATATTTGTTTTCATGTGTTTGTCTGCTTTCTGGGGGGCTGTTTTGAAAAAAGGCTGGGGGTCATACTACAGCTGACTCGTAAAAGGCTGATGGGTAATGTCAGCGTCCAGGAGGAGGGACACTTTGAGGATACCATGGTCGTTGTCACAGATGAACACATGTACCTAACATAAATCCACTTATATTTTTACATCTGCCTCAGTGTTGTTATGTGTTGGTAGGTGTGTGTTTTTATTGTCTTTTATTTTGTTTGAGATACTTTTAGTGTCTTTGTTGCTTTTACTTGTTTTTTGCCATCTTTATTTTAGATATAGTATATGTTTCTTTTATGTTTTGCACTCACCTGAGCAGTACCTTGAGTTTTGTCATGTTGATGCCTTGTGCTAATATGATGACACTAAAGCTTTCTCTTCTTCTTTTTCTTCTTCTTCTTCTTCTTCTGCTGGTCACTTCACTTTAGAACCAGGCCCCAACAGATTCAGAGACCATATCCATTTGTCCAAATCTTTTAATGGCTTACATCAGATCTACATGAATTTCCAAAATATTTTTTCCTAATATGTCATGTGTGTAAACCAAAAACTTGCTAATACTAATAATATTTGTTAAAATTTATTCAAATTTGGGCCTTATCTTTTGGCTGAAATGGTTGCATGTGGCAAATCTACAAGCTGTCTCTGAAAATCTGAATTGAACTGCAAATGTGAAATACAAAGGTTTGAAATTGCAGCTGACATAAATGCCTAAATCTTTTGCTTTGGCCTAATTTCAACAAATGTGAAAACTGACCACTGGTCTTTGTAGTTTGAAAGAAAAAATGGCTTGATTCTGAGAGGATAACTCCACCAACAAGTGTATCTTAGAAAAACTGTCTCTTGAATCAATTTGAAATACAATACAATTTATTAAATAATTATTTAATTTTGATTTTATTTTTACACTGCAAACTGCCCAGTTTGTACTGGGTATACTGTGTATATATTATTTTATCTAGTTCTTTTTTTATATCAGATCTTTTGTAATTAAATGCCCTGTCTTTTATACATACTGCCCTATTTTAAGTCATGCTGCTCATATGGGCCTTAATTTACCCCCCTGGGACAAATAAAGTTTTCTAAATCTGAATCTGAATATATGTCAAAAGGTCACTAAGTTTTGAGCAACTGTATTTTCGGGTTTCAAGGTTACAGAAATCTTATTTTAATGTAAAACTTACCAATATTGCAGAGTTAATGATGATCCAGAAGTACTTTCATTCTGAATTTTGACCCTGAATCCACCCCTTTTGATGGACCTACCCCTTAAGTTAATAGTTAATTCTTTCTTGTTCGATGTGCACCAGTTTTCAGTAGGTAGGTTTTATGTGATCATAGTGACTTACAGACAGACAGACAGTTAGACAGGTAGACAGACAGATCATAGAGGAGGTAATAACTGAATGAACATAACTCCCATATTCTGTTTTTTTAACTGACCTGTTTCACACTCTCTGCATTTTAGAAACTTTTCTTCCTTCATGAATATGTCGACGTCAGAGACACTGTGACACCCAGTCCTTTACCTCAGTTCAGCAGTAAGAGTTCAGCAGACGTCAGACTACTTCTGGAAGGTCTGATGGATTCAGCAAGTGCTATAAGTCCAGCTTTACATTCCACTTCCCAAAAGCATCCTCACAATCATCCACTGCTTCCTATAAGTTTTGATGCAGTTCATGTAGGACTCAGACGTGTCAGCGAGTGGGGTCACACACCAGTTATGTGGGTCACATGTGATCATCCTCATCCAGATGGTTTACCAGATGCGGAGCTGCCAGTCGTCTGACGGGGTCCACACCCAACCTGCATACAAAATCCAGCATTAAAACTGAAGAAGGCATTCATCACAAAGTACAACTCACTCTTTTATTAAAACTCTCATTTAGTAAAACATAGCTTACGTAAACCAAGGAAGCTTCTAAACACCTTGCATGCTTTTTGGCAAAGGCTTCGTGCTAATGTTAAGTAATGCATATGTGAGTTTTGGGGCTGCAATGAGGTAATGGTCTTGTATCACTCTGAAGTGCCCCGAGTCCATCTAATAATGTAAAACAACACTAATTTGAGAGAGCCGCTTCATCTCTGCATGTTAATCAATAAACTCATTACCTCCAGTGCTTAGTGAAGGATTCCCTGATGCCTGCTCACTGATGTAGACAGAAAAAAGAAAGAGAGAGGGAAGGGAGATGGAGATGAGGGGGAGCGGTAGAGGTGGAGAGAGAGGTTGATTATAATTACAGATTTTAGCAGCCTGTGCCTTAGCATAACCTGCTCATTACAGTGAGTGAGTGAGAGTATGTTCATGCATGTGTGTGTGTGTGTGTGTGTGTGTGTGTGTGTGTGCGGGCCTCCCAGTTTCAACACAGCCCTATAGCCACAGAGCTCCCCAGCTTCGCCTCTTTGCAGAAACCCAAGAACAGCCGACACAAGTGGCCCATTTAGAATATAAACACACAAAAACCTGTTATTTCAATTGACCTTCGTCACATCAAGCTGTCAATGATCTCAGCTCTGTACTCGTCGTCGTTTTCTCCTTCTTTTTCTCCGAGGCAGGCTGCATGGTAATGAACATTTGGTCCAGAATAGGTGAGAGAGAGAGAAGGAAATGATATGCCAGGGCATTTAGCCTAGCAGTGTTTCTGGTGTAGGTGAGACAGCCAGCAGCATTTATGGAAATGGACAGAGCTGAGGGAGGCACTGTGGCTGCTGCTGTGTTTCCCCCCCCAAAGTCTCAACAGCAGGGAATTGGAGAGTACTTTGACAGATTTAGTATTCCTTTGTTAAAGGGATCAGCAAACTTTCATTTTTGCACCTGATTTGGGGTTTCTTTTGTCATTAAATGCAGACGATCTCCTCTATTTGCTTACCTCTAAAATAAAGTCTAAAACTGCAGCAGCGATGACAGATTTCAGAGTTTTAATCTTCTGTCACGTTTGTGTCACCGAAAGCGTGTGTGTGTCTACTGCGGAGCTGGTGTTTGTTGTATATCGTCAGTGATTGTTGATCATT
Organism: Fowleria isostigma; assembly: GCA_029814645.1. NCBI lineage: Eukaryota > Metazoa > Chordata > Actinopteri > Kurtiformes > Apogonidae > Fowleria > Fowleria isostigma. The sequence goes on along the minus strand of JAPTGZ010000015.1, from coordinate 19,773,086 downwards.
ATGTTTGTCAGTGTATCTTGCAGGCATCCCTGGCCTGCTTCTGGCTTGTGATTATGAGATAAGAGGTGTTTATGATTGACTGAGCCATCCGCTGTCAGTGTACACATCCATTAGCATAACTCTCCAAGCCGTCACTGTGCATCCACTTACGGTAGAGGGATGTTTTGTGGAGGATTGAAACAAATAATTATGAATAAGAACTCTTTCTGCATTCCATCACAACTCGTGTCATTTCCACCGTACGCGGCTGACTTGAGCTCCAGTGTCCAGCTTCATTTCGTGATGGCGTATTTGACATTCAGTCAGTTGGACGTGTGCCTTCACTCTAAATGTTTTCCTCAGGACAGGTAGTGTCATTGAAGTGTAGTTGGCAAAGGCAGTCTGCTGTGAGATTAGGTGATTAGAAAATGTAACGTCACAATCGGTTTTACCTGTAATAGTCAATGTTTTGGAAGAGAGAGGCGTTCATTTCACGCTTTTTGCTTTTTGTTTACTCCTGTCAAAGAGTGAATAAAAGGTAAGGTAAATGGAGGTAATGGAATTTATATCTGCATATCGACTCACTTTGAGGTTTTAATGGTACGCGGTAGTCTCATTCCAAATCCATTAATATTCTGTTTAATATGGCTAAATGCTGCTAACTGTTTTTAACACTAGGAGACAGTCTCTGGGCTGACTCTGTTTGTGCTGCCAGCACATCCATAACATCAGGTCGATGGATTCGGAGGCCGTAAATGACTGTGACAGCCAGTTTACAGTCAGTTTAGATGCTTCTACTTTCCATGAAGCTACATTACGTCTGCAAGCAGCAGGATCCAAATTCACTCAACTGCACAGTCCTGCTCCCTTCTATCTTTTCCAGGGAAATATTGTTTCACTTTATATGTCATCTGGACTTTTACTTTGTACATTATGAGTTTACAAAAATTTAATTGTTCATAAAATATGATGCATTGGGCTAGATTTACTGCAGATGGATTTGCAACATCTGGACCAGTGACAACATTTATACACTTAAACCACAATGAAAGAGAAACTGATGACTGGTTTGGATGGAATTGATGCAGCTATAAAATTCATCCAAATTATAATTCTATTGACACTTTTATGGTAGGATATACAGTAAATCTACCACACTAGAACAAACAAATACATAACGCAAAACAGCAAGACATTATACACATTGAAAATACATGTATTTCACTTTGTGAGGTATTGATTCAAATTTTGATTTGTATTTCAGCAAATGTGTTTGTGTATGTGAATATCCTTCCTCGAGGAGTATTTATACAGTCCAATTTTGGAAAATCATCTGAAAAAGGCCACACTACATCTACAGGAAGCAGGTTCCATGATTTACAACACAAAGTTTAATGTAATATTTTATCTTCTGAAAACATTCCTTAACATTCCGTAAACAATTACACCTGAGTGGGAATAACTTTAAGGAGTTTTAATGTAAATAATAAATATTAACCAACCATTTTATATATTAAGTTTGTTGTGACTAAGGTGTAGTTCTCACAGAGCTACATGGATATTTTCCTTCTTGGTCTGGCTTAGTTCTTTAAAAGCATAAAACTCCTCTTGGATGGTGCTGAATGCACAATGCAGCGACAGCGTTTCTGGAAAATAGTGAACTTGTTTTGGTGGAGTATTTGCATGTGAGCAAGCAAGCCATGATATTAAAATAACTACTTCCCTGCAAAAAAAAAAACAACCCAAAAGACATATACCTTTGTCAAAACTGTCCATTTTCTGCATGTAGTTGGAGTTTGGAGATGTTGGTTGGATTGGTTGGATTGGTTGTTCTTTTGTATAATGAGAATGAAAACATAATAGTGGATGGGACAGGTACATCGACTGACAGTCATACAGTGATAGAGTTAAAGTTAGAGTTTCGATTCGAGTGCGGAGCGTTCCCACAATGCTTTGCGGAAGCTCCGGCGTGCGAACAAGGTGCGTCCCATAGACATGAATGTAAAAGGAGCAGAGCGGAGCGGAGCGTCCCTTGCCAATGGATCTGCACCGTTACTCCTTCAAAGGACTTCCTCTAAAGCAGGGTCTCAACCATGCAGCCCAGGGGCCAAAACCAGGGTCCGATCCGGTCCATGGGATGAATTAGTAAAATACAAAAATTACACTGAATAGAATAACAATCAGGGATGTTCAAACACATTTAGGTCAGTTTGATCCAAAGTGGATCAGACCGGTAAAATACTATCCTAATAAACTATAAATAATGAAACCCACAAATTGTTCTCTGTTTTAGTGTGGAAAAAGTAAAAGTACACAAAATGTTTATATTTACAGACTAGCTTTTTACCAAAAAATGTGCTTTTAACAATATTCTGCCAGGTATTAAATTTTTTTTTATTTGTAGATCCACTGTGATCTGTAAGTTGTAACGAACATGTGAAAATGAGAAGCTGAGTTAAATAATGGCATAAACTGTTAAAATTGCACTTTTTTTCCTTAATTAATTTTATTTTGTTCATGCTCATGTTTTTTTAAGGAGTAGTTTATAAGTGTAAACATTTCGGTAATATATTTTTACTTTTTTCACTCTAAAACATAGATGTTAGACATACAAATTTTTGAACTGACATTATTTATATATTCATTATATTATTATTTTAATGATCTGGCCCACCTCGGGTCAATTTAGGCTCTACAGTGCTCAGTATAAATGTGTACTCCCCCTTTGAAAAGTAAGATTTTAATCAATATTCCAATTGGACAAAGCTGAGTTTTAAAGAGCATTTTCTTAATTGAGAACATGATAAGTTGTATTGTGTCCCAAAGAAAATGCTGATTCTCAAAGAAAACTAAAGGTTTTGTGAAAAATCTGTTGGGGTGTACTCATTTATGCTGAACACTGTGTGTAGCCCCTGAACCAACATGAGTTTGACACCCCTGCTCTAAAGCCATGCGACCAATCAGAAGTCTACAAACAATGTCATAATGACAGATGTGGAATCATATGTGCAGGGATTGTTTCAATCTCTTTTGTCTCTGTTCTTAATTGTACAAATCGATTTATGTACAAAGTTGTAATAGGTCAAAAATTCTGTCTTTTCTGTCCACATGTTAACAGTTTCAGTAAGCTAAAACTACATTTACATGTGGACAAAAGACCATAAAACAAAAATGAATAGAAAAACTCTGTTTCAGCAAAGTTCCCATCAGTAATAGTCTCAGTGTCTTTCAGCACACAGTCTAACGTCAGATGAGTTAAGTTCTCACTTCCTGTTTTGCAGAACATTATCACCGCAAGACTACCACATTTCATCTGTCACAAACACAAACCATATGGCAGAATTCAACAAGTAAAGAAAGTGTAACAGGGTGTTTTGTAACAATCATTTACAAAGACCAACTTTTGTTCAAGTGGCACGGAAAATTCTCTGTCCTTGTCCAGGAGGTTTTTTTTTTTTTGTTTTTTTTTCATCCAAGCCTGGGCCCAGTTCAGTGGTTTCTGGGCAGAGGAAGCTGGCACTGTGGGGACATCTGGACACAAGAGGGGAGCATCCATACAGGCGAACTACAGGGACAGCAGTGCCAGAGAGACAGGCCCCCAGATCTGACGCCAGTGTTATGTTAATTTGATTTGTTAATTCAGTGGCCCTGTTTGAGGGAAATCTGCCACCAACACCTGCCACCGTTTCCAAAGGCAAGGACGCAGATCTGCTGTGACACTGGCTTCATTAAATAAACAAACCAGGTCCCCCATAACAGCATTTGGTGGAAGGCACCATCAATTCTTATACATTTAGATCACAGCAATTAGAAATGACATTGAGGAGCTACATCCCACTGTTTTACAGACGCACAGGGTGAAGGAGGAAGATGCAAGTAAATGTGCATCTCTGTGTGTTTTGTCTATGACTGTCTGTCTTTTTTTGCCCTTGCATGTGCCATGTTGTTTGCAAATGTGAGTGTGAGAGGGAGTGTGAATGCACCAAGTGTATTTTCATTCTGTCTCTCAGCTTCTCCGCCAGAAAAGATGGTGACTGATGTATTTTTCAGGCATAGTTCCACAATCAAAGAGGCTCTTGTGGCCTTTCTGATGCGTCATGTAAATTTTATAAAGTGTGGAACCGAGGCGAGTCAGAAAGAGCAACTGCAGCTCTGGAAAGCCTAATGTCTGTTTGCCTTTAACTCTGACGGGCTGTCTTTGCTCCTGTCTATCTTACTTCCCCTCCACTTACTCTCTCCTCTGTGGATCAAGGCCGGTCAAGGAGCATCTCACCACAGGGCCCGATGTGAGACAGAATGTGTGAACGTGTACGAATGTCAGAGCTCAACCGGCTCGCAGGCAGAGGAAGTAAGGTGCAAGAGGATATCAGGGCAAAGACCTGGCTACAGCCACATAACCTAATGTGGGATTTGCATAATGAAAGAATGTCATACTGCATGTGAAATGTGTGTTATAGTGTGTGTCTGTCTTCGTGTGTTTACATGTTTCATCACAGTTAACAGGCTTGGACAGGGAATGCAGGCCCTCACATATTTTCCTCAGCTGCAGTTCTGGCAGGTCCTCGGCCTACTGTGTGCTTTTCTAATGATTCAATTGGCTCAATGAGCATATGCTCGCCTCTGCATCATAAACTTCAATTAGATGTGTTGTAATGTGATTTGAGTGTGTGAATGGGTGCATGTCCATGTGTGTGTATTTAGACTCAAAAGAGACAACTGCAACAGTGTTTAGTCATAGAAATGTACACAGTTTGGATGTACACTGTTACCCATAAAGTTGGAATTATTTTATTTTCAGATACATTCCTCTTTTTTCCCCCATATGTACACATCAGTAATCACCTCTGACCTGGTGCAATGATTACATACTGAGTCCAAGTTACACTTTATCTATGAAGAGTAAATTACATTGTCACAATCATTTAGGTCAAAATATTTTATTCCAACTTTATGGGAAACACTGTATTTATTTTAATAGTTTAATACAGCAAATGTTACATGTAGCGTTGAGGAGTGACAATTACATATACTACTACTAAATTAGAAAATAAAAAAAATGAATGAATGAATGTAATATTCATTAGTTACAGATATAGGGAAAAAATATGCTTAAAGGAATTTAGTAATTGATGATTACATTGAGGTTACTTCAGATCATTTTTTATACGTGTAATGTAGGGGTGCCGTGATGATGCAGTGGTTATCACTCGTGCTTCACAGCAAGAAGGTCCTGGGTTTGATTCCAACACCAGTCAATGGGGGTGGAGTGTGTGGAGTTTTCATGTTCTCCTTGTGTCTGCGTGGAGTTCTTTCCAGATACTCTGACTTCCTCTCACCATCCAAAGACATACACTAATAGGTTAACTGGTTAATCTAAATCGTCCATAGGTGTGAATGTGAGGGTGGTGGTTTGTCTTTATATGTCAGCTCTGCGATGAAATGGTGAAATGTCCAGGGTGTACCCTCGCCTTTGCCCTTGGGTAGCTGGGATAGGCTCCAGGCAACCCCTGCGACCTGAGGAAAAAGCGGGTTCAGAAATGAACGAATGAATGAACGCGTAATGTATGTTATGAATATCATACTGAGCAAAAACAAACCCTTAAGGAGCAACAAACTGTAAAAGAAAAATCAGTCCGAATTGAATATTTAACAAAAGTACAAATGTCATATTGTTAGAGAAGAACATCTGGAATACTGGAATCATGGAAATATGACAATATTTTCCTCTGAAATCATAAAGGGCCATTAATATTAGTGTATAGGACACTGTACTTTACTCTGCAAAACTTTTTTTTGGACTTTTCAGCTTTATTGCTCAAAAAATTTTGGGGAAAAATAATTCACTGTCATAATTTTTAATGAACCATCAAAAATACAAATGCTGATCAGTCCTGCTTCTTTGGTTCCTGTCCTATAACCTTGTGTTAATGTTACCTGCCCAGTAGTTGATATTTAAGCTATTGGTAATGTTTTATTAACCATTTAAGCACCAAAGTCACAATATTGCATCAAGCAGCGTAACTGAATGAAACAGATAGCTTTTTTGAAATCAAAATTGAGTATTAAAAAAACCCAACCTCACCCATCTAAAACGTTAATATGCAGCCTTTAATATGTTCAAACATTTTTTCATATATCCATGAGCTTGATATGTTAGTTCTATTATTTACAAATTGTAAACGTTACTGACATTTCACATCTTCTGCATTTCTCTTGGTATATACACTCACCGGCCACTTTATTAGGTACACCTTGCTAGTACCGGGTTGGACCCCCTTTTGCCTTCAGAACTGC
>JAPTGZ010000015.1:19756162-19766218 GCA_029814645.1 Fowleria isostigma | reverse complement strand
TCTACATGCCTAAATGCATTGAGTTGCTGCCATGTGATTGGCTGATTTGAAATTTGCGTTAATGAGCAGTTGGACAGGTGTGCCTAATAAAGTGGCCAGTGAGTGTATATCTTCATGCGTTTTGATGATAGTCAGTCACTACTTCCCTGTTCAGAAAATGGTTTTAGTTTCAATAAACTGATTAATAAACCCAATTTCTGCTTCCATGGGGAAAATAAATCTAAAATAACTTACTCTAAATAATGGGTTATCCTTGAAAAAGCAAAAAACAATGAAATACAAGCAGAGTACTACATCTGCCAAATAAATATTCATTTTAAGACATGTTAACCTGCTCCACCCGCGTTAGACAGTAAAGTTTGGAAACTGTATCTGGCCCTTCTGGCTTCAGAGAGGCTTTACCTTCCTGTTGAACCAGTTAAACACTTCATGGCTGCACCACCTCATCTTCTCAGGTGCCATGTCGCCCGCCTGTCTGGGATGTTTACTGCTAAATATTGATAGACATCTGGAGTGCCATGCATCCACCATCAAACTTGAGTGTGTTAGTGGATAGACCCAGCCTCTTGTCTTGGCATGCGTCTCACACACACACGCACACACATACATGCAGACAGACACACATGTGCACAGACACCTGGCGTGAGACGCTTCACTTTTTCTTTTTCTTTTTTTTTCAAATCAGAGACTATGGCTCCAAAATTATTCTCCTGGAGTTTAGAGAGACTTGCTGCCAAGAAACTGTATTATGATTAAACTGATAACTGTATCATTGAGCAGTCTAGATATTATATTATCTTTATCAGAGCAGTGGATTAAACCATTGTGTGGCTCCTTTTAAACTTAATTGAGTTGCACATATTATGACTGAGAATTAAGTGTACAGATTTTCTTTTTGGGGGTAGAATTGATTTTGGATCATTTTTCTCTTGTAGCTGCTAAACAAAACAGCATTTCAGTCATGTGCCACTGAAGCTGTATTGTTTGTATTTGTCATAGAAAACAATGGTAGAGAAAAGATCTGATGTTTGAGGAAAAGGCAAATAAACTGTCGAAATGCATCAGCAGGATTGACAGAGTTTCAGCAGTTGTGTTTTCACCACAAGCCTCTTCACGTTAGAGAGAGATACTTGTACAGGGTCAGATTGGAAACATGTGTTGTGTGAGCACCATGGAGAGAATGATCCTCCATCTTATTAGTGAAGAACTCAGAGTACACTACACTGGGGTTTACTAGACACACAAAAGAAGGAGATACAGGAAGAAAAAAAACAACGCTCTTTTGTCTTTTCTTAATTATTCATGCCCAGGAGGGATGCTCTCTCTCCTTTGTTTTTGTCAGCTGACACATGTACAGGTACGGTGGTGCAGGCGCTATGTGTGTGTGTTTATATATTTGTGTTTGTCTTGTTTTGTAATTGCGCAGAATTACCAGTTAAACAGTCTCTCTTTGTCTGTGTGTGTTGCTAGCAGACATAATGCGTCCGTCAGAGTCTGTGCACACGGGCAACACAGAGCCAGTTCAGCTACGTTGGAAGCAGCAGCTTTTCTGCTCAGCCCAAATCAAAGTGAGGAAGGAAGCGCAACAATGAGCCCAGCAGTTTGAGCTGATGGGCTCTTTAAATCCACCACAGACAACAGCAGCTCTGCGACGACCCTGCCCCACGCTCTAATCGCTTCAAATGAAGTCATGAAGGCAACATAGCACAGCCAGCCTGAGTTCTCCTGTTCCGCAAGGTGCAGCAGCACTTGTTTGTGCAGAATGTGTGGCAATTAAAAATAATTGGGAAGCAGGTTTGCCTGTGAATCTTCCAAGAGTGCCAGTTATGATCTAATGAAGCTTCATTAGGCATGCTGAAAGCTGAGAGCGCCGTATGACAACGGCAATTAGCCAGGATCATAGGCAAAAAATAATCATTAAAAAATACCTCGGCCAAGATTAGCTTTTCACTTAATGACCAATTCATTAGCTAATTGATTTCTTATTAGTTACAGGCAGAGACGACTGTTTGGGGTACTGGTGCTGGTAATTAACGGCATTTACGCCATTAGTCAATCGCCTAATTTTCCAGGAAAACAACTTTGGAGGGGAGCATAGCTGGAGGCTTAGGGCCATTTGCTTTTTGCTCCTCTGCTGTGTTATCTCTTTAATATCGCAAGGGGAATCTTCTTTCAGCTTAGGGGTTGTTAACACGCACTAATACCTACTGATTACCCATCCATATCATGTGACCATGTGTTTGGTGCCCGAATCCATCTGAGCTGAGATGTATGGATGAGGTGAAGGAAGGGAGGCAAGCAAGGATGAGAGGGGTGATGTAATTAACAGAAAAAATCACTGCAAATTTGTTACATTCTATATTCAATATGACACTTTTTTCAGCATCACATCTGTGGTGCCTGCACCTATAGATTAGGTATGTCAATTAAATTGATAGGTAATTTGATTAATTATTGCTCTCAGCCACAGAGGCTTCTGAGGGTCTCCTTCCTTCCATCAGTCCTGTGTTAAGGCAGACGAGGATGGATAGATGAATAGTGACAGGTGCTCTCTGCCTACAGCAGCTCACTGAGCTATCAACTGGCAGGCTGTAATGACTGTCTAGAGAGGCTGTGAACCAGTGTCCACTTTACTAACACATGAAACAACACAGACACAACACACAATCAAAAATAACAAAAACTGCTGGAATATCAGTAATGCTTGTAAAACTTATTGCCTGTAACATTCTGGTTGAAGTTTTCTCTTCAGTCACTGGTCAGCTGGTCACTCCTACAAACAGCAATTATATTCACAAAACATATGGCTCAAAAACTCTTTTGGAAATAAAATATATGGCATATATGACCGTATATAATGAGTTGTTTTGCCATGTATGTTAACTATAAGATGATATACATATGTCTTCTGGGCATATTTACAACATGTGTATGTGAATATATATCAAACTCATTTGTGTGATTTTAGTTTTATATACAATTTGTACATGTGTTCATATATGTTTTCACTTTATATCTTCATGTGTCTCATACAGGGGAATTGAATATATGTACATATATTGCATTTGGGCATTGGAATAACATCTGGATTACTTTATCCCAGCCTCCCATATATGTGCATCTGGCCTCTCTTAGACCACTCATCTACATCCAGGCCTATAAAGTTGTCTAGTTCACTGTCCCACAAATGTCACGGAAAAACCCATACTGACAAGTCCAAAATTTAGCATGCCATTCTTACCTGTGCTTTGTGTCAAAATAATCCATTCTTAACTATCTAATCGAGTTTGACTTCTGTGAAAAGTGGACCCTGGTTGACTCAGTCAGGTTTTTGGCCTCTGTCTCTTTGGAGGGAAAAATGAGAAATTCAAAGGGATGAGATGATAGACATGTCTGATCGAAAAGAGGCTGTGATTTTGCCCATCAAAGCCTGCCTTCAGCCAACAGACACAGCCTGCGGCACATGTCAGATCAGTCTTACACCGAACATACTTGTGACACAGCAACACACCCACTTATAATATATACACTCTCTTTATAGGACACCGAACTTAATGTAGCCGGTCAACTGCTTTTAGTAGGACCTGGTCTCACCGGTGAGTTCTTCTTGAGGATCAGATTTAGATATGAACCTTCTGGGGAAAGGCTAAAGCTCATAGGCATAGGCTTAAAGTATCACTCTAACTACAGTATGTCTGGGTTGTTTTACATGAAGCTATACTCAGTGCTGGGAGGATTACTTTTGAAATGTATTCCATTACAGATCACAGAACACATGCCCAAAAGAGTAATCTGTTACATTACTCAATCTGAGTATTGTAATCTGAATACTCAGATTACTTTCACATTTTCTTGAATTTTAATACCATATGAATGTAGTAAATCACATCATGTTTACTTTGTTGTAAGCAGAATGATTTTTGTATGGGTTTTTTTTAGCGCTGGATGAATATATTAGGTCTAAGCCTCATAACCACATACAACCACAGTGTGATGTATTAGTAAACCCAAAGTAACTTACTGGTGTTTTGTCTGGTTATAGAGAAAGAGACAAAGAGTGGATTCAACACAGATGTGGCGAACGTTCTCAGCTCCCTAATGTCAGAGGAAATACGTGGGAAACTGGACTTGTGAAATGATAGAAAATAACGGAAAGTAATCCATTGATTTTTTAAAAATTTAACAGTATTCTAATTACCATGTATTCAAATTGTAATTGTAACAGAATACAGTTACTCATATTTTGTATTCTAAATATGTAATTCTGTTACATGTATTCCATTACTCCCCAACACTGGCTATACCCTACTACACTATGCCATAGGTTTCTATGTGTGTGTGTGTGTGTGTGTGTGACTGTAGCTTAAAGTCCAAATGTGCGTTGCTGGATGAATTCAGGAACGCACACTGACCTCACAGGATACTGAAACAACCCTTTTCTTCATGCATCTCCATTCTCATCTTAATCTCTGGCATCTGGTCTCCATTTACCCTTTCTCCTGCTCTACCTCTTGTCTTTCCCCCTTCTTCTGTTTTTCGCTCACCTTTTTTTATCCCTCAATCTCCTCACAAATCCACTCTCTCCGCTTTCTGTCTCGCCTCTCTTTGCCACATCTCCTCTGTCTGCGTCGCTCTTTCACTCTGTTAATTAATTGTAATGAAGTCATCTATCAAGGACTCTTCTTTTCTCAACGCCACAACATAAATCACTCTCTGTAAAAGATCCTATCCCTCTTTCTCCCTCTCCCTTGCTCTCTGCACTACCAACAGAAGACAGTCTCTCTCTCTCTAGCTCCAGACCCAGCTTTAATTGTGTGATTGAGAAAGTGTAACATCACTCCATAAAAGCCGGTCTGCCTCAAATGGCCGCTCTCGGGCTGACACCAGAGGGACCCCTTATAGCCTGCTGTGGTGAGACGCACACATACACACACAAAGCAAGCGACTTAAAACAGACACTTATTGTAAATGGGCCTCATTGGTCTCTGAAGACGTTGTTAACATGTCTGTGGGATGGTTCCCCTGCCAAGAGGGAACTTGATCCATCTCCACATTTACAAAATTAATTTCCATTACAAGCTGTGACTGACTAACACTGTCCAAATTAGGATTTATTTGCTCCCACAATGCATGCAGCACAATAATAACTTCAAATGGACATCACAGAAGAACTGAAATCACCATCAAACTGATTGTTATTCTAGTTGTGTATTTTTTTTTCTTCTTCTTTTTCTCCTAGTGGATGAGCAAAGAAAATTAGAAACTTATATAAGTATCATTTTTTCCCTCATCATTTCAGGTCTACTCGCAGTGTCCCCTCCAAAGCTGATGATGCAAACCTGATGTAACAAAATGGCCCAGACACATCTAAATAATGTATAAATGATGCATCTTGTTAGCCTTTACTCACAGGTTCAGTTGTCTTCTCGTGCACCAAATGATCAATGTCCTCCTATTATCCTCATGCGCTCTTTTCCAGTTCCATTCCCAATTCTCCCCGCCTCCTCCCAGGTCTTTCATGTTGCCCTCTGGGAGCCAAACAAAACATGGTTTTCTACTGCAAGTTAGAAGCTAAAATACCATGTGATCAGTCATGAATTATTTGAACAGTATTGATTTGTATAAATTGTTGCATTTCCCCAGAGATTTTGACCATAAGTATAACATAATGCTCATAAGGATTTGATCAAATACCTTGGTTTCCCTTACATAAAATAAAAATAAGTAATTTCACGCTGGTAATTAATGACTAGAGAGAAAGAGGGAGAGAAGTGTGTGTTTGATTTTCAAGCATTGTCGGTGGATTACTGTGTTTTCCCTACAAATCTGCACTGAATTTAAGAGTATAATGTCAATTTCATGCCTTTTTTTTTCAACTTGAGGCCCCGATGCCCTGTGGGAAGACAGCAGTTAGAGAATACACAGGGAAAAATAACAATCCAAAAAAGAGAACCAACATATTCCCAAAACATTCCAGTTGAGTGCAAGATAATGTTCAGCACATTGTGGTATTTTCATGTTGAATTTTTTTCTTTTTTTTTTTTTTTGCCCCGAAAGCCTCATTTAGATGGCAGACAAGGCTTTTGAACACAGAACAGCCTGTAGTCTCTATGGACCGCTGCAGTACTGGAAAAGGACCTAAATGAAGGCACCAGACAATGTAACAACCACTAGATCCCAGCACCCTGCAGACAAGCCAGGGGACTCTGATAAACAAACACACAATCACTGTCATTAACATGACTAGGAGTTAAAATCGTCTTCTTCCTCATAGGAATGGCTCAAACTCTTTTTTTTCCAGGGGAAGAATCCAATTTTCTCTTTCTGTACGGGACCACATCTGTACAGCATCTCTGCATTGCTGAATCAAATTCAAGTATACCACTTTATTGCATTTTTGTGCTGCTCTCTGTCCCTATAGTATGAGATGATGATATTTGAAGATAAGCGCTACCGTAAAAGAAGCTTTATGGTCATGGAAATTATATTACAAGCTGGAGCTGCAGTAGTTGTTTTTTTTTTTTTTTTTTTAAGTCAAATTTTACAACCTTTCTATACACTCTTGGGGCCAAGTATAACATTTAGACAATCACATCTGTCATATATTGTGATTTTAAAGAAAAATCTTGTAGAAACATGACCATGGATGCATATGGAAACACATTCTGTATATTCATTCCACTATAACTGATACAGACATGCACTTATAATTAATGTGTTATTATGCAGTATTTTAAAAAGTTTAAATTTATTGTATATTATTATGTATTTTTATGTCTTATTCTTTGCTGCTGCAATACTTGCTATCTTATCTTATCTTATCTTATCTTATCTTATCTTATCTTATCTTATCTTGTCTTGTCTCGTCTTGACTTATCTTTAGCTCTTCTCACTTTTTACATTCTTTGTTACTTACTAATGAATCTCATTGTAATTGAGAAAAAAAAAAGAGGAAAAAAAAAATCTTGGAAAGCTTCCATAAATTAGGATCTGTGTTTAGGATCATCCATCCCTTTGGACATGAGGGATTAGTCTGGCAGAGAAAACAGGCTGAATCAGTGTCTATTCTGCTATGCTTACCCTTAAAATCTGGTTTGTAGCAGGACCCAGCTGCAAAAACCAGAGGAACTCAGACCTTTAGCTTCAGTGCACTGATGCAGTTCAATACTAATATTTAACACACAGCACATAACTAGTCTGATGTGTGATCAGTGTGAGCAACAGAGTCTTAATTCAGTCAGTTCTTTCCATTGCTGCAGAATGTCTTCCACTTTCTCTCGCTCTCTTTCACACTGTTTCTATCCCCTCCCTCACCCTTTTCACTCACCCCCCCATCTCTCTCTCTTCCTCGCTCTCTGTGTCTCTGCTCTTATTCAACCAGCACAGACTCATTTAAGTCTGCTGATGTCTTGATAATGTTCCAAAGCCTTCACAAGCAGGTAGAAAAGGGATTCCTCAACACCTAATTAGCAGTAAATAGATGATCAGGACATAGCTGAGCAGATATGGACAGTAAACAACTCATTTAAGCTTGAATTTTACTTGTACATGCAACTTGTATATGTTGGGACCCAATTTTTCATGGAGGAATTATCATGAAATTCTACCTAACACTCACATAATTTGAGTCAAAAATAAAAATGCCTTACTGTTTTTTCCACAATCTTCATTTTAAATATTAAGAATATTACATTTTCATTGTGGTAGCTGTAGCTTTTATAATTTTTCACATAATTATGGCTATAGTAGTATTACTTGTGCAATAAAAATGTAGAACAACACAGCTTTTTGCATGAACAGTGATGAATAGGCTGTATTTGTAAATTAAAATGAGAAATTATTCATCATACTATTTTTTCAATTAAAGTGCAGAACGATATGGAACTAAAGTAGCTTATAATAATAAACAAACAAAAAATAATAAAATACTGTGAATATTAACACCACATTAATTCTACAATAATAATAATAATAATAATATAAAACAACAATAATAATAATGATGATAATGATTATGATGCTAATAATAATACCCTAAATACTGTCATTTATTTATCATTTAACGGGCTACAGATCTACACGTGTGGGTGTAATTACCGCACACTGTGTTTCTTGTCAGTCCTGTGGTCAAACACATTGGCGTAAAAAAACAAGAAAAACAATACTGACAATAAATAAACAAGTAAATAATTAAAGACAACATGCCAGGATTATTTTCCGGGAGCCCCCGTGCAGCAGGGAAGGCGGGGTGTCGGTGTTGTGGGTAATGAACGACAAGTGAAAAAAAAAAAAAAAAAAAAATATGATTGAGGCCCCTTTAAGAGTTTTTGGCCACTAAACTGTAGCGACACCCGCGTTGGTGCGTTAAGCATCCCTCCTGGATTTCTTCTGATATTCCTCCAAACTGCTGGTGATTGGACACCACATGTTTCAAGTCCATGAGATTACAGCAGGCATTTAGAAACCTTGAGGAAGAAGGCGCTGGAACATCCACAGTTACGCACAAAGTCCAAAAAAAATATAAAAAAAGGAATAAAATAGAATAAAAGCAAATTAAAAAAAAAAAAATTGGATACCGTGGAGGTTTTCAGTGGTGTGCATATTAAAGATGCGTTCCCTGTGGTGACGTGTTTTCTTTTATTATTGCAAATGAGCATTTTTTTTTTACACAAGAAATAGTAAATAAGCTTAAAACAAGAGCTGTTAATGTTGTTAAAGTTTAAATGTTTTCACATTATTTAGCTGAAAAGTGAGATTTCTTTTTATATGCAACACTAATATATATTAAATTCAGATTTTTTTGACCATAAGAAATATAGGAAACACTATCATTTAGGGATTAAAACAGGATATCTCATGTAAAAGCTGTGCGTAATTCTTTGAGTTTTATTTTAGGAGCCCCTGTAGGTGGATTTTTTTTTTTTTTTTTTTTTTGGGTAACACACGTGCGCCTCTTGTAAACGCCGGTTTATTGTTGAATTATATCGAGGCACACGACTGGGAGCGCAGATTTGCGTCTTAAAGAGGATTTAGGTCTATTAACAACAAAAGGCGCAGTTCATGGCACAAGGGAGAGACCTCGACTTGTGCGTCAGCCGCAGTGATGTGAAGCGGGCTCACTGATAAATGGAGAGACATCAAACCGAGTCATTAGAGAGCTGAGATATGAGACTTTCACAGTGGCGGGCCGCTCAGGGCGCCGCACCCAGGGGATCACACTCCTCTCCCGGCCTTTTGTGTTTGTGTGCTGGACTGATGAACGACTAAGATAACGTTAAGCCATTATGGGCTCACTTATTCCCATGAAAACCCTGTAAATAGAGGGAACATTTTTTCACTGCTGATATCTTGGCTATTGATTTGTATCCCCCCCCACTTTTTTTTTTTTTTATTTGTGAGCCCAAACCACAAAGGATTACAAGAATACTCAAAGGGGGACCCGAATTTTACAGCATCCTAATATTAATTCCAATATTATCCCATAATTAGGCTGTGTATTTGTTGCTGTTAAGTGTTGGCTACTTTCCCTGGTGATTTCCAGTGTGCATTTAGATGCAAAACGTTTACAAAGACCAAGAAGAGGAAAAATTAGACTCCAGCGGAAAAGAAATAAGAAATTTAACAGCATTAAAAATGGAAACAAGTGGGAAATTAAAAGGTATGTCGCGTAATAAAAAAAAAACAAAAAAACGAAAAACAAAACACTGATATTAACTGTACTAAATTGGGTGGTGTTGCAGAAATGGCAAAAACCCATATATTTGGATTTTATTTCAGTTGAATCCGGTTCAACCTTTTTTTTTTTTTTACTAAAAATATAATAATCAGCTGATTTGTGAACACTTATAGGTGGCTTATGGTCCGAGTCGGGCGCAGATGAGCCTTTTCACATTCATTTGTCAAGTCAACAAACAGCAGAAAACAGAAGGGCCAATTCCACAAAGCCAGTATCTCCTAATCGCGTTAATTACATTTTCTCCGAATTAATTAGACATAACAGCCATACAGGCTTCTCGCAGGAGTGAGCCACCGTAGGCATTTTAATGACCCCGTAAT
>JAPTGZ010000015.1:19679634-19701831 GCA_029814645.1 Fowleria isostigma | reverse complement strand
TTTCAAACTTGAGTCTTGAAAAAGAGGGGGTCGTCTTATATTCAGGGTCGTCTTATATTCGGGCCAATACGGTATTTTTGGTCAAGGAACAGTCTAACAAAAACGGCAAGTTGATAGGACCAATATTTTGGGAGATATTAGTACGTAATTTGGAAATAAAATAGCCTTACAATCACGTTGCTATACCCAGACTACTTTGGCAGTGACTGCTGGAGAAATGCGATACAGCATTCATGAAAAGATAACAGCATAATAACTAACATCTACAACCTGTGGATCTCCAGGGGTCAATGCACTAGTCTATTCATATTAGCTGCAAAATGTTGCACAGGTTGTTTCTTTTAAATACTACCAACTTTTCCAGTCATATCTTGTTCCATTCCCATCATCAAATTATAGTTATTTATTTTTTCCCCAATGGAATATAGCATGTTTTATTTATTAACAGATTCGATGTAGCATATTGGAATTTACAATATTACAGCAGAAAGCAAATGCTAGTGGATTTTGACCGCTAACAGTTGTAGCAAAAGTCAATGGGATTCACAATGTAGTAATTTTAGCTCATGTTAGGTTTAAAATGTACCAATGTCACTTAGCAGCTATTAGTTTTTGACTGATTCTTTTAGCACAAGTCATTTACAGTTTAGCAGGGCAATGTAACAGCTAGTATTTTTTGGTCATTAACAGTTTATCAGAAGTCAGTGGGACCCACAATGTAGCCTACCTATTTTAGCACAAGTCAGTGACATTTACAGTGCAGCATTGTAGCACAGTGGCTAGCATGTTTTTATTGCTAACAGTTATAGCACGAATCACTTGGATTTACAATATAGTAAAGCAGCTGGTAACATTTTTAACGGCTCACAGTTTGTGAGAAATCAATAAGATTCACATCAAAGCTGTTTTAGTACAAGTTTTACAATGTTCTGTTGTTTGTTTCTATATCAGTCTTCAGTGCACTTTATAAATACATACAAACACATTCTAAGCATAGAGTCAATATTCTAATATGTGATGTATGAGATACATCATAGATAAAGTATGGTTAAAAAAAAATCTTACATTACCTAAAAATATAACTGTGTGAGTCAATGAGACACTTGTAGTTATCATTTCACTTTTAGTTTCCAGTTTTCAAACCACTGTGAACCCTATGTCTTTACCAGAGTCAGACTACTAAATAAAAAGACAGACAGAAAATGAAGTACAGCAGGGTTTGTGTCTTGTGTCACAGTTTGAATCAAATATCAAAGCATGTATGATTTTATGTATTTATTTTATTTATGTGTCACAATTTGAGGAAAAAACACACATCATCCTGTATGGGGTAAGGAAACTGCCAAAATGATTTGTGTGCATAAAATAGAAATGCATGCATATATTATTCTATAGTTGTGCAAAAATAAATATCTGTAAACTCTTGAATGAGTTCAGTCCTACATAAAATGTATTATGTGTATTTTATCTGCCAAAATAGGACTAAAAAAGTTTTGACAACAAGAATTACAAACACGTAAAACAACTTTACGATTGCACTTTCTCCATCATAAATACAAATTCACTAATGTGACTCTACTGTCAAAAATACATCACCACTTCACAGGCATTATTTATCAAGTAGAAGATACCTAGATTCCACAGACCACACATGAGTTGAGAGACAGAGGGTGAATATTGGTGCACTGGCATTGATTCTGCTGAAGCTGCCCTGAATGCCCCTTCTTTCTTTCTTTCTTTCTTTGAGTCTTACTAATATAGGTACAGGTGATACAACATAATTTGTAGACCCAACAGAAATCCAGTAATGTCAACAGGCCATGGTGATAGACAAGTCAACTGGATATATTTAACTGTGGCATAATGTCACAAATTTGCCTCAAGGGACGTTAGAGCCTGTACAATATTCTGTCCTTCTGCCTTCAGTTTGAGCAGAAAAAAATACTTCGAAAAAAACCAATGCAAAAGGGAAAAATGTAATAAACTTCAAGGGCATGCAGAGAGGAAGGATCTTTTTCCCAAGATGGACAGACATGTGATAAATGTTGTTGAAATTTATATATTACCTGAACAACTTTGTCACGGTGACCTGGACAAAAAAAGACAAATAAAAACAGAATACATTATCTAATATACCACAACATTGGGCACATTTTTTGATCACACAACAAACTATCCCTTTTAATTAAAAAAAAATACAACATCTGTAGCAACATGAACTAAAATGTGATCAAATGTACGACTAGGTTAAAAAAAATGTCTTCAGGTGGTTACGACAGACAAAAACAATTAATTGAAATTATGGTGGAAGTTATTACTAGATGGTAGTTCTCATTTAATGGCCATGCAGGGATAAAAAGAAAGGACAACAAGAGGAGACCAGGAATCCATGTGCATAGGCGACTAAGACGTGGTGTGTGCTTTTTCAAGAAGATGAAAAAACACACTCGGTAACACAAACCAAAATGGAGCCATGACTCTGACCTGTTCCTCTGTGCTATTGAACTTGTTACAGTCCTCTTGGCCCAGCTTTAATTAAACCCAATTAGCTAGCCGAGGTCGCACATACACTAATGCCGTTACTCTGATACCATTTGGCCTTTGCTTTTACCTTTAGGTATATGTTACCACCTTAATCAAGATTGTCAGTTAAAATGAAACTACAGCTTGAGTAATTAAATTTAATTGGATCTTGTCACTTCTTATGCTGACAGTGTTTTGATCGTTTTTGAGTGTTTGCTGCCTGCCTCTGCCTCACACTCAGCTTAATGGCAATGTGTGCCCTCGACCTTCTCTGGGTTAAATGCGCTCAGACCTGGTCAAAGCTGAAAATGCTTTGAACCCTAATCATCAGATGTGTGAAAAAACAGCCTAATCTTTCTATTGGATTGTCTATATTTCTAGTTGATATTTCCTAGAAATGTGTTGCCTTTGTTTTGCAAAGGGAAACCAAATTCATTGTACAAAACACAAAGAAAGCACAAAGGAATCTGCTTCATATTTTTCTAAACAGGTATTTCCAGCTTCTGTTGGATTCTCTGTGTGATGCACTTTGCATATTATGTGGTTAAACTAGAAATTTGTAGCTTTTAACAAATCTGTTAGACCATCTTCATAGATCATTGTGTCTTTCTTATGTTAATGCTTATACTAATAGGGAAATTTGTCTTTTCACACTCCAAAGCATTGTGTGAGGAATAGCTTTTTTTTTTAGCATGGGTGCAGTGATGCACTTCTATCTGTATATTTTCTCACATTGATCAAGATCTGATTGGCCACGAAAAGGGATAACAATGACTGCTGATGTCTCCATACATTCTGTTTATTGCAGAGATACAGGATGCCAAAGGTGGAATAGCTTTTCTGGAGCGCTGGTTTCATGGCCAGGTATTTGTGTTGTCAGAGGAATGAAAAATCTAAATGGAGTGGTCAGGATGGGCTTGGCAGCATTGGACTGACCTCTCAACCTCCAGACTTGGGAGAATATGGAGGAATTGAACATGCAGCCATGCTACCTAAGGCGAGAGCGGCAAATCTTTATTCACTGAGAGCTGCTTGCTGCTAAAGCACATTCCCTTTCAATCCATTAGAGCTCACCGTCCCCTTCCCCTTCATCACACAGTGCACCCCTTAATTTGACAATGACAAAGAGCCACTTGCAGATTTTAAATTTCATAATTTTAATCTGTCAAGTCTGACATTTAATTAGTGGCTTCCTAACCTGTGTCTGCCTCGCTCTGTGAAGGGCACCGTTTGTTCTGAGAGCGCTGCGCAATCTCTCAGCGGAGGAGAAGAGAGAGTGGATTAATATATATGTACATTACCAGCTGCTGCAAAGACAATACACAGAGAGCGAGGCCATTAGGGCCTAATACAGACAGATGAGGTTAATAATATTTGGGAAGTGTTGCTCTATTAAGCAGAGCACTGATTAAGACCTGACTGGGATCCCCCTTCATGAGGAGCTGATTGGGACCCGAGCTGCCTTTTGTTCTCTCGCTCTCAGAAAGAGGAGAGCGTGGAGAGAAGCGGAGGAAGAAAGGACCGGAACAATGTTGGCCGATTTTGTGTTCTGGCTGACAATAAGGATAGGCTTAATGAGAATCTTTACAGATCTGGATGGGGTTTTATAGAAGTCCAACGCCCACTGATAAGTTCATTACAACCACCGGGCAAACAGATGGAGCCATCTTTGTGAATCTCTCAGGTCTCCCTCTGATTGGTTTTAGTTCATACTAGATTTCTTTTCTTAGTCACTACAGATAATGTTGCCAGACTGACCTCATTAATTTATTTCAATCATTAAACAGCTCTAAATGTGAAGATCCAATTTCAGGTGAAGTTTGAAATTCTTTCCTCCAAAAAGTAGGTCCTCTGTAACACTGCTTCACACAGACATCACAGGTGGAGCTGCTATTGATTTTAGAATCAATAGAAAGTGAGGGAAAATGGTGTGGAAATGATTTAAAATTGGACTAGCCAGTGAAGTGTCAGGTGCTGCAGATATATCTGTGTCTGTGTAGTGTGTGTTTTAGGATGTACTCATGTTAATATCTTAAGATCCTAATTTTTGGTATTTTTTACAATCAAATGTGATTTTTATTGGTTTTTATTAAAGTTCAGCTATCATCACAGCTGTGTTTTTTTTTTTTTTTCCAGACTTTTGGATCATGTAATTTATATTCTTTCCTCCTTCCTTTTCCAACAAATGTGAATCAATAAATACGGCTCAATCCAGGTCTATTGTGGTGTTTTCAAAGACTTTCTAATTACTAGCCATCGTCCGCTGACTTTATATTGAATCGTGTCTGGCAACAGGCCCTTCTGTACCTTGCACCACGGAGAGAATACGTTGAGACATATGGGAAGGGGGAGTCAGGGGGATGGGGCGGTGAGATGTTGGGATGAGTGAGGACATCTTCCTGGGGCCCACTAGTGGTTGCTTCATGACTCTTCAGTTGCTTCGGCTGAGGGAAAGAGTAGATGACAAGCACGAGGAGAGAAGAAAGATTAAAGACTGACTGGGAAACAGAGACAGAAAGACTAAAGAATAGATCCACATGTTCGCTGTACTTTCCTCAAAGAGCATGTGGACATCATTCCCACCAAAAGAAAGAGGAACAATGGAAAAGACAGACCCACCGGTTTAAAGATAGAGTAAGTGATTCTAATCCAATAAATTTTTTTTTGTCAAATTCAGTGAATATCTTCTCATGGTCTGCCGGTGGGCTGTTCTGTACATCTACACACAGCTTTGGCCCTGGAAATAAAACAAAAAGAAACCCAGTTGCAAGAATAAAAACCTTAACATTGAAATGGTTTAATTAAATAAAAGAAAACATTGTGTTTTTTTCCCCCTTTTATTATAAATCACTATAGACTTTGTCTCTAAGCCCCATAGTTCTCTAAACCTTACCATACCTTTGGCAAAATCTAATGATTAAAACTATAATAAAACCGCATTTTATGGTAAACTGAGCAGCTGTTTAGATGCAAAACAAAGAAAATGTAATGTGTATGAACGTCATATTTCCTAATATTTTTGCTGCTCAGATATTTGACTAATTAACATTTGATTATTTTATGAAATATAATATGCAGCACTGTGTTTATAATAAAATCTATTTGTATTTGCAACTTAATTACACATGAATATAATTTCTTTTGATATACACTGACAGTTACAACATAATTCATTCCTTTAAAATATAATGTGACATAAGCAATTATAACACAATGACACAGGACATGTACCTAGAAATGTTGAAATGAGACAAAATTTTGGTTCTGAATTGTATCAATTATTATACTTGATGTTTTATTTATGTGCATATGCCAACATTTTGTTTTGTAGAAGTGGTTTGAACTGATCGACAGCAGCGTTTTCACCAGTCAATAACAGGGATGCTTGTATAAGATTTTAGGATGTGGGGGTGGAGCTTCTGAAGGGAGGGACATGTTTGTTCACTCTTCCTCAGGAATAGCTCACTTCACCTTTTATATCTACAAACAGGTGACACATTTAAATTAAAAACCAAAATAAAGTGTTATAAGGTCATAGAGCAACTTCAGTATTTGTCAGCCTTGATTCCAAAAGTCTATGAACTCTACAAGAGGGACTCAACATCATTCTGCCAAAAGATTCTCCTTCGTTTGGTGTATTGAAGATAGCGATGAAGAGCACTGTCTAAAACTTCCTGATTTGTTGACCTAGGTCAGTGTTTCTCAAACTGTGAGGTGGACAAAGGCTTACCAGGAGGGTCATGGGATTATTCCTGAGTGTTTTTTATTTTTTCTTCAGGTTAGAACATGTAGCAGGTGGAAGTATTGTTTTATTGTTGGAGCGCTCTGGACAAAGAGTTTATGCTTGGAGAATGGACGAGGATTTGACTGGAAAAAAAAAAGTGCAATGTTTTTGTTTTTGCACAGTTTTTATTAGTCTTTAATGTTCTGAGATTTGCAACGTAAATGGGCTCACTGCAGCCACTAATATTGTTAAAATGTTCATCTTTGTTACCAAAATTTGTTGGTTGCGCTAAAAAAGTAACTTTATTGCCATAGTTGTATGATTGCACATTTTCTGTTTTTATTTGAAAAACTATTGTCTCAGGTAGCAGTCTAGTTGAGTTTATTTGTATTATTCAAGCAAAAATCTAAGTTATTTTTAATTTACACAATAACATATTCAGGTAAAAGCAAAAAGTACTGTTACAATATTAATGTTTCTTTTAATAAAAGTTATAAGTGCACCACTGTTACAATGTTGTTGGGGTTGAGGGGGGCCTGGACATTTTTCGTCCTTTTTCTGTTGGGAGAAACCCTGACTTATGTTGACTTAAAGGCCACAGCATATGATTCACAAACTTCTTATTCTGATCAAACCATTCAGTGATTCCTCTGTGCTGTCATTCTGGAAGAGACCACTCACTCAGTTGCTCCTTTAATTTGTTGCCGATCTGTATGTGGATGTGCATCTGCATGTATTGGTGTGGACTTGTGCACACAGGCGTGCATGTAAATCACCTCCTTGGTCTAATTGGAGGCTGATAATGCTCTCATTTCCTGTGGAGGGGGTCTATAAGTCATCAGAGGCCTGCTGGTTCCCTCTGGGGCTTACAGCACTTGACCAAACCGCAGCCTGTGTGAGTTTGTCTGTTTCCACTGTGACTTTTCAAACGGTTAGATCTAAATTTGGTTTGGTATGCCTTAAGTTGCGCTTTTCATGTGCAATTTCGCATGTGTGTGAAAGTAAGTGCGTCTGTGTGTCTGTTTGTGCTCAACTCAGTCGCCAGCGTCCCTTGACAGTCCTCATAGACAGAATTAGAGAGCGGGTGAGATAATCACATGAATAAAATGCAGCCGGTAGCTCATTACTTACCCTATTATTCATTAATTAACATTATTAAAACGTCTAATAGACCCCGGCACTCCTCCCAAGCCCCCCTGCCTCTTTTCAACTAGGTCCCTGCTCCTCGGTCCCTCCCGTTTCTCAACATGAAAAGAATAGCACATCAAACGAGGCCTGGTTTCAATGTGTTGGGGATTTGCAGGTGTAGAATCACACTGCGCTGGGGATCTGCGTGTCGGTCGCTCTACTCTTCCACTTCGGCCTCACTGTGACACATGCCGCTAACCCGCGCCATAACAAACCCCTCATTAGGAGTGGGGAGAGAACTGGGCTGTGCGCTTCCTAATTAGGTCCCCATCTGAAACTTTCTGTCTTCCCCTCATCCCTCGTCTCCCGACATCCCTTCATCATAGAAAAAAAGAATGCTGACATTTATGGAAGCGAGTTTAATCAGCTGTATGTGAAACTGATATAAGGGAAAGTTTTGATAAAGCTTTGTGTCTTTGATACGTGTATGCAAAGGAAATACATTCCCTTAACATCTTTTAAGGAAAATAAAAAATGGAGACTTCTACGCTGCTTGGAAAGATTTTGGTATTTTTGATTTTTTTTTCTATGTTATAAAGGCTTATCTACTTCCCATCTGCAGCATATTGTTTGTTTTTCATCTTACTTTGCAGCCATTTGCTTTTTTATGTAGTAAAATACAAAAATTCAACAGCGAGATACACAAATGTAGCAGATTAATTTAATTACGCTGTGGTGACTAATATTCAACTGAAAGAATAATATCTATCAAAAGTTTTTCATTGTGTTCTGTAGAAGCAGCTATATTAAACATGCATAATATATGTGTAGCAAGATGTGGAAATTTCTGTCCTCGAAATCTAATGATTACCATGCATATTCAAATGTCCAAACAACACACCTTAGTTAAACATTAATACCATAATTTAGATACAATCAGTTTAATGTGTCCAGGAAAAGAAGTATTATTCCTCATTTTGTTCTCATTATTTTCAAATAAACAGGACACTATTTGTGGGGAAATCTGTGGAGAAAAGGGGCTGAGCAGGCAAATGATAAATATGTAGAAACTCTCAGAGATATTAGTGCGGTTTAAACTACATCCTCTGATTACTTTTCGAGTTTTAAATACTTGATGTTCCAGTTGTACTATGACCTTAAACAAGATTTTATTGGAACACAATATCCATAACATTAAGCGGGTCTTTTATCATTCTGAGAGGGACATCGGCTCCTTGTATCCTTTAGTGGAGTCTTTGCACATTATATTGCATTAATATTTCTATTTGTGGCACCACATTCATATGTAACACAATACACCACATGCATATTGTATAACGGTAAAAACAAATATTTTCTCTTGGGATATTTGATATTATAATACAATTTTTAACTGAATTAATTTCTGAAACCCAGTCACTGGCACACGCACATATATAAAGTCAATAGAAAGACAAAGGGAGAGGATGTGAATTTGGTTGTTTATCGTAAAATAATCTTTAACAAAGCAGTCTTAAAATTATTGGTCACGTATCGTATGGAGACAGCTCTCCCTCTCTTAATCTCTCATGCTTTCTTCTCACTCTCTCCCTTTCACACGAGCTGAGTGATGGTTCCTGACAAGTAAATCACAAAAGAGGTGGCGTTCCCCCATGTGGCTGAAGAACCAGCATTCTTCATTCAGTCCTCTTCTCTATCCTGCTCTCTTTCTTCCTTTTTCCCTCTTCCTTCTCTCTGCTCCTGATTAAATCTGCTGCTCCCTGTAGGATTATTAGGATTGTAATTCAATCTGAATTTCAGGAACTTGTTTGCTTGGTTACCTGTCACAGCATATCAGCTTGTCATATTAGTGGTGATCGTTTTCTCTACCTAATCTGCTTTAAACAATTTCATTGGGTGCTGGTCTATAAATCATTCCGTAATGGGATTGACACGCGCAGGCTTAGCTAGGTAAACAAATCAGCTTTGTTTTATGTTAGGCAGCAATGAACTTGGCTTTATCAACTTCCCATCGATTCACACACACCACAAGGTCAAAATCTCTCTGGCTGCTCATCAGTGGGAGTAGGGGTCAGCACTCAGCAATTAGAATATGTATCAGATAGAAGCAGACGATCCCATCACATCTTGCTATCGCTGTGTCTTTTTCCAAAGCGTTAATTCATTTCTTATCAAAGTGAAGGCATTTCAAAGTAACGCTTTGCATTGGAGGGGAAGAAATCTTTATAGGAATTTGAAAGAGAAAAAAAAATGAGTGTTCAGTTTATTGATGGGAAGTCCCAGAGGCAGCTTAAAAACTCATTAACTTTCACAACTAATTCAAATGTGTTGATTAACATCTGAGGGTTTGAGTTTTTCCATAGATGCTTGAAATTCTTCTGGTCCGGTGTTTGTGGACTTTTCAAACCAACTCTTCATTTCAACCTGCTCTGAAAGTTGATGGCTATATGATTATTCTGGCCACATTACAGCCTCTGCTGGTTTGTTTGGCAAACTGATTCAACTATATGCTGTTCAATATGAAGGAATAGTCTGACACGGTGATCTATAAAGCTCCCAGTGTGTAACAGTATGACGTTCTGTATTCATGTAGAATAAAATAATATTTTTTATCCTAAAATTAAAGGCACCATATTGAATCCTACATTATAAATGGTTCATATCTATAGAACAGGCTATCAGTATATGTGACATGTACAGAGGTGTAGGCCTTTCAGTGTTGAGTTTCTTCCAGTTTGCACCATCATTAAAACAGGTACATATAATTTCAACGGAAGTTCCCAGCTCCTATTGTGTGCTATGTGCTAATGCTAGCTTTCTACACAGAATAATGCATGTTTTAGCAGAAATCAAAAGCTAAATGCAAACAGCAGCCTTTCTACTCCAGATCTCATATATACATTGTGGACTGCGTATTTTAAATGCATTTAATACTCTCAAGAATATAAGGTTATTGTCATAGCAACTCAATAGAAAAGCCTCTGGTGTGTCTTGTTTTTGTTCAGAAATGTATAAAAGGAGTATTTATGGAATCCAACAATGGCATCATTTCAGTGGATTGATATATTCTTGTTTAAAGCTCAGAAGTATGTTGTTACTTATTATAATAATGGTTTATTTTACAAATTGAATGTGACAATATGTCTTATGCAAACTGGTGCAAATGTTTAGACCACTGAAGTGTAAAAAAAAAAAAAGAAGAAAAAAGATTTCTTACACTCAGAAATATTTTTCTAACTATGAAATGAAAGATTTTTCCTTTATCTGTGATTACAAATGTGGAAAAAGAAAATCACAGATTGGACACCCTCACTGTCTTAGATCCTATCCACCAAACTGAATAATTATACTATCTTGTTAATACACTAAAAGTCAATGCCAATGCTGTCAGTACTCTCATAAAACAAACAAAAAAACCAAAACAAAGCAAAAAAAGATTTGGAAATGAGATAAAAATAATTTCTCTGTTCTGGATAACTTGATTGTCTTCTGGATCAGCTAAAATTGACCAACCTGATAGATCTTTTGAATGTAATGTGTGTGTGAGACAATGGTAGTGATCTAAAAATCCCTGTGGCTCCTAATGGTGAAAAATCATTCAAAAAACTCTACAATCTGGATCCAAATTCTGATCCAGACCTTTTTTTGAGTGGGACTGTGATATGATAATCATCTACCTTATGTAAAATGTGTGATTGACTTTGAGTTAGTGAGAGGTACAACTGTTGTAATAACCCTGGTGGACATGAGGATAAACTACAAAACTACTGGCACCGTTATGCAGCTGCAACATTCTGCATTGAATCATAGAGACTGGCTCTTGTGATGACACAAACTCAGACCTCAAACCTGCTAAAACTCTTGAAATAACATTTGTAACATTTATGTATATATACTGGATATGGAGGGGCAAAAATTAACATAGAGTTAAGAAACAAGGATGAAAATGGATGCAAAATGAGATCTTGTTAGACTGAATAACAGATGAGCATGAGCCCACATGCAACAACTCCACATGCAACTATTCCATATTGACTTAGAAACTGTATGTTAAGGAACAAAACTTGTTGGAGCTTAAATGTTACAGCATCACACTGCATTGTTGATTTTCACTCTTGTAAGAACAAGCAGAAGAAGCTTCAGCAGGAAGATTAAAACAATGGCCAACAGTCAAGACGGAGAATTAAATAATCCCCAATGCACTGATGTCATAGCGCTGCTGTAAACAATGTACATGCAATGATTAACAGAGGTTGCATCAGTAGGACACTGGTGGTGGTGGTCAACCAAAGGAGCCCCATGAGTTTCACAGTGGAAAAATGAAAAAAAGAGAAAAAAAAAACAGAAGGAAAACAGCAGGATCAGGGTTTGAAAATGAAATAACCTCTAAAGTTGACTGGGATTTTCAACAATGAATACAAATACTTACTAATCTGAGACTGTCTATTAATGAATGCTGCTAAGCATAATGTGCCAAATACAGAAAGGTTAGATTCATGTGCTAAACAGGACATTATTAATATAAGACTTTGTAAAGCAGACAAACAAAGCGGCTGAGGAAACGCAGTGAGGAACAAATAGCAGAGAGCTGACCCGTTCGGCAGCATGTCATGGGATCTTTTCACACCAATACATCTCCCTAATGCAGGCAATTTCCTGAAGCTTTTCACCCTAAGAGGGGATTTGACCTCTGTGGGCAACACTTTAAGTGAATTCTAATGTTTGCCAATAAGTCAGTGAGAAGCTTTAAGACACAATATGAATGATTTAATAAAACCATATATAGAGAACCATAAATAAGTATGTTATTAAAAAAAAACAAAATCAAAGGCATATTACCAGACACATAGGTGAGTAAATAAAGGCTGTGTTAATGCTGTGTGTTCACTGTTGGTGCGTTTGTTCTTAGAGTGGACCCAGAGGATCCAGCTGCAGAGCTCTTGTATATGGGGCTATTGTAAAAGTACATTAAATAACTACATAGTTTGTCAGTTTGGCTGCTTATGGAAAACTACAAGAGCCTAAATGAATATATATCTGCCAAAGTGCTTGACAAGGCATCTGGACTAAACATGTCAAAATCCTCTCAGTGGTTTTAGGAAAGCCTTTTGTATTTTGATATTTGCGTGCAATGTTTTGGGGAAAAACTTTCACCACTTGAAAACCCTTTAAATCATTGCTGGCATTTTGAGGATAATCTTTTCAATTACCCATATCTCTGTTTCTGTGTGTGATAGGCTCTTAGCCTTCTGATTCTCCTGCACCTAGAAACTGTGTGCTGCTGTTGATAAAAAGAGGTAAACAAGAAGGGGGAGAGACCTCACCAAATCCTCCAGAGGCCTAGAGGGGAAGCCACACAGCCCAAACTCTTTTCACTCTTCAGCTGTGAAACAGCAGCTGCCTTTAAGGTTGTGCTCAGGAGAGACTGACAGCAATTACAGCTTTCTCTTTCTCTCTTTCTTTCTCTCTCTCTCTCTCTCTCTGCGAGGAGAGAGTCACTCGATGGGAAACCACGAGAAAGGAATGAAACCCACCCCCCCTCCTCCTTGTTGCTTTCTGAGAGAGACATTTACCTCCAGCTCTTTGTGAGGCGATGATTGTTTACTTTGAGTGATGTGCTATTATGACAGTTCAACAAATCAATGTTACACAGGTTTGTGGCAAATGGTGGAATTTTAGAGTAATCCCATGTAAATTATTAATCCTTTCAGGGGGAAGTTGCAACACAGAGCCATGCAGCACATCTTTTACACACCCCAACCTGACAGTTGTACTGCTGTGCCAAAACGTTTGACAGCCTGCTCTACTTTAGATTTGTTAAGAAGACATTGGGGCTGAATGTAAGTCAGATTCAAAAGCTGATCTGAGATCATTCCTGTGTCTCTTGCCCATCAACTGTAATGGTTGCTTGGCCGGACTGTGTGGCAATAAAGCACAGAGAGGCACTTTTAGCTGTTAGATGTTTAATTTACACAGTGTGCATCATGGTGTGCTTAGTGTAGCTTATAGACGCTAAGCCAGATCATTTCCTACTGCATCATATATTATGCGTCTTTACAATCTCACAGAAGATTCCTTTGGCACTTTTATTGGTCGACGAACATTGAGAGGCCATGAAAGCTGATATGAGAAACGTGGTAAGTGAAAAATATAAGAATGACTCACTGACAGCTCATAACCATTTTCAAACTAGAAATAGATCCACAGTAAACTGCTGAGGTGTATTTGCCTCTATTTTCTCTTCTTTCCTCCCTCCTGCCCACCTCGTCCTCCTCCTCTCCCCTAGGTGGTCAGTGCAAGGATCACGAGGTGAAGCAGAATCAGAGTGGTACACATATTACTCTCTGTCTGCCTCCATTCTTTTCTCCTGGTGGTTGACAGGACCTGTCTGGCCTAACCAGGGTGGAAAGTGACTCTAATTGTCATCTCCACAGACAAGGTTCTGCAGCCATCCTGGAGACACAGGCAAAATATACTTAGCTACTTTATCATATAGACAGAAACCAACCACCACCAAGAAACCTTATTGACACAGACTTTTATGCAAAGATAGACTTTTTGAATTGGCAGGTCACGGCAGCCATTGCTTAGCATGCATACATAATGAGAATAAAGCTTTTTAGGTCCTGGCTGAGAAACAAGCGCCTGACAGGTAGGGTTTGGAAGTTCAAGAAAATGTATATATTCCCTGCCTCATCTCCTGGCATGGTTATATCTGATTGTGTTAGCTAGGAGAAGAACATTTTACCAAATGTTTAATGCTCGATAGCATTAGTTTGAGGCTAATGCTTAGTCACCTCAGCTGTGGTGTATACAGTCCTCTCCCAGTGGAAGCTTTCACAGCCAAATGTTTGGTTTTATGTAATATGGAAAGACGCTTTGCATGAAAAGTCCAAGTTGATTTGTTTAGGTTTATTTATTTACATTGACAATGCAGTTATAGTTCAAGCTAAAGGATAATGAACAGTGAGGCTGTAGTTATTGTTAATCAACCCCTTTTGAGGTTTTACATGTACAGTCACATACATGATCAATATATATATTTATCATTCATTAAAATACAGTACCCTATAGACATACAATGCAATGAAATACACAGAATAAAATAAACAATGCAATTAGCTCAAATGGCTGCAGCTCTATTTGGCGTTAAGCCAGTCCTTAACCTCTGTTGTAAAAGATTTTATATCTGAAGTTAATTTCATTCCAGATGGTAATGACTTCCAGAGTTCACAGCCCTCTGTGGAGAAGACTGATTGTCTGAATTTAGATGTACATCACGCTATTATACGGTTGCTGCTCACCATGCTCCCAGTTACTCTATTACTGTCTTGTCTTTTGGGGCTGTGGTGCTAAATTGTTGATACAATGAGTGAAGCTCTTAAGATTGAATCCTTTTGGAGTGTGACAGAGATGGCATCCAACAGGTTTGACTGTATAAGGATGCAAGGCTTTCTGATTGTAGATACTGTCACACAATATGATAAATGAAGGGCACAAAGCACATAAATAAGTGTATTGGCTGAGTAGGAATGTAGTGCATGATTATCTTAAATCATCATGATTGGTCTCTAGCTTATTTATTAAACTGAGTTGTGGATGTAAGACTATTCAGAGAAATATGAAATCTTTTATTATGATTCATGTGATTTCATAATCAAGATTCAAAATTTATGAATCTTGATTATAAAATCTTCATGTGGACCATCTTTTTCTGATAGTGATGTAAAATGAGCAAAATACACATTTGTGCATAAATTAAAAATACTCTTCTGATTTTAAAGTGCATCTAAAATATCTTTGTTACCTTTGCTTCAGTTAGCACCAAAATACCGTTCTGACATGTTTTAGTTCCTTTGTTTTGTTTCTTCTGCTACAGATTTCAGCTGTTGCCCCCAAAAGGTGAAACTCCTCTGCTTTTGTACGAGGCACAGGCAACCTTTGAATGCAGCCTGTGAATGCCTGTGGGCCCATAAATGTGCTGTGAGAGGGAAAGGGAAAGTTAAGCTGTCCTATTGAATTGATTGAACATTCATGAAACTAAAGTGTGCCCTCCCTCCCTCCTCCTCATATGTGGAAATGACTTCCAGACATCTCCAACGTCCCGTATGGAACACAGCCGTGAGGATCCCTACCTTACAGTCAGGTGCTGAGCTGTTGCCCTGCAGGCACAATTCAATTGTTAAGTCTCTTATGAGTAGAGCAGGAGGTTTCGTTTTACCCGCTTACAACCTTACACGTGCATTTTTTTTTTTGTTATTGAAATAATTGTACAATTATTTTACAAAGCATCTCATTTTGTAATCATCTTCTTCTCTCAGTTGCATAAATAAGGACTAAATGAGTAAATGCATTCTAAAGTAATAATGATTAAAAAAAGAATTTCACCACAGAAGGGGTAATACACAGGTTAATTTATTTGTTTCTTTACTTCAAATCCTCATTATCTGCTAAGCTTTCACCTTCTCCATTGACTGATATGACTTTGATGTGGCCTTCAGGTTTCTAATCAAAATGCTTAAAATGACTTTTGCTAAACACAAAAAAT
Source organism: Fowleria isostigma (assembly GCA_029814645.1). NCBI lineage: Eukaryota > Metazoa > Chordata > Actinopteri > Kurtiformes > Apogonidae > Fowleria > Fowleria isostigma. Next base: position 19,685,908 of record JAPTGZ010000015.1, on the reverse strand, counting down.
GAATTCAAGATGAGTTTCTCATTTTATGTCAATATCTGTACACTGTCAGCCTCAATGATGGCAATATTGAATGCAATTTTTCAAGTATTAAGGGACAGTCAAACAATTTCTATAAGAAGATCTAATCAGAAATGTGGGCAATATAATCAATAGTGGGAGAAGTTGAGTGATAAGACCAGAATAGTAAGTTATACCGATTCTTCTTTTCCCCATTATGTGGGTATATTTAAGTGTGTGTTTCTACATTCCAGCATGCAGCGCATGTGTGCTGTTAAATTAGTGTATGCAGCATGTCATCATCGCACATTATATCAGCAGAGAGCCGCGCGCACAGCATGCAGTCCGCCAACAAACTACATCGTGTCCCTCCATTAAACCATGAGACATGTTCCACCCAAGGTTACAGTCACAACCACAAAACAACAACAGCTCAGACAGCCATGAGACCTAATCATTATTTGGCAGTAGTAGCGCAACCGTGTCAGGGTGAAGCCCCCAACATCCTGCTTCCTAGTCACATTTTAATCATCTGCAATTAGTTTTGTTTTAATAACACTCACAATTAAAGGTCCTCCTGTTTGCATAATTCATGACACAGCAGCGCTGATGTCAGAAATCAAATGCAACAAATTAGAAATAACAAGTTTGAGACAGTGTGATTCAATTAAGATCCGGGGAAACATTGGGCCATGCATAATTGAGGGGCCGGCAAGGCAAGACTCATGTCAGGCCTGTCAGCCCTGCTGCAGCTATTGGATTTGGCCTGTCACACACACTCAAATCAGCTCTGTAAAAATTACAGGTTACATTGATTTCTTGTTTTTATTTGTGAGTGCTTGTGAGTGTGTATGCGTGTGCTAATGTCGGGGTGTGGGAGTGTGGGTACTATGTGTATTTGTGCCATCCCTGCATATATAAAAATATACACAGTGAGGGTATGTAGAGAAAGGTGGACGTATTTGATTGTCAGTGTATGAAGTTTGTATGAGTGTGTTGTTAGAATTGGATAAAAATCCAAAAAGATATACAATATGGCTGTACAGCATTGAGATAACGATAATATTGCGATGTTTGTCATTCATGTAAAAAAAAAACAGTTCCGTCTTCTAATAAAAAGGTTCCTTAACAATGTTAAAATGAGCCAGTTGCACGTATGCTGACTCAGTTATTTATAAACTAAGACAAAATACTGTACTACAGTACTACTACAATCAATGACACAATTCTGTCCAACAACCTGGTGTTCACAGAAATAAAATATGTTACTCAGGTCCTGGGTTTTCAGCAACAATTCATAAATACTGATGAAATACTCAAAATAATAGAAAGAGAAAAGCAATAAAACTTACCCCCCCCCCATTAAAATAGTTACCATAAATAGCTAATATATTATTTTAAAAATGCACAACAAATAAAATGCCAATTAAAAGTGCCAATAAAAGTGTGTTGAAAGTGCATTCCAGTTCATCACCCTACATCCACAGAGTTCATGCTACTACCATAGACCTTCAAACACAAAGTCAAATTTTTGTTCATTTTATTCACATATAATAATGTGTAAGTGGCATGGATGTATTTCATCATAACTAAAATGCCAGAGCACTGCCATGTAAGAGCTTTATAACTAAACTATATTCCATTGTTTGCGTGGTTTGAGCTTATAAAAATAAAATCTTTAAATTTAAGTGTTCAGGCCTTGAACATCTGAATGATGTGATCTGAAAATATTCACATCTTTTTAACATTAATAACATGTAAACTAGCAGTCAACCAGCAGCAGTAGCATTACTTCAGTTTTTTGCCAGAAAAATTATAATGTTAGAGTGGTAGAGAAAACCCCTCTGGTACCCCATGGGGTGAAAAACAGAAAGTTAATGAAAAAAAAGAAAATAAATTATTGTAGGTCTTAGTGATATGAATATTGCTCACTCTGTTATCATGATATCAATATTTTTGTGATATATTGTGCAGCCCTAGTGTGAACCCACATAGGGTTGACAGTCGTAATCGTATTTGGAGTCCATATTTTTGAGATGGATCTTCAAAATGTTGATGGAATTGAGGTTCGGCGATGGTTTACAAAGCACATATTTATTAATATGACTGTTATGGTTTTGGTAAGATTAAGAGCAACACTTACAAAACACTTGCTTGTGGACCCATCTTCCTGAAATTACAGTAATAACTATTATATTATAATAAAAAACAAATCCACTAGTCCAATAATAAAACAGAATACATGTTTTACTGTTGTATTTAAGTGGCATAATGTAATAACTCAGACTCAAACAATAGATACAAAGACTATTGAGAATATGGGGTCTTGTGTAGTTTTATATCTGCCTGCTGTTAAAAAAAGAAATTAACATCATTCCACATGGCCCATCAGAACACACAGAGAGCACAAAGTAAAATCTCAGCAGATGTGTATGGATTTTATTTTGGCCAGATTGTACCCTGCAGAAACTGAATATGTTTGTGCAAGAAGAGAGCAAGTGTCGGGTGTGAAATATGCTCTGTGTTATGAAACACTTACTGCGTTTTAATTATCACACAGTTTTCAGGGATTGTTGAAAGCAGAGGAAATGGAATAACTTCTTTATGAGTTTGAAAACACCCCCTAATGCTTATTTAATTAAACAATCGTAACCACATCTCATAAAGTGCTCAGAGTTAATAAGATTTCCTAAGCAAACCCACATTAACGCTTTTGAAAATCGGCATTCTCAAGATGGTGTTTGGCAAGCTGAGGTAGAACTTGGTAAATTATGCTTATGAGTAAAATTTTATATGTGTACTTGGCAATTTATAAAAGTGCCATTGATGTCACAGTTTATTTTAGCTTATCGATATTGCCATCTGAAACGCGAGAAAATCAAAACCACATAAACATGTCTACCAAAAGACTTCCTGTAGGAATTTGTTTGTAGATCTGATGATCTTGCTGAATGGCTGTTGATACAAGAAGGAAACATGTGTTAGTAAACTACCACACGTTGCCTTCAGAGTCAGTAATTCTTGACTGAGTAATCACTAATGACTGAGGACCAATAGCTCCCTGAAGCATCATCTAAATCTCTCCAATGACTGGCTAATTGTAGCCAGACATGCTCACCTCCCTGTGGCCTGTGTCCTGGCTGTAACCCTTGCATTTTTCTTTTTCAAATACAGCCTCTCACTTTTCTTTTTCCCCTGCTGTTTTATCAGCCTTTTCTAAATCCAGCCACTCCTGTATCTCTCCCTCTTGCATTCGTTTCCCCTCCACCCAAAACTCCTCTCAGTGCAGCTACAGCGACATATGGGAAACTTTTTCCGCCTGATTGCTCCAATCTGATTAAGGAAAGTTATGTAGCTGCCATTTATCGCTGTTGCAGTGAAGTGGTGAGCAGCTGTGACGTTAAGGCCCTCAGTGGAGAACCCTTTTCTCTTGCTGCCTGTTTGCAGTCTCGGCTTATCCATTAGACCCTGTTCAGACTCCTCACATTGTTGTAACCGCCAAGGCTGCGTCATGAATGAAACCTCTGGCAGACAAGCAGATCTCTCCATAATTACATGATTCAAAACAATGCCATGCTCACTTAAAGCTAGAATGGCCCATGCACAGTTCATTTAAAATACAACAGAAGAAGAAAAGGAGAGGAGTGTAAGAAAAAAGGGGAAAAAACTTTCCTGCGAGAGGCAATTTTACATTACATTAATGCAGTTGGTTTGGGTTCAACAAAAGGGGTTACTTGGCCTGAGGAGTTGAGGAGAGAGGGGAATTAGAGCATTTAGCCATCTCCAGACGCAGGAGAGAAATGAGCCTTGTGGCCTTTGTGTTATCTAATCTCGTTTGCATTTCCTTTCAGCATCATGAAAGAGAAATGTAATAGGGGGCTGATTGTGTTTGTTTGGTGAAATTCTCATTTAGGCTGCTGTGGTTATGTGCCTTAAAGAATAACTCTCTCCCGGTTTTGTTTTTGTGTGCGCACACTGCTCAGTTGTGTGTGTACTTTGTGGACTTGCTTTGAGATGATGAAAAACGGCAGGCTGAAAAGCAAAGACTACAAGTAAGGCAAAAATAAAGATGAATTTATGCAACATCACCACTTCTTTCTGTGCCGTGTAAACAGATCAGCTCACAGCTTTGAGTGATTGACTAGCGGAAGGAAAGCATAGGCCTGATGACAAAAGAGATAAGAAATGGACATGGAGTGGATTTGACATGATGAGTGCCAATGCCCCCATTGATCAGTAGCACTGACACCCCTCCTGCAACCCTGGAAGCTGGGGTTGGAGTAGGTAGGCAGCTGAAGGTCACAGCTCGCTGTCACAGCACTGTCCAATCACATTACACATCATGCTGTCTGAGAAGCTGCTCGCCATCCTCACATGATGGACAGATGACAATCATCCCTGCTCTTTTGTTTCACTTAGTCTCCTCATCTCCGAGATACATGTGTGTGTGCGATTCTGTTCCCATTTATATCTTAAAAAAAGTGTCAAACTATATTGTTGGCAAGAAGTGTCAAGCTATAATATCTTTGGTATCAAAACTTTCACTGACTTAATGATGATGAATGGTTGTATTTTGTTTTCCACCAAATGCCAGTTTTCGCTTTTTTGGCCCTGTGCTGGAGTCTGATTTATAGCTAGGGGTCAGGCAGAGAAGGTGTTTGTGCTGGTAACCAATGGGCTCTTTGTGTTTGTGATGAGGGGAGAGGATGGAAAGGTGATTTAGGTAGACAGCAGGTCTGCTTCTTTTCAGTGCAAACCTCCACTAGACAGGCCATTAACAGAGGTGACAGAGAAAAGCAGTGGCAATGGCTTTGATTCTGATTTACACCCATGCTGAAAAACCCAAACAAATTAGAGGAACAAAATAATACACAGCGAGAAATAAATCACATTAATGATTAGGCTTTGAACGACAGTCAGACTTGAAAGCGAGTGGTGGTGGGGGCATCTGGAGGAGAGGATGGCAGATTATGAAATGATATTAGGAGCTGTCTTCAGAAAAAGGCTGAGAACAATCAGGCAGCAGCAGTAACGAGGAGAAGGTCTTTGTTCTTTCCTCCACTCAGTAACTAACATGTTGTTATTCAAGTCAACAGCCACTAGAACCTCATTAGCAGGCCAAGCAGCTTACTGCTCATTAGCCGACAAAAGGCTCAAATTCATTGACAAGAAATGCTGTAAATATAGCACAATGAGCTTCTTCTTTTTTTTTTTTAAATACAAAATAGAAAAAAGAAATTAAAAACAGCCTGGATCATAACAAAAGCACTTCTCTTAACAAGTGTTTTTAATGCCACAAATAGAGAGACTAGAATCCCCCATTTAAAGCAAATATTGTGTAAATAAATAATATTAAATAACATTAAAATGACTGAGATGATGTAAATGCATTTGACTGACTGATCACAGTGGACTGCAAGGCCTTGATGTAAATATTCATCATTTACTTTAATGATATATGGTTCATATCTAGATGCATTGCGAAATTATTTATGAACTGAATTGTTGCCTGAATTGTTTCACTGTAGTTGATGTGTGTCAGTGTCATTAAACCTTAAAACGCAAATCAGTAGTGACTGGAGCTAGACGAGACTGAGGACACACAAGAGAAGATGAACACGACTGGTATGAATTTATATGCAGAGGCAAATTTTGAGTAGTTGATAATGCTTGGCATAAACCCCCGATTTCACCGTTTCATCAAAGTCCTCCCCGCATTTTAAGAATAAAATTACAGAAATAATACTTTACTAGCAGGATTCAAGCTCTTGCATCCCAAACCAAACCCAAACTTTTGTCAGTCAGCTGCTTCAATGTTTTCCTACGTTACCTCTGTAGCAAAACAGCCTAGTGGGGTTTGGCCTCATATTCCATTAAACCAGGGGTGTCAAACATCCGGCCAAAATCTGCCCGCCAAAAGTCTGGCGGGCAGGTTGAATTTTCAAATGTTTTTTCTTTGTATAAATCTTTTGTTGTTGTTGTTTTTTATGTTATATTCAGAATAAATAAATGAATACATGAAATGAAATTTGCAGAGTGCAAAAAATTACACTGAAGATATTAACAATCAAGGGTGTTGAACTCATTTTAGTTCAGGTTCCACATTCAGATCAATATGATCTCAAGTAAAACAGTACAATAACCTATAAATAGTGAAACATCTAGGTTCTAGGTTCAACTGGACTAGTTTTGCTATTTTATCTTATCCCAGCTGAGACCTCAGGTGGAGATGTTTCTGGACCCTCTGCAGTTTGCGTACCAGCCCCATTTGGGAGTT
>JAPTGZ010000015.1:19645416-19678973 GCA_029814645.1 Fowleria isostigma | reverse complement strand
CGTAACATCCGGTTGCCAACCGGATGTTTTGATTCTGCTGCGTCCGAGCGAATCTGAGGGCGGGTTTTTTGAATTTTTAGAATTCGGTCATTCGTATTCTGGAATTTCTTTCGTATAATGGACGGAAAAAACCCCATTATGGATATTCGTATACTGGAATTATCGTTAGGTGAAGCATTCGTATCTAGAGGTACCACTGTAATTTTAATTGCCTGTGGAATCCCTATGAACCATTCACCACTGAAGCACATATAGTAAGGTTTCTTACCCAATACAAATGTTCAATTATTGCACTACTGTAACCCAGTGAAATACATCCAAGTGTAAAATACCTTTTTCTTACGATGGGTGATACTACTTACATGTAGTCAATCAGCATCCCCTCAGCAGATGTACCAAAATGTTACCAGTCAATGGGCTTATTATTTCCTTTCAAGAACACTTAAGCATCTATTCATGAGCCATTCCAGTCACACACATGCAAGTTGAGTTTCCATATGTTCTTACTGGATATTTAATTGCATTTAATTAATTTCCTGGAGACTTACCCGAACACTGAAACCTAAAATTTAATGAATAATGTTAATTTTACTGGACTCTGGAATCAACTTTACATCCCCATAATAAATGGCATAATAAATGGCATTAATACTTAGCTTCTCCTGGCTTTGTCCAAATATAATTAACATATGCATTATATACAAAACACTTTATTGTCATTGGCAGAAAAGACACGATGTACAGAAACTTGAAAACTGAGACACAGCGGATTATTAACATTTTAAGACAATGACAATGTTTTTCTAACCTTGTTCACTGTTTCTGTTGCTTAAACGTAACCATAGTAACTACAAATGGGACGAGGAATGTAAACTCCATCCTGTGGTGTTCAAGTCGTTGTCTTTTGGGCTTTGTACGTGTGCCATCATCCACCCCCAGCCTACCCCCGTCGAAATGGGAAGCAGTAAAACAGAAGCACCTCATTCACTTCCCAAAGAACACCTTGGAATATTGTCAAACTGTTGACTGAAGTGGTCCGGTCTGTGGAATTACTGTACCAATATTATTTCAAGAGGATTTATTGTGTTTACAGTCAGCGGATAGTGGATATAAGATCTTTTGGCTAGTTTTAGGAGTGTCTGCATGTTGCTGTTTAACTGCACCTTTGACCTGCTGATAGATTCTGGTCTGGTCCAAACTCCGTGTTGCTGCTACAGTCAATGAACTGGTCCCAGCTGCCCAGCACTGTGGTCCCACTGTGAATTCCAGATGACAGCGCTAATAGATGATCCTGTGATGCAATCATCTTTATCCCCGCTGCTGTGTTCAGCAGATGGGCTGTATTTCCCATTCAGACCACTGAGATTGAGAGCTCCTTAATACAGACATGCAAAAGTCATTACACTTCTTACTTATACACTCCTGCTGGAGATCCTCAGTGATTACATAATTCCATTTGATTTAAGGAAAATACCCCCCAAATACTTTCCTACAATCATTTTTGACAGTTAGTCTAGAAGGTGAAGCCTTAGATTACAGTTGTTTCCATCACTGGAGCCGCAGTATATGAGCATGTTGACTTATTACAGCGTTCTGAAGGAGGGCTGAGGTCAGGGTTCTTTGTCAGTCGGCACTCCAACAACTGTGTTAACAGAATTAACCACAACATCACAGAACAACCCAATAACACAAACCACTAATGAGGCTCTGAAATGTGCCACATATATCATTGTTGTTTGTGATTCTAATCCGTAAAGCTTGTTATATATCATATTACAAAAGCACACATGCTGGGTGGGTGTGTTTTTAGGGGTTCGGGTCTGAGTTATTTCTAAAATGTGGCCATTCTCAATTTCCACTGTTTGTACCAAAATATTTATTATAATGATTCTTATGAGGAGGTAGATGATTCTTTGTTTCCAAAATGGATGCATAGGTCAGCACTTTACAGAGTATTTGTGGAGAATACACTTTTTAAAAAAAAAATTATAATACTGCTCTCTATTGTCTTGTTATCTATTTATTTTATTATGTAGTTATGGAGCTAGAAATTATTTTAGTCTAAGTTTAGTATATTCAGTCATATATGCATTTCAAAAGAACAGAAGAAAAAGAAGAAATAAATAATACAATCTGACTGAAAATGTTTATTATAATGATTATACTATTATACTAGTGAGGACTCGTGTTGTAGAATGATATGTTATAAATACCGTGAACACACAATGTTTGTCAATATAATTGTCATATCTATGTACACTTGAATGTATTTTCTACATGTACAATCTCTGCATTTCTAAATGAACAATCTTCCTGTATAATACAATATGTATAGTTTGGCATTTACGTTCTACAAATCTACTTATTCTTTTGTATGTGCGCAGTCTTTGCATGAATGCTTGTGTACACATGTATGAGATGTATATGAACAGCATTGATTATTGTGCATGTATATAAAATTGTCACTGTACATGGAGTGCATGAGCTCAAAATGAAACTAAACTGAAAAAGGCTCTGGCAGAAGTAAAGCTTATTAATGCCTGCCTACTTTCCAGCTTCAGCTACATACATAGAGTCAAGTAGAAAGAAAAAAAAAATCTTAATATTCTTTCTCTCGCCCACCTGGGCGGTGTCTCCTTTAGACTCGGGTCCTCTACCAGAGGTCTGGGAGCCTGAGGGTTCTGAGGGTTCCCCCACCTTACAATACAGTGGGTACTAAAAAAAAACAAAACCAAAAAAAAACAGCAAAAAGACCTCTTTAAAATGAAGTACTGTATCAATAATCTGCCTTAATACTGGATGCCCCCTGTTATATAATGGAAATAGAAGGAGGGAGTCTACGTTAAACTACTGTGGAAACAGCACTGCAACAAAGCAAACCCACTGAGACCCACTTCTTCTATATGTGCAGTATAAATGGTTAATTTGTGGTTCTTCAGGTAATTACACACTAATGAAAGTCTAACAATGAGCATTATATCCAATTTCCGCAAGTTAATGTCCCTGGATTTTTGTAAAACAGATTTTTAAATAAAAGAATGACAAACTTTACAACAAATATAATTAATTTTAGTATCTATGATAAAGTTCCATACTGGCGTCTATATCCAAATAGATAATAACTGATGCTCTCTCTTGTGTCAAGTGTCTACAGTAGCTCGTCCCTCATCCTGTTCAAGTATCCAGTCTACCAGTAGCTTGGCTCCAGCGGAGTCTGCCCTCTCTGGGGAACAGGGTAACAGAATCCGTGGCTTATACAGACATCTTACACAAAGGACAGGCCTGAGCTGGCAGGTGGCCCCGGCAATAGATAAGTGTGTTTTCTGTTTGGAGGGGGGGGGAAGGCGGGGGTGTGAATATAAGGCTGTTCACTTACAGCGCCTGTTCTTCTTCTGAGGGATGATGTCTCCCGTGGGCGTGACACACAAGGAGGTGGGTCTCAGAGTGAGGCAGTGTACTGGAGACATGCTGATCTGTTTATATCTGTGTTAATGCATAAGCAACTACCCACACCCCAATGGCCCCTCTCCCTTATTCTCTCGAGCAAAAAAAAAAAAAAGAAAACACACACATTAAAAATAAAAGAACATTTGGACTGTTTGCCAAGTCCCACCCTATTTTTTTTTAGGCAGTGGAATATATGCAAATCACATGCAGCTTATATTGTGAATGCAGTTCAAATATTATAATATAATATTTATATTTGAGCTGTTTTTAAATTGGAAATATAAAGCTGAAATATGTAAATACTACTTAAATTCCAGTTTTAGAGGATTATAATAATGCAGTGGTTCCCAAACATTTTCTTCTGGCCCCCCCTTTAGTTTACAATCAAATTTCCACCCCCCTAAAAAAAAACCCAAACATCCGGCACATTGTTCAGTCAGACATACACATATTTTGTTTTCAAACTCAATTGCAGTTTATTTCACACTTCAACCTTTTTTTTTTTTTCTCAGATTTGAACAAATCAAAGGTAAACTGCAGTAAATTACAGGTTGCAATAAAATAAACTAAAACCTCTTAAACTAGAAAAGCACTCAGAGAGCACAGACCTCTGCCAAGCATGACAGTTTCCCCCATATTGTGACTCACATCAAAGTAATAATCCTACATTTATTTGTATCAGTGCCCTGACTTTTTTTTTTTTGGGGGGAGGTGTAGGTGTATATGCACAAATGCCCAAAATGGTCTTCTCTCCCAATGTTAAAGAATCCTTTAAAAAAAAACCTGGATCCAGGCGGTGATCCAGATCACTCCCAAAATGTAATTGATTGTTTATTGGGCATTTCCATCATGTCCTGAAAATTTCCTAAAAATCTGTCCAGTAGTTTTTGCGCAAAGTTGTTAACAGACAGACAGACAGACACAGATAGACACACTGTGCTGAATGCACTGCCCTGGCCCCTCCCCCTTCCACACACACAGCTCAGTGAAGTGCAGGTAGCCCCGCCCACATCCGCATGGAGAAGAGGAGAGACGTGACTCACAGCTTTCAAACCCGAATTAGCACATTGGACGGGAGTAAAATGTCAGATCACTCCCAAAATCTAATTTATTGTTTGTTGTGTCATTTTCATCATTTCCTCCTGCAATGACACTGACACTAGACAAAAATACTGAAAAAATCTTTGATGTTTATTTAGCCTATGTGAGCCTGTTGTCTTGTTGAAAGTGTGTTTATTACTGACTTGAAAAACATACTTATTATGACCGGTAGTTACATAGACCCTGCTGTGTATTGACCTTAGCAGTCCAATCCAAGATATGGTCAAGTTTAAGTGACAAGATGGAAAGACACTGGTCTGGTATCATTGTTATAAAGGGAATAAACTATTTTAACTCATTGGTCGGAGGGGCTCTCAGTAGATTTGAAGGACTAACAAACATTTTTAACAAAAGATCTTAATATACCATTATAACATATGAAACTTTTGTTTCTTTCTTGTTTTAAATAGCAATTCTTAATATTTATACTGTATTATTGTGTTTATGATAACAATGCTTGTATTATGTAATCCCTAGCCACCACTTTTTCCCTAACCCTAACCAAGGTCTTTTGTGGCTTAAAGCTAACACAGACAATGAAATTTCAGAAGTCTTATTAGATTATTGTAGTCTTCCTGTGAAAATGGATGGGAAAATAAGGTATGGCATATATTCAGAATGTGCAATAATAAGTTCTAATAATGACCTTTAAGCTACAGCACCAGTCAAAGTAGAAGAACACAATGTCATATGCTATTTATGTGCATCACAGGGTCATCCTAAATTCAGAAACTGCCAGAATTTTTTTCCAGGCAAGACTGGCACAATCTCCTTCTCACTGCAAAGACTTTTTTTTTTTTAAGCTATTACTAAAGGTATATTTTGTCATCTTCATAGAACATTTTGGCAGCCCTAAATCACACAGTGCATACTCAGCTTAACCCTCACTAAACCTCCACCATGGTGCAAAATGTAACATTGGTATACTTTAATGTTATCTGTGATATTTTATGTCATTTGTGTGGCACCCTGAACCCATAATTTTCTGCAGACACCACTGGGGGAGCTGACCCATCATCCTGCAAACCTGAAAACACTCCATGTTATTTTAGGAGGTAGGCGTTAAGAGGTAATTTTAGCATTCTGTCTTCTGGGTATTGTCTCCCATGTCTTATTGGCTGAGACAGAAGGTGTGTATCTTATCAGCAGTACTGCAGCTGACCACTAGGGGGCAATTCAGATGTTTTGGCTTACATTTTTGGGAGATACCATGTCATTGATCTTTATAGAACATATATTTATGTACAGGAAATACTTCAGTCACCTGTAGCATTGTGTGTCTGTCCTGACTGATATTTCTTCATTTTTTTAGGGGAGAGCTTGTATTTCCTCTCTAAAACCAAGGGTCAAAGGACAGATGGTGTCATATGTTATACAGATTGCAAAACCATTTGAGGCACATTTGTGATTTGTGAAAAAAAGTGACTGAACTTGTCTTATATCTACATTCCCTCAGAGGGAGGTGCAATACTTGACAGCAACCAAGGCATTACTGAACAATCAGCGAGAGGTCAATAAATCACCAGGTTAATTGTAGGTCCCTTCGGTTTCCTCTTTTCCCTTTTTTTTTTTTTGTCTGTTTTCCACTGCCTCCTCCATCTTACTATTTAAACTCACCCATGTCCCTGTCCAGCCTGGCCTTGACAGCAGAATTTGCTTTTTTGCTCAGAGGAGAGTTGCAAGATACACAAATAACACAGAGGTGCATTTATGGTATTTGTATAATCCGTGAAGTGAAAATTACACACTATTTAGATGAAAGGCAATTAGACAATTACAGCTAATGAGGCCAATCCTTTTCTTTCACCCCAAAGAGCCCACTGACTAATTATCAAATTAAAGAATGCTTCTTTTCTCCCTCTGACCCCTCACTGCTGTAAAGGGAGGGGGGTTTTGGGAAAGGCAAACATTGGTGGACTCTGTGGAGGCCTGAGCTGGAGAACAGGCAGGCAGCATTTAGAAAGTGATGGGTGTATTAATCACTCCTTAAGTTAAGACAGCTTTATGGTCTGCAGGGCAGGCGCACACATACACACACCAGAGTCTGAGCACACACAGACACTCTGCTGCTCGGTCCGTTCTACATCAGACGGGACTGTACCGAAGGGGCCACCAGTCAAACAGGAAATGTGGTTGTAGCCACAGGAAGTGGACCTGTTCAGATGACTAGCAGGCCCTGCTGGTGAAACTTCCTACTCTGGGGAGGTCAAAGGTCCCAACAAAATCCACCTGACCCATATGAATACAAAAATGGAAATGATGTTGCCATACATTCATCAGTTGATCATTAGAAAGCAATAACATTTTATTCTACACAAGCATATTCTACTACTGCTGCTGCTACAACTATCAGTGTTTCTTCAATAACCTCCTACTTATTGATTACTGATCTCATGGAAGTTTTATAATGAATTAGGATCTTCATATGCTTTATCCAATTTAGCAGTCTATTGTTATTTAAGAAAATACAAAATGCAATTATAATAATTTGTACTTTGATCCCTATTCTGAAGAGAGGTGTGTTGTAGATTTGTAGAGATTTCAAGGTGTTTGTTTTATTATGAATTTTTATAAAACAATATTGGGTATTCTGGCTCTACAATTTCCCTACGTCTGAATATGGAAGTCATGGGTGTCAAACTCATTTCTTCCAGGGGCCACATTCAGCCCAATTAGATCTTAAGTGGGCCGGACCAGTAAAATAATAGCATCATAAGCTATAAATAATGACAAATTTTTCTCTTTGTTTTAGTGCAATAAAAAAACAACAACATAAAATTATGAAAATATGTACATTTACAAACTATCCTTTCACAGAAAACATGTGAGTATCCTCAAAAAACTGAAAGTTGTAAGAAAAGTAAGTACAGTTTTAACAATACTAAGCCTCAACTTATGATTTATATATGTGCATTACACACAATGCTACATAAACATTTGGTAACAGCTGTAATATTGTTAAAATTTGCAGTTTGGAACTACAAATTTGAAATAAGAACAATTTCTCATTGTTCTTCAGGGTTTAGCTGGACTAGTTTTGCCTCAAAATAGCAAAACTAGTCCAGTTGAATCTAAAAAAATGTAGCTGTCACTATTTATAGGTTATTATGTTATTACTTTACATCATATTGATCTGTATGTGGAACCTGAACTAAAATAAGTTCAACACCCTTGATTGTTAATATCTTCAGTGCAATTTTTGTACTTGGCACATTCATTCCACGGGCCAGAAGGAACCTTTTCATGGGACAGTTTTGGCCCCTCGGCCACATATTTGACACTCCTGCTATAAGCAGTAATTAGGATGTTATTAACAGTAACTGTTAGTTCATGGAGTAGTAGTTTCATAAAATAGCCACAGAATTGACTATCATTACTGTTAACACATACTTTATAATGACATATAAGCAGCAAATTTGTTACTATGCTAATAACCAACCTGTTTATTATCAATATGTCTGCCTTAATATAAACTCCTGGGGAAAATCCTGCGATTTTTAAGTAAAAACAAAAGTGACAGCTCATAGTGCTGATGACAACTGATTGTGAATCCCCTGAAATCAGGGCTGATTTTGGATTTTTTCAGACTGCAAAAAATGCTCAAACTGATGTTCCCTATGTCTAATCAAAGTGTCTGTTTTCTCTCTTAGTATTCAGAAAGCTGATAAGGCTCACTGGGAGAAATTATTTCCCAGTGTCCCTCTTAACATGTCTGCTGCCAAGTTGTCCAGCTCCTCATGGTACAGAGGGTTTAGCTCCAGAGCTGCTCTCCAAAAATTTTCATGGTCTGTTAATATCATCCCGCAATTAAACCTAACTTAACTCAGACCATGCAGCACCCCCGGCCCAATCATTTTCACTCCTTTTCTGGCTTGAACTACAGCTGCACCTACTGGCAACAGAGAGACACATTCATTGCAGCACCAGTCCCCTACCACATACCTGCTGAATTATATCCAAACCCATAAAGACTACTCAACTAAAGAAGGAGCCTGAATGTGGGCTACAGTTAGCATAAATGCATACTGTTATTATCCCTTGTGCATATTAAAACAGGTCTATAAATGCAAATAAAATGGCACCTTTTTGACATGGAAAGTGTCACACAGCTATCAGATTTCTCCCAGTGCAGCTAACAAGCATCAATTTAACTGCGGCTTTTCCTTCATTTCCCACTCTCTTGTGCTTTCTTCATCAAATGTAGCCATGTTTTCCTCTGCCACCCATTTTACACTTTGAAATAGTGTGAAGGTCAGAGTTCAAAGGTTAAAGAGAAGTCCTTTTCACACTCCCACGCCCGCTCTTGCTTCACAGAGCAGCACTACAGGTGCAGGGTGTCTCTGAAACAACTTAACAGCCTCCTGTCTCCACAGAGAGACCTCTGCAAGAAAAAATACACTCCTAATTGTTCCCTGCTCTGTGCCAATGACCGGCCAAAACACTCCTTATTATTGCATCTTTGCACAGTATTTTTCCAGTCATATCGGCTGACAGAGGGGTTGGTGCAAGTTCACAGTCCCTCCTTTATGACAGTAACTCCTCCTGTCACCTGCTTTCATATGGCAGGGGTGTTGGTGTATGGTGAGAGACTCCAGCTGACACCCCTGACATGGCTGGACTTAATGAGGAATGATGGGAGCCTGTCAGTGAAGTGACACATTAAGTAGCTTTGTCATAGATCAGCCGTCGAGTTTTATGCAAAACCAGGCCTTGCGTTTACTTGGAGATGACCTTCCGAAGTTCACTAGAAGTCTTGCAGATGCAGAGCTGGGGCAAGTGTAATTTTTCAACTTTGGATGCAGAGATTGTTGAGTTTAACACACACCAAAATGCATTTGTGCATGAAAAGTTGCAAACACACACACTCTGCTTCATATACTCACACCTCTAAAATTCACCCCAGAAAGTTCAACTTCAGGATAAAGCACATGATTTTATGTACTGAGTATTCATTAAAGTTTAGACTGAGAGAGCCAGTACTGCTTTGCACATCCCTCTTGTGAATTAAAATGCGAAGTGAGTTTGTTAAGGTAAACAGAAATGTGATTTGGTTTGCATGAGCAAATGCTTTGGGTAAATGCTCTGCGGCCTTGCTGGGGCTGTGTGAGTTGGGATGATAAAAAAAAAAAACTACCACAAAGAGAGAAAAAAAAATAAGAGTGATGGATTTTTTCCTCAGTGGATTTTGTAGATTGTGTATTTACAAACATAAAATAAGCTCAATCAAAAGCAACATAAAAAAGGTAGGTTTGACATATGATAATTTGATACATGGATATTAAAAAACCCACAAATTCAGCTTAAATGCTGTGTTACTAGTGGCTTGAACCACATCTAATAAATCTGCAAATAAATGTGGAAATCAAATGTTGATTTGTCAAATTTTAAGGTAACTATTTACTCCTCGCTACGACATATTTATTGCATATTTGTACAGATTAATCAAGTGCAGATGTGAGCCTTTTAAACACAGGTCTCCTCAGTTTCACAGAGTCCCTTAACGTCATAATTCTTAAGAATCACTCCATTTAAACTGGAAATGAGGGGGCTCTATGCTATAATTCTCCAAAAGAGTCATATATCCCCATCAAGACTAACATGAAGTTATTTGCTCATTTGTCTGAATTGCTAGAATAATTTGTGAGAATGTGCTTTTATACTTCCCTTGTGGTCTATAAATCACAAACAACTCTTTGTGGCCCACCAGCATAAGTTGCTCCCTTTTGTTTATCCCACTCCAAGCTTGATTCATAGTGAGACAAATCTTACTTGCAGTATTTGTCATGTAGTCAGTTCCAGTGTATTTTATGCAGTAAATTTATTTTAGCCTCATTACTCAAAGCTGCTACCCTTTGAATCAGAAATTTGGTTACTTCCATAGTACCTTTTGTCGTGTGATAGTATTTCACATCAGCTGGTCCATAAACTGGTTGAAACCTTAATGCAAGGATGCAAACTGAGCTTCAGCTCGAAGAGGAGAAATATAAACTATGCAAAAAAAAAACCCCAAAACACTTTATAGGCTATTTGAGTTCCTCTATACAAAACTGTACTCTACAGAAATATTTATACACAAGGTAAATTCCAGTCTTCATCTGATTTGTGCACATACGGTCATGGAAAAAATTATTAGATCACTATGTTTTCTTCAATTTCTTGTTTATTTTAATGCCTGGTATAACTAAAGGTACATTTGTTTGGACAAATATAATGATGACAACAAAAATAGCCCAGAATCTAATTTAAGAGCTGATATCTATCCATTTTCCATAGTTTTCTTGATAATAACCAAAATTATATAAGTTCTTACATCAATATCTATGGCACTGAACAGAAAAAAACAGTGCTTTTATTCATTCCATTTTTTTTCTTTTCTGTCTGTTTTAGTCACATGATACACACCGGCTAGTACTTGATTGCATAACCATTGTTTTTAATGTCTTGCAAAGAAATGCAAAGAAAGACACGTTATATGCTAATTGAGTTCCTCTATTCTAAACTGTACTCTACAGAAATATTTATGCACAAAGTGAATTCCAGTCTTCATCTGATATGTGCACATAGGTGCTGCAGAGTGAGGAAGGAATAATTTACAGTGTGATCATGTTATACTGGTGAGTTATATGCACACATACCTAGCAAAGAGACAAATGAAAACTCAACAGTATTATTATATAATAGTATCACATACTGTTTTCTTGTGAAAGGTACATTAAGTTAAAAATACAACATGTCTGTTTTATATTTAAATATGAGAGTGAACACACAATGTCTTCTTTCATTTCCAGCTTAATCATGCTATAACATAAAATTTGGCGCTGTTAAGTGAATAGTGAAACTATGAATTTGGCAGCAGTTGTCTGACTTTGTTTAAGTGTAGCACTCTAAAGTATTTTGTCAGGTGTAGAGATCTAGCATGAGAAAAAGGTTCAGATACTGCTTGATTTCCATTTCTCAAATAGCATGTGAAGTTAATAATAGTCTGTCCTAGTGTCATCGTGACTCACGCCTTTGTTTGGTTTAAGAAAAATATTCAGAATTTTTCTCTCCCTGAAGCAGACAAGTTGGGATCTATCATCTTTATGTGTGCAAGACATAGAGAGAGAGAAAACTATTCCAGTTTAGCAACAGGAGTGGGAAAACAATTGTTCCTGACTGATTTTCCCCTAACCCCATAATGAAGCCCATGTGTCCGACTGGCCTTTCAACAAGCTGCAAATCTGTGCACGGCCCACTCTCCACTTGATTAAAGCAACAGCCACTCACCTGCTCCTCATTAGCCTGGACCAGGAACAGACCCAGCCAGATAAGTTAGCACCTGTATGTTTCAATTCCACATGCCTTCTACATGTATGTAATATTTGTGTGTATTAAGCTGACAGCCTCATAAATGATGGGATGGATTTAGCCAGGGTGATGCTACTGCTGTGTGCTGTGAAAGAGATGAAAAGAGATGTATGCAAGGAAGCAAAAAAAAAAAAAAAAAGCCACGGGTGGAGAAATAGCAGGGACATTTCTGTGTTTTGGGTTTGTGGAGATAGATGAGGGACTGGACTTGGAAACACTCATTAGCCATAATCAGGGTCCCTAAAGGAGAGCAGATGGTGGCAGGGAGCAAAAGAAAATAAGGATTGGATTGTAGATATAAATGTATGTGCATAGATGTAAGACATACAAATGGCCCAAAGTGTTATGTTGTAGCCATAGACAATAGTTTGAGGATTATTCAGGTGTGTATGGGTAAACAAAGCACAGCTCAGTGTAGATATATGTGGTGGTAAATATGCTCAGACACTCTGGTCATTACAGAACAACCCTAAAGGGCATTGTGTGGGATGGGATCATCAGAGCAGTGTTGTTTCTGTCTGGTGCCTGCAAACCAGTGACTCCCCTGACCTCTGCCTGCTCTGAATGGAAGCATATTAACACTCCAGGCTCTCAGCAACATTTAACCAATTTGGTAAATTATCTGTGAGGCCACTTTTATAGGGCTTTCTTATTATTCAGAAGGAGGGGAAGTGGAGTGAGAACGATAGAGAGACTTGATGAAGGGATATGGGCATGAAGAGCCTGCTCCCATTTACATACATTACCAGGGTTTTGCCTTTTCCCAGAGTCCGATAGAGGAAGCACCTGTTAGCCTCTCACGGTCTCCCCCCCTCTGTGCTTTCACTGTTCTTTCATCCCTCCATCACTGTAGGTTTTTTACCCCGACCCCCTAGAATAACCCCTCAAGCAGGTGTTCTCCGTCAAACGGCCGATTCCCCATACAGTCAGAGCAGAGCGTGAAACCTAAAGAGAGAGAACTGACCAGGAGGCCAAACTGGGCCCTTGCATGGGAAGGAAAGACTTAAAGGCTTGCTGGTGTTCGGGGCCCCTCCAGCAGGGCAACACTGATCCCTGCCTGGTCCAGGTGTTTGATACTATCACTTCTTATTTACCACATGTGGACATATAGTTGTTCCTCGGGCCTCGACTCAAAACAAATTGCCAGAGTGGAGGGTTTGTAAAAGAGATGTCTGTTCTGTCGGCGGAGGGGTTAAAGTTAATTTGATCAGGCATGTGTACTCTGGGCGAGGAGAGGAGAACATCTGCATTCAGTGGCATGGCCCCATTTGTTGCAATTTTGGGTCTCATTTCCATTTGCAAGAGAGATAACTGCTCACATATGGAAGCAATAGATAGAAGAGGTCAATGCAATTTCTTTCACCGGGGGGACGAGGCAGGGAGAAAAACCCTTATGCAGTAATCTCAGTTGGCATAGGAAGAAACAAAAATCTTGTGTTTGGGAAAAAGAATTCCTTTCAGTACAGTGATTCCTTGATTCCTTTACCAGCCAATAACAATCCCACAGCCCTTCCAAACCCACTGCAGTCACTCCTATTATCGCTGATTGGATCTGGTGACATGATAGAGGCCATCCGCAGTCAAGCTCTCCCTGGGAGTAGCATCTGAAGTGGCATGATAATATATTGGGAAAAAAGCACATAAATCGGACTTTAATGTGGCAAGAATCAGAAAGTGTAAAACAACCAAATTGCTCCGGTACTGTATTACATCGCCCTAATTAGATGAGTACAGGGATGGCCTGAAGCATAAGTATAAGCGCCTGCTTAGGGCCCCCAGAGCCCACGTCATTGGTAATTATACAATCATACACTTTACTGCGGGAGGTACTGTTTATCTACTTTATTTGATTTTAACTGCAGTTGATTTTTGTTGTGCACTTTTACAAGCTGGAAAAAAAAGCAATTGCATACAGTTTTCCATGTGCTGTGTTCAATATACTACTGAGTATAGATAGTAAGATGCAAATAAAGACCAGACTACTCCTGTGTTTGCTTTCATGACAGATGAGATTTGTATGACCACTACGACAGCTATAATTAATAAAACTAAAAATGGATGTGATTAGGGGTGCTCGGTACAGGGGTCTTCAGATCACTGTATTTTCATTATGTATTCGGTACAATAAAGGAGACCAGTGAAGGGGTGAGTTGGGGGGGTGCACTCTATAACTACTGAAAGTGAAACTTAACATGCTGTGGGAGCCAATAGTAAGTTATTGGATTTGTTTGGTCAAATAATGACAGAAAATATTTTTGTTTGAAAGTTAATAATTTTTTTGTAATTTATTATGTAGCCCATGTAATTTAAAACCATGTTAATTCTGCTACAATTCCTTTTTTGGAGGATAATTTATGATGATTAAGAATGCATTTTGTGAAATATATCTATATAGTAACACTGGTGTAAATAGGTTACTGTGGCTTTAAGAGGGTTCGTGTTCGACTGGCTCGGAGCTCTCTCAGTCAGTCACAGATTTTACATGGATTGAGCCACAAGTTGTTGTTTTTTTTTTATCGTAGTATTGTTTGTTAACTAGAAAAAGACTGAGTGGAAGTTTCTGTTAAAGGATACTGTGGATTAAAGTTTCTGTTTATTCTTTTCCATCGGAGCCCTGTGAAGTTCTGTTCTTCTTTTAATGAAACATACATGAGTTAAACCAAGGCAATACAATCTGTGACTACACATGCGCTTTAAACATCTGACTCAGCTTCTGTCCCTCTGTTATACTCTCTGTTGTCAATAGGTTGTCCTTGAGGTCGCCCTGCTTCCCGAGTGTTTGTGTTCTTCACATGCATCCATTTAATACACCTCCATATGGTATCAAAGGCAAATAACTGAAACAGTTTAGTACAAATGAGTGCACCATTACACCCCTAGATATGGGTGGTGGTCAGTTATTGTGCAAATGATCAAATACTGAAAAATTCTGTATTAGAGGAGGCTCCTAAATTCCATTCTGGGTGAGTAAACTAAATGTAAAAGATACTGGACTTGCTCACTGTTTCTCCAACATGTATTTTACAGTACATTTTATATCACATTGCACCCCTTCTTGTTATGTATGATGGAACTTTAGAGAACTTTGGAATTTTGTTAATCTGAAGTGAAAAGCTAAGTGCAACCTCTGCCATATGTATATATAAAAAAAGTTGAGCACAATTTAATGCAACCACAACATAATAATGTATCTCTTTGCATCAGAAGTTTCTGTTGTGGAGTATTACACGCCCCTAAAATCCCAACACACTCATGCTGGGCATAAACTCCAGACATCATTAAGTTATAGATGATAACTTCAAAAAATGTTGCAAAATAATCAAAACAAGGGGCAATCTAATCTCCATATACTATCTATGGGTGATTCTAATCTTCCCTTTTATACAAGTGAGTCTCAACTCAATACACTCAATCCATGCTGCCCTGAAAATCCCCTAATAAGGCAAGTTAAACCCCGAGCTTACAACTGGTATGAAGTCACCAGAGAGCAATTATGCTTTAGCTTGATAGTTAGCAAAGGACCAGAGGAATGTCTTTTCCCCCATAAAACCAGGACTTCGGAGACTAATCTAATTGAATGCCCTTTTTCCCTGTGTGATTATTTATGATTAGAAAGTGTTAGTGGAATATCTAGAGGAGATATCTGGAAATGAGAAATGTTTGATGCGAATCAGTGTCGTGCCGCTCTCCCTGATTAATTATGTCCGGAACGTCTAATGGCTGTGCCTGCTTGGGAGGGGGTGCCTTGCACAAAGACAAAAGCCCCCAAACTTTATAAGACATCTTTGAAGTCAAATGGTTTTGGAGAACTGAATAATTCTTTGGTGTAAATTTGGAGCCTCATATTGGGTTCAGACAAACTGATTCATGTCAAAGGACAAAAAAGATAGAAAGAAAGACAAAGAAAAGGGTTTACTTGGTAAGGGCTCTGTTTTCTATCAGTAATGCATTGAATATTTTTGGATTCTTTCTTCAAACATCTGCTTTGGGTGTGCAGTGTGTTTGTACCCCTTCATGTGACCGAGCCTCCCGTCTCCTTACCGCTGCCCCCTGAAGCCCTCATTTCCTGTCGGGACTGGTGGAATTGGATAAAGGACAAGACCAGGGGCCTCCTGGGGTTTGGAGTCGGGCCTGCAAGAGCACAGAGACCCAGTCTGGACACATCTTCATCGATCAAAAATCAAACCGACTAAACGGCTCATTCAATCCTGCAAGAAGAGAGGAGTAATATCCCTGCAGGTGCTTTTTATTTTTCCCTCAATGATGGCTGCGGTTGGTACATGGAACACTGCTGACATAAAGAGTGGAACAATGGAACTCTTCCGCCATGTTCCAGTGGTGGGGCTTAGGCCGGACCTCAGGGTAGGAGCGTGCCCAAGAACTGACACAGAGACGACTGTGTGTTGAGAGAGAGAGCTCATTAAGAGGACCCATGTGTGTTTAACAGATACCAAGGGCTCTCTTTCTTCCAATAACAACTCATTAATGAAGGTTTGTGTGTGTAAGGGAATTAGAGCGGCTGTAGTCATGAATCATGAGACACATCAGTCTTGTGTTATTGATCAGATCCCAAACACAACACTGACAGAGATAAACACAGCAGCAATCTGAGCAGCAGGAGGAACAATGGGCGTTTATGTATCACAGTTTATCGGAATGCTTAGATGGCTGATAACCAAATTACCTTGATAGTCAAAGCCATTTAGTAATACCTTTTCAATGAGCTTACCACGGCTAATGTGTTGATGTGATTGTATATAGTTTCATTCATTTAAAGTACATTATGTTATTGCCAAGACAACCACTTCAAAAACACAACTACTAAGATTAGCTGCTTTCCAGACAGTGACCAAATTTTGAAGGGTGGAGACCTTGGCTATAAAATGAGGCCAGTGTGGAAGTGTCTTAAAGTTGTAAACCCACTGACTACTGAGATCAGCTCCAAAATACTCTCACATAGATTGTGCTCATAAGTTTACATACCCTGACAGAATGCGCATGGGGCCGTCTTGGATGTTCCAACATGACAATGACCCAAAACATAAGGCCAAGTCAACCTGTCATTGGCTACAGCAGAAAAAAGTGAAGGTTCTGGAGGGTCCATCTCAGTCTCCTGAACTCAGTATCACTGATTCACTTTTGGGAGGTCTCAATCACGCAGTTCATGCAAGAAACCCCAAAATCTTAAAGGAACTCAAGGTGTTTTGCCAAGAATGGGCAGCTTTACCATCTGAGAAAATAAAGCGCCTCATCCACAATGACCATAAAAGACTTGAAGCTGTCATTGATATTAAAGGGGCGGGACCAATACAGAGTATTAAGAAGTAGGGTATGTAAACTTTGGATCAGGGTATTTGGATAGTTTTTGTTGTTGGTATGATTTAAAAAGAGCAAACACAATCAATGGCTTCATCCAACCTCTAACCATGAATGAAAGAAAAGTTTTTGTATCATTCATATTCTCTGAAAAATCATCGAAGAATCATAAGTTCTGCTAGGGAATGTAAACTTATGAGCACAACTGTGTACTGAATTTCTCTGTGAAAATGCTAAGTCAAAAATTTCTTTAACCCATAAAGACCCAAACATCCACTGGTGTCCAAAGTTTTCTACTGGTCTCAACAATTAAATTCCTGTTAATCCACTAATCCTATCAATACATGTAAATAATTCCTGTAAAATGCAGTTTGTCATCCATCCGTGGAAACACCGTCATCTTTTACAACATTGATTATTCAATAAAACCCATGTACTCTGATAAATGATAGTAGATGGAGATGCTTGTTTTCTGTTCAGCTAATGAATATTTTGTTGAAAAAGTCACTTTTTTCTTCAGTTACCTCTGTTTTTGATATAATAACCCTCAACTTGAATATGATTTTTATGAACATCACAGGATCATTGAATGAAATATAATACATGATTTTCACTGAAACAATGCAAAACATAGAGGATAATAAAAAAAATGGTAATATCACTTCAGAAAAGGTAAATTTAGAGAAAAAAAAATATGGGAACTGCCACAAAAAGTAGCACTGGTCTTTATGGGTTAAGGATCCATTGAATTGTCATATGTTTTAATTTGAAGTTTTATAACTGATCTGGTGATCCATCTTTAAATTTCACCTCCATTATCTCTTTTATCTCTTGGGTAAATAGGAAAAAAAGGATATCTACATTTATTCCTCTACTTTTCTAGAGGCATAGGTTGTGTGATAGTTTTGTGTTGATAGGCAGCTAGAAAGTCTGCATTCTTTAAAATTTTGTTCCAAAAGTAAACATAAAATCCCTTCCAAATTTCACTGCATTATTGCCATTAAGTACCCAGGTAAAATAACTCCTGAGCATCTGTGCCAAACTTAAGGTAGCATAAGCCTCATTATTTCTACAGCAACAAAGCAATGGATCACAAACTCTGCATATATTAAAGCTGCAGATCATTTTCGTCACCAATTTTTCATCACATATGTAAAAGCCGAGTCATAGCCTAAGTATCACAAATCAGTAAGTCTTTTTGTGATTATGCCCCTCAATCTCTTCCTTCACGGTAAACAACTTAGAAGTGTACTCCACCATAAAAAAGTTTGCATGTTTACAAACAAAGCTGGTGGGTCACTCAGGCATTTCTGGAAATTTGTCGCGGTGTTGCATTGTGGGAAATATTGTTCCACACAGAGAGAACCCGCTGACTTTCGTTTGGTCAACGTTTATTGTTGTCACTACTGTAGCTGTGTGGAGCTATGCTACCCACAATGCAATGCTGTGACAAATTTCTGGAAATGCCCGAGTGACCTACTGGCTCTGTTTGTAAATACTGGAACTTGTTTATGGTGGAGTCAACTTCGAAGTTTACTGTGAGAGGAAGAGATAAAGCTGTGTAATCACAAAAAGACTTATGGATTTGTGATACTTAGACTATGACTCAGGTTTTACAGATTTGATAAAGAAAAAAATGGTGCTGAAAGTTATCTACAGCTTTAACTAGCCTACTGACATCAGTGCTACAGACCCATAAGGGAGTGTGTCATAATGGTGCTGATAAATAGACCATTAAAAAAAAAAAAAAAAAAATTAAAAACATTAATCGAGTAGAAACATTTTGACAGGGTTACATAGTTTTTTTAATGACATGATCTGTACCATCCCTCTGAAAATAAGATCATATGGAAAATTAAGATCAATTACGATTTAAGATTGTGAGGTTGTTCTGCCCTACTGCACTATCTTCATATTACAAAGGAAATTCAGTTAATTGGCTTTAAATGGAAGTTTCCATTGTGTGTCTTTTGATGATACATTACTATAGCCATCGTTAAATGAGTGATGACAATGCATGTTAGAATTCCTTAGATAGTAAAGCTGTGTTCTAAGGATGAATTGCATGCAGCAGATGATAGAGAATTACATCATTACTGCTATAAGAGACTTGACTTGCACTTGTGAGCATGAGCCAGTGTCCTGCAGACCATAACCACAACCCTGATGACATAATTGGTTCATTGTTTGATGCTATGATCATCTTTTGTTCTTGGATCCCATGTCATTTTTAAAGAAGATACAAAAATGCTTCTACTGTCACAGCTTAACAAACAATAAACTGACTTAAAATGGTTAGGTGAAGATGCTGAGTATCAGATAGACAAATTCAACGATGGAACCCAGGAGAAGAGAAAGACAAGGAGTGGAGAGTAATCACTTATTACTGGTGTGATTTATGGCTTGTTTTCAGGTTAAACATGTTATGTGTACAATGACAACACCCCAGTTTATTGCAAAATACCTGCCTGCTTACAATAAAGAAGTGTTCCATTTTCCCTCTTCAAAGGATGTGGTCCGCTGCAGGGAAGGAAATGCAATTATAGAACAATAATAACATTCAAAATGTAAAAAAGGAGGACAAATGTGGGTTGTGAGGTGGGGTGGGGTGGAGAGCCTTTAATGGGCATTCAGCATGGTATTCCTGTCTGTGAGATTTACATTTTATGCCCAGTCAATTCCAGAGCTTTCCAACTCATTTTGGCAGAGCTTCTTGTGTGTTATTACCTATCAAAAGGTTCATAGTTTTTATGAAGTTCTTTACAGAGCATTGGACAAAGAGAAAAACTAGTTTAACAGCTTGCTAAGTCAAGGCACGGCCCCACAAGACTCCACTACTTTTCAGAGAATGTCTGGAAATGGGAAACATATGTGCTTTGATGGCATCGATCCTTTTATTATTAGTTTGTTTTGAATTAGGCTTGTGATTGCACGATTCTGGGAGGCTTTCATTCCCCATTAATATGTTGATTTGACATAAAACATTACATTTGGGAAAGCAGGTTTTGCACACCTTGAACAACAAGCTAATAATCATTAATGAATACACTGAGGTAGGTTGATATTATATAGATCCTGAGGAAGAAATATTGAATTTCTGTAGTAATTTTACATGTAAATAAAAAGTGCTACAGTAGCACCTAAAACTTTGTTAATTAAAACTGTCTAAAATGCAATTACAAATTAAGAGAGTAACTGATAACCTCAATGTTGGGATAACAACTTTTGATATTTAATAGTGTGATAACTACCCTATTTGAACTGACAAACATTCCAGTAGATTAGAAGAATAGAAGATACTTTATTCATCATCTTGGTGTCCAGCAGCTCAGATAAAAAACACAATCATAACAGCAGTTACAACAATACAAGTATGTAATGCATCTTGTTGATTACTTTATTACTTTTTTTTTCAAGTGACATTTTAGTTTATTGCACTGTTGAGATAGGAGCAGGTTGTAGTCTAGATGTTATCGGTTCTTTAACATTCTTGTGTGGGGAAGAAACTCTCTGTATCTGGATGTCCTCCTGCCTGAGGTCAGCAATGTCAACAGTGAGAATTCTGAGAATCACTATAACCTACCCCTATAGGAGGAAAAGTGTGACGATTAATGGTAAATCTAGTGAAGGTCACAGTGCAAAAAAGTATAAATTATAAACCAGAATAAGAGGAAATATACAGAAAAAGATATGTATAATATAAAATAGTATAATATTAAAAAGTAGTAAAAATATGTGTAAAAAACAAAAGACAAAAAACCAAAAACCCTTAAAAAAAAAAGACTAAAAAAATATATATAAGAAGTAAGCAATACTGAACTTTCATGTGGCAGCCCTTTACTGACTAATTTTACGGTACCACGGACTTCTAATAAATTTGTTCTTTAATGGAATCCAGAGGGTGAGTCACAGAAACCACCAACACTAGGCAAAACCATATATGGAGAAATATGTAATTACTTAGGGGAAATTATACTTATTTTTCACATAAATATGCTTTTAACTAATTGCTATAATATATAATTGTACTGGTAATCCCTTATCTATCATGCAAATATGCAATTTGGAATATTACATGGCCCAAACATGTATCATGAACCAGTATTCCTGGTCTAAGAGGAATACAAAGGACTAATGGTCATTTTCAGGACCTGACGGCCTCCATTTTGAAAATGGGGCCTCTCTTGGAGTCTAACGTTGTGAACTTTTTTTAAAAAAAATTTATTTATAAGTTTTATTTATGAAATGTAAGTGGCAGACAGATAACATTGTATACAAAGCAAGTACAATTTCCTTTTCTTTTTTAAGCAATTAAACAAAGCAACAAGAAGGAGAAAAAAAAAAAAGAAAACCTGCAAAATACCCTGCCCTGACCCCAAACACCCCAAGCTTATCAACTGTACATGTATCTCTACTCGTCTAGACGTCTGTCCCGTGTATGCACTCCGACACATCCATACGCCTACTTGTATAAATAACAATAAATACTTTATTACTTTTAAAATAAATGCTTTAAAGTGAGCAAACAAGACAAAACTAAAAACAATTGCTAAAAGTTGAGCACATATTGTCAAATGGATGGATTCTATTTAGACACAAAAATAAAGGCATGGTGAAATGATGCAAATAAATAAAATAAATGTTATAATCTACATGTAAACATTTTCTGGAAAAATCTATTTGGATGTATTTGCAACCACCAACATGTTGATTAGTAACTGTTTAAATACGAATACATACATATATACACATATATATGCATTTAATTATATAACACAATTACATAAAAGTTGTTCCCCAACATAAATAAATTGATAGAACTTATTGAGTGTTTGCAAAAGAAAGGTCAATGCTTAAAAAATCTAAGTGTCAGGGAGTCACATGAAGAGTGTGAAAAGGAACCTCCCATTCCCATTTCAAGTGTGGATACTTGATGAAGCACTATTCCTTGCTCAATAGCAGGTAGCGATTCAAAGTGGCAGCATGGTCACAAGCAATAAGCCAACTGTGATTGGGCCTCCTCAAGTTGGATTTATTTTAATACACTAATCCTGTAATGGTGAAGCTCTGTCTCCCAGGCTGTGGGGTTCCTTACTCCGAGACTGACAGCAGCGAAGCATGGCCAGCCCTCAGCTTCACCAGAAAACTCACAGAGTCACTAAGCGGTATTTGACTCCCTAAGCTCCTACAGGACTAAGGTTAGGGGCTGGTGGGGGTGCAGGGATAGAGGCTGTTGCTGGTAGAGGTGGTGTTGATGCCAGAGGAGGGGAACACTGGTGTGGTAGGAATCTAACAGATGAAACATTCACCCAAAAAGTGCATCGCCTGGACTAATGGGGAAATTATTTATGAACTATTTGCAGTGCACCTGAAAATACCTCCAGTGAAATTATGTTTGGCAACCTGAACTGCTTTGAAGTCAATGGAGTGGCAATAAAAATTAGACCTTCATTAGAGAGCTGGGCCTTTCAAACTGAATTGGCCCAGTCTCGGCGGGTCAGGGGCATTTAGGCAGCACTCTGCTTCCTTTAGCTCTGGCAGCCACAGACACATGGAAGCAATTTGCCTGATTCTCTGCTGTTTTTATGATTTTCCCCTTTAATTTTTTTTTTCTCACCGCACTGCGCTCCTTTTATGTTGCATTTAGGAAATTAACACTAACCGACAAATTACTTTGTAAATAAAAAAGTAGAGCTTTAGAATGTTGAAACCAGGAGTAGCCCAAGGGCCGGTATTCTTCCAGCAACAAAGAAATCCTTGATAAGTGTTTAGATATGTCATCCCACAGCCTGACTTTATTTTATCAAGTGTATATAATTTTTCAATTGAAATAAATGTAAGGTATTCACCTCTCTTGTGTGCGGTGCTTGTTCTGTGTGTCCACTCAAAAAAATGGCACACTGAAGAAAAAATTAAATAAAAAATCACGGGATACAGGGGTCATTTACAAAATACTTTCTGCTTTGGTAAAGCACAAATCTCATTCACAAAAAAATGAAGGCAGACGACTAAAGTGAAACTGTGTAATCTTCAGAAAACCAGATGCACCAAAGTCCAGGGGATTGTAATCTTCAGAGATGTAAGCTAATTACTTAATCACTTACATTTGTAAATCTTATTATTGTAAAAGAAATTGCTGTAGTGATTAAATTACTGATATTTATCTGCTAATGGCGCTGATTACAAGGTGATGCTAATCTGTCATTCTGAAAGGCTGATATTAACAGCATCAATCTAACAAAACAATAAACACTTAATATGAAAGAGATGTTTTGTGCACTTAGGGACCAGATGGCCTGCTTTACTCAGGAATGTGCAATATTCTGGCCTGGTTGGCTACACCGCTAATGATGGGAACCGCAAACTGTTGACTTATTTAATTGAGTTGTTTTGCCCCATTAACCTGTTGTCTGACACAGCAGACACGTGAGTTGGGAAGGAGAGTGTTTTAGCTTTACAGTAAAATGCAAAAAGCCTTGAATTTTTCCTCCTTGTGTACTTATATTGTAATAAAATCATAGGAATCCAAGTACAGTTAGAGCATATCATATTAACAAAAACGTATGAATATAAAGTCTCTAACATTTTTTTTTTTAATGATTATCTGAATGTGTCAGAACATATGTATTTAATGTGCTGTGAATAACAAAGTTATAATGGTTTTGGATTTTTCATTATAGTTTAGTTTTATTTACTAATGACTTTTTTCCTCTAATTCAGTTAGTTTAAATTAATTTCCAGGTAGAGTGGGGACGAGAATCCGTCTCTAAACAGCAAGAGACGAGAAGTGACGGAAGGGCTGTATGGGGCCACCAGCTAAAATTGCTTGAGCTAAATAAATGGATTTCATATCAATCTCACATTGACAAAGACAAAAACTAAGGAAATTTTATCCATTATTAGTTTGTTTTGTAAGCACACAATACAGTTTTAGTTAGTTAATTATAATAATAGTTGTAGTTTTTACCCTTGGCCACACAGGCCACAGGGTAATGCCATCGGTTAGTTGTCTGTCAGTCCGTCCATGAATCCGTCTGTCCACAAACTTGGCATGCAGTGATAAGTCAGGCCACTGGGGGCAGTCCGCTACAGTATCAGCTGGAGTTGGCTGTATACACTCCATGGTAGGGGTGTGACGATGCACTATTTGTACTAAACTGTTTTGGTTTGGGGCCTTTGACACAATATGAAGGTGTACTGAATGAATACATGTAGCTTTTGTGAAGAACATAAACACTCGGGAAGCAGGGGAGACACTCAGAGTTTCCTCTATATACTGTACATTAAGCAGTGGGGGAATTCTCAGTGTGAGGCACAGAAGTCTGGATGGATGTTTGAAGCATGTTAAGTTTCACTTTCTGTTTCCGTATGTTGCAGCTTTGTGGCACAAAAGAGTCCATGGGTTCCTTTATAGCAAAAAGATTTTTCATTTTTTCACTCAAGTTTTCAAAATCAAGTGAACCTGCTCCGCTCCTCCTTCACCATGTCTCTGCTATGTTACTGTGAGGTCACATTCACAACACCTCAGGAAATACAGTGAAGCATTCAAAAACACTCGCGTAAATTACAGTGTTTGCCATAAACAAACATTGAACATCAAAAAATATGTAACGTGGGGTGCCTGTTAATGCAAAAATGACAACAATATTTTTTAGAAATGTCCACTGTCCCACAGGTAGTTACAGAGTGCACCCCCCCTAACCCCCCCTTTCATTGGTCTCCGTCACTGTACCGAAAACAAAAAAAAACTGTATTGAACTGAAGACCCCTGTACCAAAAATGTACCGAATCAAAATTTTCCTGTACTGTTACTTGGGCTGCACTCAATACTGAGGGTTTTTAAGTGTGAGCATGCTATGTTTATTCATTTCAGTTAACAAAAATGCTTTTTCAATTCTAGTTTTTGTCATTTCGTTAGTTTTTGTTAACAATAATAACCTTGGTAAATACAGTACCTCATAACTTACTTTAAGTTGTGTCGTACTGACCGGAGCTATGCTTTTCTCAAACATATTTTTATGTTTGTCCTGAATATGACATACTTTGTGCAATGTTTGTAGTCACTTTGAAAAATCCCAAACTGTAGTAACGTGTGACGCTATCCTCCAGTGCTTGTTCTAATGCTACAGAAGTAGCCATAAATTATGCATCAGGAGTATGTATATTGACTTTAATATCAGCTATTTCCTACATGCCAGCTTTTGTACCTGCTGAAGAATCACTAGGGTGCTTCATAACACAAAACACACACACACTTGTTCTCTTATTCACACGCTCCTTTTCCTGACTTACAGCTGGGAGAAATGAAACAAAAAGAGCATAATTAAAATAATAATAGAGTCTCTACTTGTTTGGGGGTTTTGGATATTTTTTTTTTCCACATTTGTATTTGCCAGTAGCGGAGGAATTTGGAGGAACTGTCGAGGAGTGTTAGCATAAATAAGTAAACTGTGCTTTGTTAGATTGTGATACCTGAATGAGCCAATGTTGACAGGACTTCTCTAGCTACATCTTCTTCTCTGTTTCCGTCTCTTGTTTACCTCTTAGCTGCATCTATGACGTGACATTCCATTGAGTGTTCACGCTGAATACTTGATGACACAGACAAAAAAATGCAATGCCACTCATTTATCTGCAAAACAATAAACTCTAAGCTTGCAACACATTCTGAGACAAATTCACAAGCAAATGCTGCTCTGCCGGACTCATCCATATTACCCACACTTCCACTCTCTTGTCCTTCTGCCCTGACCCCGAATGAGGTTTACTGTGCTGTGCATGTCATTTGTCCGTTTCTCCTTCCTGTTTTCAGCTAGTTGGCCTCTAGTGCTTTATGTCTATGAATGCTAACATGTCTTACCTTGCCCTGGGCAAGAAAGAAAGAGAGTATACCTGGTGTTTGGCCATTCTGTTCTGGTAGTCTCTCTGGAAACCTTAGACAATAACGTTCATAGACTCTCAAACACAAACTTACAAACACACACACACTGACAGTCAGGCTGAGGTCTTGCTGGCACTGGTTGTCAAAACTGAATAACTGCTTGTCCTTTGCTTGTGTGCACTGGCCATGTGGTGCCCTTCTCAGTGAGAAGGGGGCTAAAATGGCTGTTGACATAAGAAGACAGCCAACTCACTGCCCCAACATGGACTCGAGGTCCCTCATGCCATCATAGCACAATGCACTGCACAAACAACAATCCACGTAATAGTGTTAGTAGATTGGAGGAGGGGGGTCAATCAGCGGCCTGAACTGTGAAAACCACAAAGAAGATGTCATCAAACAAAAATGCTTAGGTGCACATGTTGAAAGATGGATGCTAAACAGAGGGGGCAGGGCACTATTAAGATGACATCAGGGACAACCTCTCAACAGCTGCATGGGAGTGCCGTCTGTTATGGAGGACGGAAAATGGGGGGCAATACAAGGGAACACTGATAGACTAACAGCAACAAGGGGAGGGGAATCATCACCAGTCTAAGCATGTGCTGATTGAGCCTGGCTCTTTTTAAACGGGAGGCCTTTGGAGACCTGGTAGTTGGCAGAAGGGTCACAAGAGTACCGACAGAAACACAGGGCTTCAAAAAGCTCTCTATGCTTTATCGAGCAACTGCGTGTTATGTGGAATGCGATGCACTGAGACTCACTTAGTCGTGGTGGGACCTGCTCTGATTGAGGTAACAGCTGGGATATGACATCAGCCAGGGTATTGGCCATGTTTTCACTCACTGGAGCAAGTCTGCTCTTAAAAGGTTCCATCAGTACCACTCCGGCGAGTTGCAGAGAGTTGCTTTTCATCTCTTTGGCTGTGCAATCCACCAGCTGGTCAGAGTGCCCCTTGGTAAGAGGGACAGAGACGCCAGAGTGCTGTACTCATAAGTGGCTCATTGTCTTTATATGCACTGAAGTGCACAAGTGAGATGTGAGCACATGCATACATTAAAAAACACATGCACCCACACTCAAAGACATTACAGAAACAAGAAGGAGATACATTTTTCCATGTCTGTCTGCTCTTAAGTATGTAACTGAAACCAAATGGCACTTCTCTCTCTTACCTATGACAAAAATGGCTTTCATGTGTGGGAGATGTTCTGGCAACATTTTCCAAACTTTGGTTTGACCTCTGCACAGGTACTTGTGAATGAATTTTCATGAGTGGTGCCGAGCTATGCTGCACATTGGATTCAGCCTCCAGTCACAGTTTCCAGCAGGGGCCTCTTAAAAAATACTAAACTAAACCTCCTCAGAGTGCAAACTGTGATTTAGCACTTGAATGTTTCTAACATAAAAATCCCTTTTCACCCTGTCTTCTGTCCAAGTATCTTTCCACTGTGACACCGAGGGACCAATTGAGACAAAAATCTATTTGCACTTCTCTGTGGTGTGTCTATGTCTTTGCAGAACAGAAAACACACATCGCCTGGAGTGAGTAAATCACCAGGGTGGAAGAAAAGAATGGTGAAAAAATATAACAGACAAAACACAAGCTACAAAGCAGCTTATCACATTTAGCATGTGCTTATTAGGCCTCGTGCTTCTGTGTCGGCTCTGAGAGATTGAGTTGAGCTATTTGAACTGGTTCAGACTGATGGTGAGTCTGGGGTATTCTGATGAAATGCTGTGACATAGACAAACTCACAATGAGGCCTTCTGTTTGAGCTGCACTGTAAAAAAAAAAAACACCTCAGAATGATTCCAGTTGAGATATAAGCACTGTGAACATCTGACTGTTAATACAGGAGCTGTTACACACACTGGATTAATACTCAGATTGAATTACAATTCAAAATCAGTTCTGCTATTATTAGCTTATGAGCATTTGTGCTTTGAGGCTCCATGACAAATTACTTTAAAAAGAGGGGTGTTGATGTAGTTCATTTTAGTCTTTACATCTGTGTATGGGGTTTGTCAATTTTTCATGAAATCTGTAAAACCTAAGTGATAGCCTAAGTCTTTCTGTGATTACGCACCTGAATTACTCCCCTCACAAAGTGTGCTCCACCACAAACAGTATATTTGTTTACAATCCAAACCTAAACCAAACCATTACTTGGGCCTTTTCAGAATTCACCACAGCCACAGCCAATGGCTAATGCCACATGTAGCCCAATG
Source organism: Fowleria isostigma (assembly GCA_029814645.1). Taxonomy (NCBI): domain Eukaryota; kingdom Metazoa; phylum Chordata; class Actinopteri; order Kurtiformes; family Apogonidae; genus Fowleria; species Fowleria isostigma. The sequence goes on along the minus strand of JAPTGZ010000015.1, from coordinate 19,650,649 downwards.
CCAGCACACACGCATGAAGCGGGTGCCTGAATAACTGAGACTATTCAATGAGTCACAATAAAATAAACTCCAACCCCCACAATACAGTATTTAAAGCGCACACCAACAGTTAGCACAGGAAAGAAAACAAGCCTAACTTGAGCTAACCAAGAAGAGCATGACAATAAAAAAGCATAACACGACAGCAGTGATAACTTAAACACAACAGGATAAAGTGTTAGTTTTCCCAGTTGCTCCACATAGCCAAACATACAATAAAGAAAAGTGAGTTACCTTGGGCTTATGCCTCTACGTCCCAAACACGGGGTTCTAGATACAGCACACAAACAACTCCATACCGGCTCCTGACACCGAACACTGGCCCAATGACACAAAGGTACCATCTTTTTACATGCACTAAAAAACACTTTTAAACAAAGGTCTCAGAGGAAAGAACAATTACAATCACTACATCGCAAACAACCAACACCCTGGACTCAGACAACCACGAACACACCTGTTGTACTTCATCTAATCAGGCACATAGAAGGCCAGAAGCGACGCACACAGTGGTGGTGCACTCAAGTATACACCTGGAGTTGGAAAAACTGTAAATGCATCACACAAAGGGATGATTATATGGACTGAGTTTTTAAAATTTCCACATAAGGGGAAAATATGCGCCCTACCCTAGTGTGAACTAAGCCAACCAAAGACTACTTTGCTTTCTGTAAACACAGTCGCATCAACTGCAATGTAAAGCTCCAAGCAGCTTGTTGAACACTTAAACCAATCTGAAAACAGACAGTTATAGTTCTAAGTAGGCCAAAAAAAAAAAAAAACTAGGTAGGTGTACATTTTCCTTATCAAGTCAAACATGATGCAAATGATCACAAATGTTTTACCTCTAACAATTCATTTGGTTTTACATTTGAGAATCATGGTATTAGATGTAGCATCTTTTAAGTGAAACACCTTACCTTTCTGTGAGTTGATACTGTAGGTACTGAGTAATAATTCTGCCCCATTGGTTTTAAAAAGCTGTGGCATGTTCTCACAACATGCAACCCGTCCTCTGAAACCAAAAGGGAATCAACAGCATTGTGACTGTCTAGGCTAGCTTAAGCTTCCCTTTGTTTCTTTGCCAAAATTAGGCTCATGAAGTAGTCGCATGTTACCCCAGCCTATTCTCACGTCACGGCCCTGTCATTTAGAATAAAGTACTTTGGTCAGAGTTATGTTGAAGACTCATTAAGATATGAGGAAAAAAAGAAAAGAGGGCAAAGCTTACCTTTACATTATACTTTAATATGTCTATGAAAGGAAAAGGAAAGTCATAAATGGTTTGATGTCGGTCCTCCTAAGGACAGACATGAGTATCTGTTCTTCAGTAAGTATAAACTGATATTAACCAGATGAATAGTTTTATGACACAATGTACAGTCATAAATAATAACTCTTTTCTGAAGTCAGTATAGAGAAGGTGGAGTAGAGATATATGAACTCTCACATTTACTCCTTTCGTCTCATCTTTTTCAAACGTTGTAGCTACATCCAATCTGGATTGAAAAAATTCCTAAAATGCCCTGCTTCTTCCCCACTTTGATCTCTGGAAGGTTTGACAAATTCTGTTTGTGGAAAGCAGCCTTCAGCTCGGCCCACCCCCCCATCCTGTCACCCTCGCACCAACAGCCTCAGTCAGCCCCCTGGTTCATTAGTCGACCTTTAGCCACCGAACAACAATTAGGCCTGTCGTTTGCTCACTAACTTGACTCTGCCAGGCCAACTGTGTAGCGAGGCATCGACCCTAACTAATGATTGGCTAAAGAGAACTGACAGCATGTTACAGCCACAGTTGTAATTGAATACAAGCTCTAACAAGCCTTTGAACAGGAGGAAGAAATATTTCATAAGCTTGATGCAATTTGGTGGGTGCGTGTAATGAAAATAATGAATGTGATTCCTTCACATTTTTAACATGTAATTGATGTTTTTTTCTTTTTTTGTGTGTCAGATCAGGACAGACATAGAGTGAATAATCTGAAGATTTTTGATCCATCTTCCTTTTCAGTGTGACAAAATTATTTCCCTGCCATTTTGTAGATGTTTACATTCCAATTTGTTCTGTTTTCAGAATTTATAACAAGACTGATGTTTTTTTCTCTTTGGACAGCCAATGATTCATTGAGCATCATGTGTCCTTGACAACCAGCTTATTATTTCATGGACGGTTTCCATCACAGGACTACTCCTCCAGAAGACATTAATTGTTTTGATACTTGGTCATCTGGCACCACTGTCCTTTCTGATGCCACTGGGCAATTGCTTATCAACCAAGCATAAAAATATATACATGGTTTATGATTTTCCAGCTTGCATTCCCATGTATTTCAACTCTTTCTGAAATAGATACTAATCAGTCCACTCTTAAAGCCAATATTTAGGTTAGCTCTACCCTTAATCATTACTCTGTGAATAACTTGTGAATAATTTAGCTATGTCATTTGCAGGGTACAACAAATATTCCTTCTCAAAAAGTTGGAATGGAGTGAGGGGAAAGTTTTCTGGACTTGCTGTGGCCAAAATTGGGACAAGAAGAAGAAATTGGACTTCAAAGGCTAGTACAATATCAGAGTCCAGTAATCAGGACATCGACATTACACAAATGTCACAAAGCGAGCAAAATGAAAGGCTCAAATGATGAATTGGAACAAATTACACAGGAAAAACAATCAAATATTAAAAGAGGGCACACCACTTTTCTCCTCTGACATCAAGGGTACACAGCAAGTAATCACACAACTGAAATGTTCATCATTGCCTCCATTTAGTGTAAGAGTAATAAAAGACATGTCAGCGCTGTGAGAGGAATCCCAGCCTGGCCTCTCATTACCCACTGGGGACAGAGAGACTTTTGGGCCTAATAAGGACATGATTTAAGCAAATCAGGTCGTTATGATAATGGGACTGCTGATAATAAGGCACTTTTTCTCATGTTTGTTTTCTTATTTTTGTGGCATATTTAGCGTACATTGGTACAGAGAAAAAAGAGATGCATCTGACTGAGGTTTTTTCTTTTTTTTAATTTTAATTCTCTGAGCCGAGGACCCTTGATGTGAGCTTTGAATTTACCAAGACGGGGTCTGAATTTTTAAACAAGGTCCTCTTTGCAGCTTATTTTATAGGATTATCACAGTTTTTGTGTGTGGGGGGGTTAGTCTCCTGCAGTAATAACCTGTAAGAATTAAAGCATTAAAATTAATTTCATTCATGAAACTTGGAGTTACTTACTCTCTGTAAATGTAATTAGCTTAATACAACATGAGGTGTATTTCTTCCATAACGGATATTATAAACAACGAATAAAGAAGATTGCTGTCCAGTGTGGATACTACACAAGCTCAACTTCTACTCTCAAGCCCTTTGTTCAATTCTAAATTAGTAAGTGGATTATAGTAAATGTATTTAAACATAAGCTTAGTTAGCTGACCCACGTGGAACAGATTTACTGTGTAGCTCAAGATATGCAGAGTTGATATTTGACATATATTTGGACCTATCTAGAGAGCTGACCGGCAGATAAAGATGTGGAATTGGGGATTTATGAATATTTGGAGGAAAGCAACATGAGAAAAAGCACCACTTGCAGCAGAATCTGTAGATAATGATCTAAAATGTCACTTTTTCAAAGATTACAACGGTGTTCACCTCTTTTACTATAAATATATTATATGTCAGTATTAACCCAAAAGTACATGATCAGTTCTATTATACAATTGTTATGCCAAATGCAGTGTTAGTAGCACTACAGGATTCAGTAAAGTATTAAACTACAATTTTTATATTTATATAAAGGATGTCCCAAAAAAATTTGACATAATTTCTTCACGTAATAATTTCTTTAAAATTTGTTTGCTCTTTTTAAACAATTTTATAAAATTACCATTCCCCAGAATTTTTGTTTGAAATTTGTAGAATAAAATATTTTATGTCCAAAATTAATCTTATTATGTATCATTTCTCCTGACCGTGTAGTCACTCCAATATGGACTTCTCAAATGATATCATTTTTTTGGGATACCCTTTATATAGGCTACATAAGTATATAGGTTACGTAATGTTGCTCAGCCCTGTCTGTGCAAAGTTACTGAATGTTACATCATATTAATATAATGCAAAGATAAACAATTCTAACATAAAATAACAAGTGCAATATACGAATTGTTTTTCAATATCAGTGGTGGAACTTCAAATACTATGATGTCTTTTCTCTGTGGCCCAGTCTTTTCATTTCTGTTTTTCTGTCTTCTGCCTTTTACATAATTTCGTCTTGTTACATTTGTTAAGTATAATATTCACCAACAGACAGAGCAAGAGATTGTTTTCTGTGTGTTGTCATCCCATCAGTAACAATAAATAATTAACAAATAACCTCAAGTATGTTAAAAAAAAAAAAAAGAAGTAATGAGTGTGTTTTGAAAATGTAAACAGTAGAAGATAAAATGTTGTCTGAAGAATAAAATATAAAAGATCAGATAGTGTGCTTATTTCTGTTGAAGTTAAACAGTCAAATCCTAAAAATATACTGAAAAGAAAAAGTAGTAGATGTGATTTGGGCCTTGGAGTTACTTTACTACAACAGGTACCTCTATCCTGTTCATAAGTCTGACATTATAGTGCCTTTAAACTCATTTTGCAAAATGTCTTTGTGTAACTCACAGTTATTCATGCACTTTTACATAGTCAGTTTTCACCTCTAGCGGTGCTATTTAAAGTATTTCTAATACTGTTTCAGCTCCTGGTCCATTTACAGCAGTCCAGTACTTCACCTGATACTGAACTGTGTGTGTTGACATGGGATGTTATTGAACCTCTCGTGGCACCAGACTTGTCATGCCTTTGGGAAGCAGTTCCCACACAAAAGTATCAGGCTATTGCCTGATACAAACTAGAACCACCTGTTCTGAGTACAGGGTCATAGGCAGTGTTGGGTAGTAATGCATTACTGTAACACTGTTACTTTTGTCAGTAACTAATACTGTAATGCGTTACTCTTTAAATAAAGTAACTCCGTTACCATTACCGTATGGTGCTTTTATCTGTTACTAGCTAAATTAATCAATTTTAGTGTGCAAGGCATCTAACCTGCTGAAAAAAAGATGAAGAAGAAGAAGTGCGCTACTTCCTGTTTACAGCGGTGATACATTGTGGGTGTTGATGTTATTTACAAATGTGTGGTCAGGTGAATCAAAGT
>JAPTGZ010000015.1:19631493-19644866 GCA_029814645.1 Fowleria isostigma | reverse complement strand
CATCCATCCATCCATCCATCCATCCATCCATCCATCCATCCATCCATCCATCCATCCATCCATCCATCCATCCAGAGTAGGTTTGCTAGATTTTATTAGTTTTAGTTTCTATCTAAATGCTTTTTTAAGTTTAGTTTTAATATTAGTTTTAGTTTGTTTATATCTTTTATCTTCCTCACCATTCATATAAATCCCATACAGGACTCTGCTGCTGTTAGAAAAATACTGAGGCACAGGAGATAGAGTCACATGATTCTGGAATCAGGAGATTTTACTTGCGGCAAGGAGTGAAGTACATACATACATACATACATACAAGGTGATGCAGCTGTTGACTGACTAACATCAGGAAGTCTAGGTTTTTATAGTGAGTGAAGTCCATTAAAACCCATTGGTTCCAATGCTCAAACATTGATGACATAGGACTCGTAGCTCATTGGTCCAGGTGTCCGGACATGGATGACACATGCAGTGGGGTTCACCATTGGTCCAAGTACCTAAACAATATTAGGTAAATGTTTGGTGACACTCCTTCTCCTGATGCATGACAGTCTCCATGTGCTGGTAAACAACGCTGATATCTTCAGAAATGATGTCAGCAGTGGCGTCTCTGTTGGCACCTCACAGTAGAAGAAGCGCTGGCCTTATCCAAGAGGAGACATTTTGGGCATTAATCTTTAGGAGATGTCACAATGTCACTGTGACCCAAGACTCAAACCCATGACCTAAAGCACACTTACTCTGAGCATAGTCTAACATTATTTTTCTCTAACAGGTACTTTCTCCCAACTTTAGTCTCCATGTTTCCGAGTAGAGTGGGGATGAGAAGATCACTGTAAACACAAGTGACAAGAAATGATGAACCGTGAAATGCTGTGTGGTGCCGCCAGCTAAAATTGCTTCAGCAAAGTAAACTGATTTCTATCAATTCGCCACTGACAAAGACAAAAACAAAAGGAATTTTATCCATACATTTTCTACGTTTTAGTTAGTTTTGTAATACAGTTTCAGTTAGTTATGGTTTTCTTCTTTTAAATATAGTTTTTATTTATTTCAGTTAAAAAAAATGTTTTTCAATTCTAGTTTTTGTCATTTCTTTAGTTTTTGTTAATGATAATAACGTTGCATCTATCTTTAATGTTTTTATGACTCTTAACACCAGTAATAAAACTTACCTCAGTGACATGAAATAGTACATCTTTGACAGTTGCTTCTTCCTCTATTGTACTTTTTGGAAAATTGCTTTACATTGAGAATGTTTCTAAGATAACTCTCTAAAGAACATTTAATTGTAATGATACTCTTCATTCATTTTCCAAACTGTTTACTCCTTGTTGAGGTTATGGGGGTGCCAGAGCCTATTCTAGCTGTTGTGGATTTGTCACAGGCATAAGACATTTACAGATGAATGTAATTTTACTATTTTCCCACAAAAGTGAACAGTAATTCTTACGTTACATTCAATACTTTTCTGCTGAGTATCGCTTTTATGGGGCATTACCTGGCATGTAGTCACTGGTGTTTGCAGAGCGTCGACTCAGACATGAAGAGAGGCACAGAGGGAGACAAAGACAAAATAACAGGGAGACACCGCCACCACTTTGCCATAGACAAAGGCAAAAGGGAGAGGAGACAGAATTAATTTGACAGTGAATAAGTGACAGTCTTTTTCGTCCTTTGGTGCTGTGCTTTCTTCTCTCCCACCTCATCCCAAGTCACTCTCTAATTGCACGGTGGACATCTCTGAGCACATTGGGGAATTTCACCCACGATCTGGCACAGATTAACAGTCCCACTATGCTTTGTTGCTGCTTTATTTGCATGATAATTAGTTTGTGGCAGTGTGTATTCTAATTTATTTATTATTTCACAAATATAGGTACACAGGGAGAGGGAAAGACTGAGCCAGGGAAAGAGAGGAAAATAGAACAATGTGCATTAATTAAAGTGATTAAAGGATTGACTGAACTTTGCCTTGATGTGTTTATTCAGTTAATAAGCAAAGTGGCAGATGACTGTTTGACTTTTATAAGGATTAATTGTACCGTTTTCGTTAATTTAAGCTCATTCATCTTACACTTATCCTCCTAAGCTTTCACATCAATCTAAACCCATTCCTAAAGAGTCTGCATTTTTTTACTTCAGTTTTAACTCTTAACAAAAAAGCATATATATATGTAGAAATAAAGTGATTTACTGGCCATAATATACTACAATGATTAATTAGTATGTTTCCTTCATATATCTGTACAGAGTTATTCAATGATTTTTCACTTCTTTTAATTAAATTCACTTTTTAAATCTTACTCTTGAAATATTTCACTGAGTTCCTAACTGAGTTGAAGACATTATTCTGTTGGGACAATCAGTACATTTTCTGAAAAAGTGACCAAATACATTTTCAAATATATTGAATTGTGGAGTGAAACATTTAATGGCAATAAAAATAAAAAAAAATAAAAAAAATCAATCCAACACCAGACAACACTATTCCCAAACTCAGGACTTTCTTCTTTCTTTTAATTCTCCATTTCTCTGTCAGTTGAAATGAGCGCAACACTCCCCCTCTATCTCTTCTTCATGAGTCTTGCGAAAGGGCGATGGATGAGTTTAAGGTGAGTGCTTGAAAAATCAAAACACCTCTTTATTGTTCGTCTCTGTATCTACCTTATTCCCTCTGCATTGTCCAGGGGAACAAAGGGAACCATCTATTTCTCTGATGGAAGCCAATGGTTGGTAAGAGGTTTGATTTGAGTGTTGAGGATGCTATTTGCCTAGAGAAAGCCTGAGGATGAGGGCTGATCGCACTGGCAATAGAGTTGGGCTGTCAGCTGGCATCTAGCGATAATTGCTTCCCATGGCAGGACCCCGTCGGCCGGGAGAAGGGGAGCGCAGTGTGGAGAGTCAACGCGGGAATCCATTTTCACCACAGCCCAGTCATAATTGTTTCGCTAGCATGAGAGTACTTGTTGCCAATCTGCGTGAGGGCCAAGCTCTGATTGACACCCATTGACCAGAGAGACCGGGGAAAAGAGAGAGAGAAGAGAGAGGGTAGGGTGGGGGGGGTTGGAAGGCCTTGAGTATCACTAGAACTGTCACTCAAAGATGAGGATTCAAGAAGGGAAGGGATGATGTGCAAATAGGAGAAAGCAGAAGAAATGAGAGAGAGAGGGAGACAAAAAACGATAATCACGATTGCTACGACTAAGTGTAATTATCCTGTTTTCTTATCTGATTGTTTCCTCTTTCATTATTTATCCTTTAAAATCCAACCCTCTCCCTTGTGGATGATCATTTACACAAGTCAATAAAGCAGTAACCCTGAAAACAGGCTGCACAGCCAAATGTAATGATTTTCTCACCACTATACTCTACAGGGGCAAATGTATATTTTATCTCCTTTAAGCTCCAGGAGAACTATTGATTAGTAATTGATAAGATCATCCTTTTAAATAGACATGGATGCCTGTCTGCTTTATCAAAGAGAACACTGATTGTGATTACCATGTGCTCTATATGGCTCAATTTTCTCTTGTAAGTACAACTTAATATCTGAAACTGCTGGCTCCACGGCTCTTTAAGACAGCTTAGATCCATTTGGCGAAAGCACCCAGGGAACTTATCACTCACCCATCCAAAGCTAATTCTGCTCGGTGTCAAGCATGGAATTGGATTTAAGGACAGAGAAGTTGCGCAGGTCCGTTGGCTGTCAGCAGGTCCCTGTGCCCCTCTCATGTGTCACTTCACCACTGAGTGAACATGCTAAATTCTTAACAGGGTAAAGCGCCATCACAGGCTATGAGAGACCATGGGCAAATCTCTGATGACACTCTCTATTCCCCATATAGCTCAGCACTTTGGACCGGAATCGCCAAGTATCTCAAAGCAGACGCATTACATTGTATAGAGTTTAGAAAGTCATTGGAGATGCTGACCTTGTGACAGTGATGTCCTATTATCTGTCAGGGAGACAAGCAAGAGCAGTGCTCAGTTGTGAACAGCCACCACCTCAATGATACAATGAATTAAAGAACATTTCTGAACTGATGTTTGCTGATTTTTTTATATACTCTTAAACCAAGCGTACGATACAAGTGATTGTAAAAATAATAGACAACTAGGAATTCTCAGTTGTGTCAGGTTGCTGTGTTTTATCATTCAGAAAACAATGTTTACATCTACTGTATACAGCAACTCGGTAATTGCTGTGGTAACTGTGTTGTTTAGAGACTGGTCAGGGTCAAGGGTGAGAGATTACCCTGATTTTTTTTTTTTTCCTGGGAAGAAATGGTTGCCTCAGTTGTCAACTACGGCCTGCTCACTGCTTAGCCTTGAGGCATTCAAATTGACAGGTCTCATTATGTGTGAACTCCCAATATTCCCCTTCGTATTCCTTGGCCTGTCAGTCTCCACCTGCCTGTCCATCTCGCTGCTGCATCACCTTAGCACCCACTCACTGACAACCACCTTCTCCTCCTTACTCGCTTTTAGGTTGGGAACAAGTGGGGAGAGAGGAGATTGTGTGTGTTTGTAGGTGGGGAGGTGTGCGTGTGGGTGTGGGCAGGCTTTACAATAAGGGCCCAGCTATGTGCCGACAATCTGACAGGGGCCCACTTGTAAACAAACTGAAACAACCAGTGTGATCTAACCTATACCATTGTACTGCAAATTAGATGAAGGCTTGCACAGACGCACATATACAGGCGCACACACACACACCTACATGTAAATACACGCAGGTGCATGCACATACAAGCTCACACACACAAGCACAATAATACCTTAGCAGAATCTTAAGTACCTTATGCAAACTGTATGTTTGTTGGGGAGGCACAGGCAGAGCACTGATGAGTGGCTCATTATGGCAACACCAGCACTACACACTGGGTATCGCATAATCAAAGCCTGGGGGTACGTATTAATTATCCTTTTGAATAGTGATGAAATTTTAAAAAGCTTCTCCTTAAGGCTCACATCACGGATAGATGAAACAAAGCGCAGCACAGCTTGCGCGCCCAGGCTCACATGTGTTTTTACATCTGTTCAGGATATTTCAATTTGATGCTCAACAAGCTGAGACCGAGATTAAAGGATAATAATGTGTCATCTTCCACACAAGCATCTCTTCCAGAGCGAGTAATAGCACATCAGCAGGCAGGCAGGCAGGCAGGCAGCTCGGCTTCTGGAGGAAAAGCTAGCTAACAGCCATCATAGGCAAAGTCGATCCAGTCACGCATGTGTCTCCTGCTTGTCTCTAGTCAAGGCTGCTGAGGAACTGTCTCTCTCTTTCCCCTTAGACGTACGAGTTGACTGGGAAAAGGGAATACAGGCATAAAGCAGAGAGGGGAGGGGCAGGAGGGTACATTATATTGAGATTTGCTTGAAAGAAATATTTATGAGCTGATTTTCTTCAAGAAGCGTTGTCTTTAATGAACATGTTTAAAGATTGTTTCACCATCTATAATTTATATGGCATCGCTTTGTTAGGGAAAAGGGGCTAGTTTCATTTTATACATGTGAATCCCTGATAAGAGCATCCTGAACATCTGCTTTGGCGAAAAGGTGTGAGCGTTTGACACCACTATGTGTGACAGAGGGGCTCATGAGTCGACGCACAAATCCATTTTCATCACAGACCAGTCATGGTTGGTTCATAAGCATGAGAAGACTTGTTGCCAATCTGCGTTGAGGGGCGAGCTCTGATTGACACCCATTGACCAGAGGGAGATAGAGAGAGGGGTTTAGAAGGCCTTGAGAATCACCAGGACTGTCATTCAATGATGAAAACTCAAGAAGAGAGGGAATGATGTGAGAATTGTCAGGGGAAAATGGGCCAGCTTCATTTCGTACATGAGAATGCCTGATCATGACGAAAGAGAGCGTCCCGAACACCTGCTCTGCTGGGAAGGTGTGAGTGGCTGACATCGGTATGTATGACAGAGGGACTCATGGGATATGGGATCACTGTGAGCGTGAGGGTATGAGGTTTTTTGCATACTGTGCAAGGAAATGTACATTGGCACTCATTGACCTAATAAATCAGGTGATGGAGGGACACGTTTGTAAGACCTTGAACAAGAGCATGACTGACATAGAGAAGACATGATGAGGGGAGAAAGGGAAGGATGTCAGAGATAAGATATGATAATATGGACAAATTGTGGCTCATTTTAAGGTGATACAATAGATCGTAAAACTGATCTTTCCCATTCTGTTATTGTTAATCCAATAAATAAAACAGCAACAGGAAGGAGCACAGGGAAGCCCAATGATTTTTCATTTGACTATGAAGTGTAGGGACTGAGCTCCTGATGAGTCATTTTATTCTTTTTCTTTGTGTTTTAGAAGGAAAAAAAAATAAAATTATTTTCCTTATATGTTGAAAAAGTTTGATGAAAGTTTGCTTTGCAAGTGTTTGGAGGAGCAGGCCAGTAAATGTAATACTGTACATCTATCAAGAGACAAATTAACAAAATTAAAATTTTGCCTTTTGATGCATATGCTTTTAAGATGATCTGCCATGAATTTAATTGCTTTACAAACTGAGTTGACTTTTCCTGCAAAGTAAACTGAATCTTGTCAGTGGATTGGCCTGTTAGAAGGACAGTTAAATTTGTCATTAGCAATGCAGCGGGTATACTTGTACGATGTTTGTGACATGCTGATTCATTTGTATCGGCAGTAATTTGTTATAGTTGAGTTACATCATGTTTTTTTGGGGGGGTGAACCTATCAGAAACACCTTTTTAAGAAAAAAAAAATAAGATCTTTTTATTCAAGTTTTCTCAGTATAACATAAATGCAGTGCTAAATGGTCTTTCCAGAGATATAAAGAAAGTGAAGGTATAAATCAAACACAGCAAGCGCCATAGGAAAAAACAGAACAAAACAAAGCAAAACAGAACCAACAACGCACTATACATAAAATAATCATTCATTGCCAGTGCACCCAGTGTTGGGAGGGTTACTTTTGAAATGTATTTCTGCTACAGATTACAGAATACATGCCCAAAAAAGTAATCTAGACTGTAATCTGTCACATTACTCAGTCTGAGTATTGTGATCCAATTACTTGAATTACTTTCACATCTTCTCATTTTGAAAAAAAGACAAAAAAAAAAGGACCCAATATTAAAACATTCACATCTGTATTCTTTAAGGTGAAGTACTGCTTGTATTTTCAAAGGTATATGTTCTTCTTGCTCTGGCCCTGCTCTGACTCTGACTCCGCCTCCATTATCTTGACCTGGACTTGACGGACTGACTCATTCCCAAAACTTGCACTCAAAATTAATCATCAGAATGTTTACATCGCATATTATATCAAGGGATTATGGGAAATGTGTGGGAAACTGGATTTGTGAAATGATAGAAAATAATGAAAAGTAATACATTGATTTTTAAAAATGTAATTGTATTCTGATTACCATGTATTAAAATTGTAACTATAATGGAAAACAGTTACCCATATTTTTCATATTAAATACATAATCCCATTACATGTATTCCTTTACTCCCCAACACTGACTAGACATAGAAAAGGTTCACTATTACAACAGAAACCTAAGTAAGAAGTGTGCAGCATTATTAAACTGCACTTACACGTCAAGCATTTACAGGGTCTGGAATGTTTTTAGGAAGGGACCCCACACAGACACACCTTTTAATAAGTAGTGATCTTAAAGAACTGCTTATGATTATTGGAAACATTAAGGATGATCATAAAGTGTACATGCACCTGTGTGTGCAGGCAGCTAGCTTTTTGAGCCTTTGCGAAACTGAGATTTTCACGGTGAAAAAGAAAATATGAAACTGTTTTTACAGATGAACAATATCAAAAGTCAAGGAGCCAGACTCGATGACAATGTGCATCAGACCTTCCTTGGTTCAGCACAGCAACGTTTGTCTGGATGTCTCCTTCCATGACCAGAGTGGATGATCTAATCGCCTGCTGCTGCTGTAGATACACCCTCAGTGATGACAGCATGGGTGAGCAGGTGAGGTCACAGCCAATTGTCACTAATACGAGTAAGATCAGGCACAGCAGTAGTAACTGTGTAGAAACTCTAACCTTATTATTTACAAAGCTGCACCTCGAAACTTATCAGTCTCAAATGGAGGTTTGCCTTCAGCATGTGCAGCTGAGCGGAGATTATCACAGTCAAAAAAAAGAAGAGAGGGGAAAACAAGCTATACTGTAGCTGTCAAAATTTCACCCTGTCTGAATTTCTCTTATAAGTGCCTCACTATATGTAAACACAAGCACACGCCTACGCAAAGTTACACATACAAATACACAACCACAAAAAAGTACACGCCTACATGCACACACGCACAGCAAATTTTCCAGTCAAGGATGTTGGAAAACCTGTCAGACTCTCACAAAGAAAAGCAAATTTATTTATTTATTTGAGTTCAGAGTAATTATAGGCATTACTGCAGTGCTTGGCTGTGACATCTCTTTATAAAATCAGGTGTCAGAGTGCGCGAAGTAGAGACGTGCCAAGGAGGAAATGTGACTCTTTTTCTCCTCTAATCTCTAATCAAATTAAATAGGTGAGCACTTTTCCTGCTCTTGCTCCCACTCTCTCTCTCTTTTCCCCCTCCCATCACATGATAGGATAAGCTTTGCCTGAAACTGCCAAGTGTACATCTAGATACCATGAAAAATTCTGCTTGTCAGCACTTCCGTAATTTTTGGTCCTGAGGAATTTTTCAATATGACTGCATGAGTACACATAGCAGCAGCTCAAGGAAAACACCAGAGCCAAGAATCCAATTGAAGGTATTTGTTTCCATTTCCGGCTATTTGGCAAAGATGAGACTAGATAAATATGTTATTCATTCCTGCAGAACACAGTGGCTTCTGAGGAAATATGTTACTCTTGCCTCTTTTCTTTGACTCTAAATAATTGAACAGAGCGAGGAAGGCCTCTGCAGGGTTCATATTGAGTTTTTACTGACTTTCCCCACATCTGTTCTTACTGCCTGTCTTTCTTTTCACATGCACACATCCACAAATTCACACTCTCACAGATGAGATGACAACACAGCTGTCTGAAATTCAAGGCTTTGAGCTTTTGACAAAATAACCGAGATAAAGACGAGCACAGGTACAATATGGTCAGACTCCGCTGGGTTTGCAGATGCTTACACTCCTCCTCCCCCTGTACGAGCACCACCAGGCGCCCCAGGGCCCTGACAGAAAAGATATGACATATTTAAAAAAAAAAAAAAAAAAAAACTAGAAGGGGGAATGAAAACAACTTCCCTCATGAAGACAAAAAAAAGCCTGTGTTTTACATCTCTTTTTACAACGACAGCTTCAGGGACAGTTTATGTGCGAGAGACAAAGATACTTTGACATTGTCAGCTTCTGTCACTGAAGTTGCCAATGGTTGTTGGCGAGAAGTCGCTACAGCAAAGCGGCCTTCTTCTCTTGTGTATGTGTTGATCTGTGTGTATGAGAGAGAGTGTGCAATGGCTGGGTCTTTTGTGTGACTTGATGTCTAGAGGCCTTTATGATAATGAATGCTAGGTCTTCCCCCACTAAAACATATCAATAAATAAAACATAGGAACCCTTCCATTGTGGTTGATTCACACATGGAGGAGGCACAGGCCTTTTTAGCTCACTGCCACTTTAAGGGAGTGTAGCTTAGCTGTGTTACAAATACACCATCATAAACACTTAAGATGAACAATCCACCTGAGACTGAGAAAGCAGCCCTTTTATCCATGGTGAAGGGAAACTATACATAATTAAGAAAGGAAAGTGTAAAGATGTAATTGGTACGTTGTTGATAATGTTGATTACCATTATTAAGTAGTTTTTAAAGATACATGACTCTGAGCCATATTTAGAGGACCTAACTTATTAATCAGGCAGCTGTTTGCTGAAGCTCTTCAGAGAAATACAGAAGAAGAGGTACAGTAATAACTCAGTGCGGGTGTAGCGAGAAGAAATATTACACTGTTATTTTATGCTAATTTAGTGAGAACTTTTTTTGGACCTGAGAGAGAAAAAAAAGTTATTTGCAATCATTAGAAAAAAAAAAACCCAATTATGAGGATATAAAAATCACTGCACAGAGAGGAATGAAGCTGACAGCAAGAATTAACACAATCAAAACCCATTTGAAATCACTGATTACATGAAACAAAATTAAGAAATTACTCCAAAAAACAGTGCACACAGAAGGCCACACGAGTTCCTCTTTGTCTGCCACTAATCATAGCGAAAGTCTGTTTCTTTATGGTTTAGGTCTGACGATGGGGGTCATGTTATAGGTCTTACATCCAAGTTTTTAGGTTTGTGCTCAGGTACTTTGTCCCATCCAGGTTTAGCTCACATCCAACCATTTAACACTGCTAGTTAAAAGAAAAAGTAACAGAATTTAACACAAGAAAGATTAGAGTTTGATAAGCAAGAAAAAAATGACATTCTTTTAATCACTTTTTCCTGGTAAAATATTAGAAAAGGTGAGACAAAATGACCAAAATAGCTTGATTAGCCTTTGAATATTAGATTAATTACTACACATTTAAAATATTTCAGTCTATAGAACTTAAACTCTTTTCCACATCCACATTTAACACTGCTAGTTAAAAGAAAAAGTTGCAGAATTTAAACACAAGAAAGATTAGATTTTGATAAGCAAGAAAAAGTGACATTCTTTTGATAACTTTTTACTGTTGAAATATTAGAAAAGGTGAAAAAAAAGTCTAAAATAGCTTGACTAGTCATTGAATATTAGATAAATTACAAATTCCATATGTTTCAGTCTATAGAGCTTAAACCCTTTTATATTTATTAGTATCATAAATTTAACAAATGTAAAAATTGAGGAAGGCAGCAGTGATACAGTAGGAATATGCATATTACCAAACCTGACTGCACTATACTCAAGTGTTAAAGTGTTGACCATTTAAAATATTTTTTCATTGAGTTAAAAATCCTTATTTCTCTGTAATCACTGAGACTTTGACTAGTTTGCATTTTGCATGTGACTGACACTAAATCCACTGCGTAGAGTATATTTTGTCATCATATCCACACACAGCAGCATTTAGGGGTGTTGAACACGGCTTGTTTTGCCTGTTGTCTTTGTGAAAATGCCTGTTATCATCATAATACTGCCCCCCGTTGGCTAAAAGATATATTACAACTATGCAAAGGGAAAGTCAGTATTGGCATCTCAATTTGACTAGAATAGTTTAGACTTGTTAAAGTCAGGTGTGATAAATGCACCGATGGTGGTGAGAGACTTCATTATGAACACTATGCAATGGTGGGATAGTTTCCCAAACATTTGTGTCACAAACTCTAATTTTTAAGTACTAGATTTCTACAATAAAACTCAGTGGTGTTTATTAAGTCTAATTTGTCAGTGTATGTTTGCATTTTTGACACATATTGGCTGAAAATAAGGAAGGAAATACATTATTTTTTCTTTTACTTTTTTTAAATTTTAAAATTGGGTGGAAAAAAAAAGCATTACTTCTTTGCTGATACACCCAGTGATTATAAATTTAACAATGAACATTTAACAATGTGTAATTTTAGTGTGACTTATGTGTTCCTTCTAGCAGTTTATCACCATTATGACCATCAGCTAGGCTAGGCCACTTATAATATATGTATATAGTTAGAAAGGAATAGAGTTTGGGGTAACTTTTTATCTATTTTATCTTATGTATAGTTATATTATATCAAATGCTGCACTATAGGCACTTACTATGAATCAAATACTATATATATTTATATTATTTTAATGCACTAGGGTCCATAGAGTCTAAGGAGAGCACTGTTTTTCCAATAACTCCCCATCAGTGTCACAAACCCCCGTTGGATTTATGTAGCACTCATTGCAGAAGAACTACTGCACTGTGTCATGAGGGTGCTTTGGCAGAACACAACAATCACATTCACAAAGTAATTCACTGGTTCTCTTGAATGAATAGTTCGCATTTGCTTTGAAGTGCACATCTCTGACGTCAGTTAAGTATTATAACGAAAAAACATAGTTATGTTTTACACCTATTTGGACCGGAAAATTACCTGTTTATCATTTTTATTGGCATGTGCAGTTTGATAATGGCACATAAATATGTGAACAGCTCCGCCTCCAGTTAGTAGGCATTAGTGGAAACACCTGTGCAGAAGTTCAGAGCCTTAACCCATAAAGACCCAGTGCTACATTTGTAGCATTCCCAAATTATTTTTTTTCTCTTTATTTAGCATTTCCTAAGTAATTTAACACTATTTATGTTAATATAATTCTCTGTATTTTGCATTTTTCCAGTGAAAATTACGTATTTTCCAATTTTTAATTTACTGATCATATAGATGTTCATTAAAACTCATTAAAGTTAAGGGTTATTTTATAAAAAAAAAAAAAAAAAACAGAGAAAACTAAAGAAAAACTGACTTTTCAGTAAAATCTATCATTAACAGAACATGAAATTAGTGTGTCCATCCACTGTTACTGATCAAACTCTATGGGTTTTACTGGTGAATTAGTGTTATAGAAGATGACTGTTTCCATGGTAACTATGGAACCTCTGAACATCCAAATGGGTTCTATCTGATTACCATGAAAAGATGAATAACTGTATTTTACACAAATCATTTACATGTATTGATAGGATTTATATTAAACAGTATAAATCAGCAGATGATTTTGGTTGGTGGTGGATGTTTGGGTCTTTATGGGTTAAAAAAAAGACAGTGTTCACTTCCTCCGGAGAAAACAGCCTCTTGCAGGAGCATAGTGAAATGCATAAAATCCTCAAATCTGAACAATTCATTCATGGTGACCCAGACACCAGCATTTTAATGACCGCACATGTCCTAAAATATTTGGTTTATGTTCAAGGACAGGTGGCATTAGCCTCTTTGCAGCAGTTAATAATAATGTTCATGGAAAATGTGATGCTGTTTTAACAGTAAATCTTGCATTTCAACAGGAAAACATTTAAATCAGGGTTCAATTTCTTCACTGTTTTTATGCCAAGATTTCCTAAAATTCTAGATTACTTTTTAAAATACTCTAAATACAGTGCAAATAAAAGTGCTTAATGATTTTAATTATACTTCTCCTTATTTAGCTTGTGTTATTTTTTTTTTATAGCTGCTATGCTTCCACTTTGCAATTTACATTTTTAACCCTTTGATGCATGGTGGTCACTCCAGTGGACATCTATCCTACTTATATATTCATAAGTTTGGTTGTTTTAGTTCCATATTAACTGACACAGTGGACGCTCATGAATCATCTGATACACTGGAATTCATACCATTACTGTAATTTTGCTGTTGTTGACAAACCTGATGTGCAGTAACATGTTTGGGTGTAAATCAATAGCTAATTG
>JAPTGZ010000015.1:19606689-19623056 GCA_029814645.1 Fowleria isostigma | reverse complement strand
AGAAATAACGGTTAAAAACAACAGACAAAAACAGAAGAACAGCAGAGAACAACAGACAAAAAAAAAAGATACAATCAACAGATAAAATATTTAGGTGTAAAACCTTGACTTGGCTTTGACCCTCAAATATTTTTGCAGTGCAGTAATATTTTACAGAAAAAAAATTAAATCTAAAAAAAGATTAGGATCACTTTCTAATAGTAGAACAGTGAAGCCCATTAACAGTCTACAGATTTCCACTAAAGTCAACCTATAAAAGCTGGTAATTTTATATTAAGAGGTGAAGTTGAACATTATTTACAATACTAATCCTATATTAATGAATACACTGAAGTTATTTTGGCATTTATTGATAATATTGAACATATGTAGTGAAGAGTAACTCTTTACCTGATGTGCATGCATCTCCAATTTTCTTCAGTAAGATATGAATTTTGTCATCAGGCCAGTCATGGAGGATTCTTGCCAGTACGTACAGGTCTGCTTTGGGTAACTCGTCTTTAAAAAAATCTCCTGTACATGGAGTGAAGTCAAAGCTGCAAGTTATTATGTCAGAACATGTATCACACCATAGACTGCATATCATTAAATTATACTTAAGGCATTTTGTCATCACACATTAGAGGTTGCAACAAATACGTAAACTGACCTGCTGCAAATGACACCCTGTTGTCAGTGTGAGATGGATGAAAATGTTCACTCATTTCAATCACCTCTGGCAGGTCAAACACTGTTACATACATTTCGGGATGGGCTTTGGTTAATTCATATGCAATAGCACCGGTGCATCCTAAAAAGAAAATACCAATATGGGATGAAAAACATCTTATTATGTAAATGCAGAATCATAGACGTGTATATCTGCTTCCCAACCACCAAACTGAATTAATATCCCAAATTAAATGTAAATTAAAAAAAAAAAAAAAAAGCTTTTAAAAAAAGTCTTTCAAAGGCAATTCATAACATTTTTGTTTTGTTTTGTTCCCAAAGAGATTTCTCTTTTGGGTTTTGAGCTGAAAAACTCTGGGAACCACTGTTCTTTATAATCCCCTTACCTCCTAAGTCACAGGCTGTTTTATAACTGGAAAGGTCAAAGGCCGTTGCTACGGCTTTTCCTGTAACTTTAGCGATGCTGTGCATGGCATTCATGAACCTCAGCTTAACTATTTGATTATTGTAGTAGGTATCCTGTAAATACAGACAAATGGCACAAAGAGACACAAAAACATTAATTAAACATTTGCATTCATTTTCAACCAGATACAAAAACAAAACTGAGGTTAAAGTGGAGATGATCACCTGAAACAAATCATTTGCTTTTTTGCCAAAAGCCCGCTCATGTTGGTTGGTTCCCTCACGCACAGCGCTCTCAAGGTGGGAGAAAAGAGGCCACAATGTCTCATTACAGTGTTGAATGTAGCCATGCAGCGAGAAAGGAGAATCTGACCAGAGATAACGTGTAGCCAGATCTGTGTTCTTGTAAACTGGCCTCTGGGATGCTGCAGTAAAGACAGAATAATGAAGTGAGAGGTTCAATTTAAGCCAGGTGTGAAATGTTCTCAATTTTCAGAATGATAAAATAATTATCAAGTAAATCGTTAACACATCTGAGCAGTGACTAACATTTCTCGTTGCTCTGTAACAGTCCCAGAGACACACAGGCTCCAAGCAGACCCTCGGTCCCTTTCACTGCAGCTTTGATCTCCTGAGCCACCTGTGCTACATCCAGCCCTGGCTTTCTCTGCAGTAGGTCAAACACACCCATCTTGGATGCAGTAAACAGTGCCTGAAGAATTGTAGGAAAGGTGATGAATACAGAATTAAAGTCAGATATATAGTCTAAAATAAAAGAAAGCTTAAAAATCTATCAAATATAAGTGCTCTTTGGCACTTTCAGACTAGACTGTAAGGCTAATAGAGTCCACACAATTCAACTTTATTTATAAAGCACATTTCATGCACAAGGCAGACTCAATGTACTTCACAACAGGTACACAATAAACTACAGTAAAAATGATCATTAAAAAGAGTGCAAGTGCAAGTAAACAGTCATATGCGCACACACTTAAACACACACAAATACCCACACATAATGTTTTTAATCTGTTTTAAAATTGGCTACTGATGTGGCATGTCTAACTGCAGAAAGCAGGATGTTCCATTTTTTGGGGGCATATATATTTAAATCTGCCTCCCCTTTCTTGGATCTGGTGTGAGGGATGAGTAAGTTCCCACTGCCTGTTAACTGAAGTGTTCTAGCTGTGGTGTGTAAGTGATGAGCCCCCGCCTCTGGAATGCCCTCCTGGAACACATTAAAAACTCTGACTCTGTCACCACCTTCAAATCCCAGCTTAAGACTTATTTATGGTATTCAGACAAACTTACTCAGATCCATAGGTTCACTTTTATCTGCTGCCATTTTTTATGTAACTATGTATTTTATATATGCATGTGTGTAATTTTATTGAGTGTCCTGAAAGGTGCCTATAAATAAAATGTGTTATTATTATTATGAGCATATCTGTGATGTACTGAGGTGCGAGGCCATGTAGTGCTTTGTAAGTCAGGTGTAGGGATTTAAAATCGATTCTTATATTAATGGGTGACCAGTGCAGAGATACCACTACAAACATGTTAGTACAGTGTTCAAAAAAAGAAAACATAATACATTGCAGAGATCAACATGCTTCATTGTACCCTATTACATGCTAAAAAAAAAAAGCGATTATGTGGGGCTGTGAAAACATAGACAAGCAAAGTTTATTATTAAATACCTTTGATGCTTTGAATCCATCCATCAGTGCAATGATTTGCTGTAAGTCCTCCTTTTTAGGTTCGCTATGCTCATGCTCAGTTACATTAAATTCAATCAACTGCCCTCTGCTGGTCATCGAAGGTAGTGTATGATCTGAGTCCTGTATCTCTCTCTCCTCTGTATGTTTAGACAAGCTGTTGACCGCTGTCCGGGAACTCTCACCCACTTCACTTTCACTGCCTTTCCTTTTCACCTATGAACAGAGGTTGTTTCATATATATATATATATATATATATGTATATATGTGTATATGCATAATGTTAGAAATGTGACAAATTGTGCTTAAAAAGTGATTACAACCAACCAACCTTATGAGCAGGACCGACTGAAGGGCTTTTCTGGTGTGTTTGACTTCCAGGAGGACTGTTAGATTTGGGGCTGGATGAATTATTGTCCTTTGTAAATATGTTGGGACTGTGGTTGGACTGAGGGGGCAGTTTGGATGCATGTTCACTTTCTATCAAGGTAGTGTGAGAGCTGTTGTGGTCCAGCTCGACCGAAGCACTTTCTTCGTCAGAGGAGGAAGGACAGTGGTTGTAAATAAGGTCCAACTGTTTGCAGAAGTGGTTGAGGGGAAAACCCACAACATTGAGGAAGTCTCCATGGACGTACTCCACCAGCATTCCACCAAGAGCCTGAATGCCATAGCCACCAGCTTTGTCCCTAAGACAACAAAGAAATCTGTCAGTCTCAAAGGGGAAGGCAAACACGGCTGAAAAAAACCCCCAAAACTGCATCAAAGTCCAAAAAGCAGTGAGTTCATGAACTTGAAATGTGATAAACTTTCTGTTGATCAAATGCATGGTATTACTCCACCAAAAGCATTTATACTCACATGGGTTCACCACTATTGACATACTCCCAGAGCATATCTTCTGAGAGATCAGCAAATTTCACTTTTGTTTCTTCATAGAAGTCAATTAACTGGTAATCAATCTCTTCATCTGAGGGATAGAGAAGATCAGAAAGTAAAATTATCCAGTCATTACAGCATAATATTTGACCAGTAGATTTGAATTTATATCTATATTATACGTTTAACCATAGCACATATATCTTAAAGTAAATGCTACAACCCACCTTTGATGTTTACTTACTTTCTTTCTCATGACAGAGGACAATAGCTACACCAGTGAAGACACTGTGCTCCTTACCACTCAGCCTAAAAGACAAAAATAAACATGACCGAACAAAACTGCAAGTGAGCATCCATCTTTCTCATTTCATCATTATGCACAGAGAAAGAATGTTGAAGATCCTAACCTGGACAGCATTCTGTAAGCATCATCCTTGTCCACTGGCTTCTCCAAAATCAAACCATCTACAGTCTATGGAAACCAAAAATACTTTATGAGCCTGACTAGAATAAAACAGGGCCTAGAAAGCAAAATACTGTTATTCCCTCTGCCTCTTACCACAATAGTATCTGCCCCAATTACTATGTCTGGAGTCTTCAGGTGTTTCTAAATCAAATTAAGAAACAAAATGTGAATCAATGTCATTCTACAGGAAAACTTTTGTGTTCACTGAAAAAATGAAAATGCTCAACTCACAAAAGGCATCCGCCTGGCCACCTCCAGCGCCTTCTGTTTGGCTGTCTCAACCGCATACTCCTGAGGTGCTTTGAAGAGTCTTTTGTCGAGGGTTTCTTTGAACCATGATGGCACCACCTCAAAGCGTAAGCCCTGATATACAGGAGAGCACAAAGCAACAAATATGTTTTTATAGTATACTGACAGAAAACTCTCAATCACCAAATTGTTCTTCAGTTATTGCAGTTTGTTTTTTGTTTTTTTTTTAACTCTGCTTATCTGGTGTTATCTCATTTGTTCAGGACTGAGGCCAGGTGCAGATTCAACACATATCTTTTACTATGCTCAATAAAATAAAAGACATCGTATTTGTACATTAATTTGCACTCTCATTACTTTTCTGATACATGAGTGACTTTAATGCCAGATAATAATAGTGTACCAAACTTTAGGCTTGATAATTCTGTTAAAGTCAAAATACTTGTGGGACCTAAAAGCTGAATCATGCACAGAAAACACCACCCAATTCCATATTTACTCAGAGCAAACAATTTGTGACATTGTCTGCATGTCAACCAGGGAACACATACCGCATTTCGAAGAATCTCCAGCCTTCTAGGGGAAGCACTTGCAAGTACAACCAGTTTACCAGAAAGCTTGGAAATAACGGGGTTCAGCACCATGGTGGCGTCGTTCTTCAACTACCCTGAAAGTCATTCACAATCCTTCTTTAACAATCAGAAGCAGCTCCCATGAAAAACTATGCAATACCAATTCAGATGATCAGAGCTGCTCAGTGTATACTTTAGAATTTGGTTCATATTATGACCATACATTTCACTCAGATCCATATGTAGGATTAAATTCATTACTTGGCTATTTAATAAACATAACTTTTAATTATGTATTCACGTTATACTGAAAAAATAATCCTTAACTGCAGATCGGCATAATACTCATATCATCAAGGGATACAAAAAAATGCATTGACACAGTAGCACCATACCTAGACGACATGAAGTGTTTTATCTTAGTGCAAAAAGCAGCTAATTGAATGGACGGGGCTTCAGCGCCTGTATAGTTATAAATGGCTGTTTTACTCAAAGTTAATAACCTAATGTTTAAGCATGCGTTTTTAACATTAAAATAAACTTGCATAGCCAATAAAAATGCTGTAGTTTTGTAACTAAGTTTTAGTGTTAAGTATTTTAGCAGTTGTTCAAACTAAGAGGGTTAGCGGGTTAATAGAATTAAAAACTTTGCAGTTCAGGAGTTCGTTTTGATAGCTGTGCATGATTAGGAAAAAGCACTTAGTTACATTTTTCTTGAAGCGCCTGTCTTAATATTATTTTCTTTAAGGTAGTAGTAGACAGTGCACACTTCTCACCTACCTGCATAGTCCGGAAGAGAGAACGGTTGAACAACCAAAGGTCTACGACGGCCAGCATGACGGCGTATACGTGATGACGTCATGTCACGTGTGGATAAGGATCCACCAATCAGAAGAGGAATGGACTAAGGATACATTTCACATGCAACTTCGTCATAATAATAATAATAATGAGAAGAGTGGTATAATATCATAAATTCTGTTTAGATATATTTTATTAACATTATGAATATTTCATTGTTATGAATACTATAGAGCTGATTAAAATATACAGATTCAAACGTACAAAAATACTTTATTAATTACAATAACAATTACCCAAAAGTATAACAGAGTAAAATGAATATAATGAATATAAATGAGGATTTACAAGTTGTCAAACATTGATAGTTACAGTCTCTTCACACCTTCTTCCACTTCGTTTCTCATTCTGTTATATCATTTGCTAAGCTGTGAGCTGTGGTAGGATGTGGCATCAAAGCTACCTTGCTGTGTTGTCTGTCCTGACCTTCGAAGGCACAGCGTGTTGAGTACAGACTCTCTCTATGCTCCAGCTTTGAGTCTGCACTGCTTAGGCTGCGCAGATTCATTATCTCTCTCAGTTTTTGTCTGAAATCCTTGGAAGCAAAGTAGTAAATGAAAGGATCGAGGCAACTGTTCAGACAGCTGAAACAGAGAGTCAGTTTGTAGGCCATGTAGAGAGACTTGCCATAAAAGAGTCTCAGCACTGAGTGAGCTAAGAGGAGGATGTTGCTGGGTGCAAAGCAGAGGGTGAAAACCAGGAGAACAATGAAGGCCAGATGTATTGCTCTGTGTTTCTGAGCTGTCTTGGAATCCCTGGCCAGTTTTTTTATGACACTGACGTAGCAGAATGTTGTGACACAGAAAGGGAAGAAAAAGAGGAAAAACACAATGCTAAAGAGGAAGGCCGCCCAGGCTGCTTGGGACGGAAGCATAGTCTTCTTCAGCACGTCAAAGCATGTGGTAATACCAAGTTCAGGAACATGAAAGGTTAGATCTGTGGTCATCATTGGGTGCAGAACACTCAGGACCAAACCCCACATAAAGAGGCAGCTGATAACAGCGATGAACTTCCTCCCTCTGGTTTGTCTGAACAGCATAGGCCGGACAATGCCCAGGTATCGGTCAATACCAATGGCCATCATGGTCAGGATGGAGCAGTACATATTGATGTAGAAGATGAGGGTCAGGAAACTGTACAAAGGACACATGGAAGAATGATGTTTGACTTAATTATTGTAGCAGGAAAAGGATGAAGCAGCTCTGAAGATAATAGTAAACCTGACAAACACGTCATTATAAACTGAAATCACTAGGGATCTGTGAGGATTTCTGTTTAAGACACCATGTACCAAATCTTAATCACCTCCCTGCGATCATAAAATACCTGCATGTTCTCGGCCCCAGGGTCCAGTTGTATCCTTGGAGCTGGTAGGCAATCTGGAAGGGCAGCGCAGTCCCGAGGGCCAAGTCGGTGAAAGTGAGATTGATCATGAAGATGATGGAGGGTGATTTTGGAGAAGTGCGGAACAGAAGAAGCCACATAGAAAGGCCATTTCCTATCAGGTTAATGGCAGTGACAACCATGTAGATGACAGAGATGATGATACTTGTATTTACATTCTTAAACAGGGACAGGGTGGCGTCGTCGAGGCGAGTCACATTATTGCTGGAATTCAACATATCTGGATGGAAACTGCCTCTCATCACCTGTGTGTGGGTTAAATATATTTGTGAGTGAAACTATTAGTAAAGTATTCACAACAACAGACAAACAATAAGGCATTACAGTCACAATATATATGTATATATATATATATATACACATATATATTAGACATCAAAAGTCAATCAAAAACAATGGGTATGCAATCAAGTACTAACTCCTGTGTGTATCATGTGACTAAAACAGACAGAAAATATGGAATGCTTAAAAGCGTTGTTTTTGTCAGGACAATGTCATAGATACTGATGTAAGAACTTATGTGATTTTGGTAATTATCAAGAAAACCATAGAAAATGGATAGATATCAGCTCTTAAATTAAACTCTTATGAGTTGTTTTTGTTGTTATCATTATATTTGTCCAAACAAATGTACCTTTAGTTATACCACGCATTAAAATAAACAAGAATTTGAAGCAAATATAGGGTTTTCTAAATATTTTTTTCTGCCGCTGTATGTGTATATGAGCACATATCTTGTAATGTTTGTGAATAAGAATTAAAAAAAATCACATACACGAATTTTAAAAAACCCAAAACACCTAAGCACTGTTAGGCAGGAGACTCAGGGCATTGCATGCAATCTCTTTGTTTTTTGCTCATGCAGAAATGATTGATCTAGAGGTGTGAAAAAGATACTGTAGCATGCATTTCAGGCTTCGGTGCTCATGTTGTGTTTCGTAGGAGCACATGTTAGGGGTGGAGTTTTTCACACTACAATTGTGGTGAACCATGCCAACTGTCATTCTAAAAAAATGCCCTGAAATACCTCTTTGACAAGACTAACCAGTAATTATCAGTGATAATAATAGTATTACACATATATTAATAGTAAGTGTGAGAAAAGACATAACTGAATTTTATCTTTTAATATTTTGGTGAAATAAGACATACAAACACTTTCTCTAACATGTGGTGTACATGGCATAAGAAGTGTTTTAACCACAAAGCCAACAGAGGGGAAATAACATGCACCACTGAGCCCAACAAAGTTTTACCCAGAGTTTTGCAATGGAAAGTACATTGTATTGCATTAGTATTCAGGATCTTAACAGTTTAAAAAAAAGTAAAGCCAATAAAGTGATATTTAGTGTTATGATGTGGATTTATTATTTTATACATTTTTAAAAATTGATATTGTGATCATCATTATTATATGCTATTGTTATCTCTGTAAGTATATTATGTGTAAATCAAATTATTCTACTGTACTTCAGTAAGGGCATATTCATGCTTAATTTATAAAACATTTGTGAAGGCAGTTTCTTTACTTTCATACATATTTATCTAACAGATAAAACTAAATAAAAAGACATGTATGGAAAATAAATTTTAATTTGAAACACTGATATAAGGTCTCTATTTCTGGATCTTGCTGATCATTACAAAATAATGAATAAAAGTCATTTGTTCACTTACGAATATGAATACGGAGGCGGTCAAGACTGAAGACAGGTAAACATGTGTATCAGTTGCCTGTGGCAGTACTGTAGTATCAGTAGTAAGGCTGTTGAGGAAATGGGGTTTGAAGATCTTACAAATGCCCCAGAAACAGAGGAAATGACTCATGTGACAGTTTTCATCCAATGTTTGTGCAGTGGAAACTAGCCATGGGGTTCACTCCTGAGATGACTCCCAAGACTAACACATGTACATGCTTCAGAGTTTCTTCTTAGAAATAATATAGAGAAAGCACATTAATATTTTCTAGATGATGTACTTCTTAACCATGTAGTTTAGAATTTATTTTCACAGTTTGTAATATTGAAACTGTACTTTTCTGTATTCCAAAAATAGCTTGTACAGAAAACTTAATAGGTAAGTGAATTGGTGTAACTCTGAAATAGAAAGGATGGGGAAAGTATGATACATGGAAGGTAATTACTTCAACTTTTGTGAATTTTCACTCATATTTCTGTTGACACAAACCCTGACATGAAGCAGTGTCAGGACCTCATAGGAGAGAGATGTTTAATATATCAGCATGTAAGTCTTATACAAACCATATGTACAGGTATGAGGGTTGTTTTTAAGTGACGTGACAAAAATCTGATTTCAACTTCACAAGATTTGTTCCGTTTATGGTGGCTTCCTGTAATTTGTGACGGTTCTGCTTTATCTATGTCATGATGTAAAACATCCGCCACTTGTGAGATTATCCTGATTTGTTGAGGCGAATGAAATTAAAATTTACCTCACCCAGAACAAGAAAAAAAAATCTGAAATCTAAAATCCTATTATAACTCACAGCCAAACTTACTGTTAAATGAAGTATGTTTGATTTCAAAATGATGTACATAATTGTCTTGTTGAGTAATATGAAGCTTTCAGTATTACTCATATGAGGGATAGCATGTCTACACCCTCTAGGCCTATATACATTTGTCTCCATATATTTGTAACAGTAATTGATTCATATCATGTCATGAGCTGCCCCACCCCAGTGTCACAGAATTATCCAAAGGACTGAAAATTATTTGTTATAAGATCAGAAGTGCTTTACTTCTTTACAATGTACAGAACCAAACCAAAAATGATACAATAGGAATGATTGACAAATGTTAGGTCATGTGCAAAAATAATATAAAGCTTGTTAATCAGAATATGTTTGTATATTAATACAATTTTCTTATTATGTTTATTCGAGAAGGACTAGAAAACTATGCAAATGACATAGAAAATTAAGTGTTTTCATTTATAAGCATCAGACTTTGCATTATCACATTTCTGTCCCCAGAAATTCTTCATAAAAATTGTAACAATGTGTTCTTCCTGGCCTGTGGGTGTTATGCTGTATATAATACATAACCATCTTTTCACACAAAAAATCTTCTTTGTACAACACCTTAAAATTGGATTATACATCATATGTCACAAGACACACAATTAGGAAGAAGCAGTAAAGCATGTAATTACACTATCATCCTCTTAACCAAAAATAACTTTTTTCTCATTCGCTCCTTCGAACACACAAAAATACACAAGGTTTTTCTCTTTCAGTCCATCCTAAGTGCTATTTACAGAACATTATACTTCTTTATTATCAATACTAGGACTTCCAAAAACATAATTGGACTACAAAGGCTTAGGAACAAGATTGTTTGTAAAGTATAGGATTATTGATTTACACCAGCACACTATTGATGTCAATTGTTAATTGACATCAATAGTGACTTGCTAATGTCAACCATTAGCAAGCTGGCACTAATAGGAACATAGTCCTACACCATGTCAAAAAGACAATATCCGGAACTGCAAACTACGAATTCAGAAACAAAATACTGACATGGAAAACTCAACTTCGGTGTAGCATATGAAATCCACTGTAAATCTATGACAAACATATAGGATAACTAAATGTTTGTGCTGTCACTGCATGATTTGTCCCTGTTTTCAGTATACTATAAACTTTATTTCAAAATTTCAACCTAGTTCAATAGTTTGAATGATAAACAGTAACACAAATATGTGTGTAATAAATATGTTCATGCTGTAGCAAAATAAAAACATTGTGCAACATTCCAGGCTCTGAATTGTATCACTCCTAAAAGTGATAAAACCATAAAAAAACAAAAAAAAACAAACAGGTCAACAGAAGAGAAGAAACAGAAAACTGCATTTCCTACAAACACCCAAGCTGCTCACTGCTCATCTTTGCTCTTCTCCAGCCCTGTTGCCATAGAGACAACCTCATAACAGTGCTCTGTTCCGGGTTCAGGCGAGTGGCCCACAGGGATGCAGTCATAGCCTTTGCCTGCTGAGCTCATGCGCTTACGGTTTCGTGCCCCTGGCTGGTAGAGCTGCATCGCTGGACGGTCCTGTGGGGAGAGAAGAGAGCAGGGACATGGGAGAGAAAAGTAGTACACGCTTTGAATACACAGTACATGAGCACTGGGCCAGCAGGTAAAGATACACCATTTCCTGGCATCAAAGGGGGTTAATTCACCACACCCAGCCTTCTCTATCATGGTGTTAAGCCTGTCCCAGGAAACCACAAAAACCCCGCCCCTTTCCTGATGATTTGAAAAAATGTTGCATGTTATTAAATCTGCATCTGGTAGTGATGAGGCTTTGTAATACAGTTAGTTGTGGGTTGTGAAAGACCAAGCAGCATCTCCCCCTCCCCTCATGCTCACCTTCTCGCTCACCTTGTTTCGGAGGCGTTCCTTCCTACTACCCAGGTCTTCCCTGTCCTCTTTTCCCACTTTGTCTCCACTGTCAGGGCAGTAGGAATAGCCATGATGATGCCCCTCTTTCTTGGCCCGGTCTTGACAGTAGCCTTTCCCCCATTTTGTCTCATCTTTGCGGCGCATGAATTTGTCAAACTCATAATGGTGTCGTTGCCGTTTCCTTTCTTCATCTTTCCCGCGGTGATCCTTCTCTCTCTGTCTGCGGCCATGCTGCTCTCGCTGCTCCTTGTCGCTCTCTGGCTGACCTCTAGTGGCCACAATGGAGAGTGCAAGGGATCACAATAATTATTATTACAAAAATACATCTCGTACTCTGATAATTCTTGGAATGGTTTTACTGTTGAGAGAATGTCATACATACAGTCATGGAAAAAAATAATTAGACCATTAAAAGTCATCAAAAGTAATGGTTATGCAATCAAGTACTAACTCCTGTGTGTATCATGGGACTAAAACAGACAGAAAAGAAAACATGGAATGCCTAAAAGCACTGTTTTTGACAGTACAATGCAATAGTTACTGATGTAAGAACTTATGCAGTTTTGGTTGTTATCAAAAAAACCATGAAAAATGGATAGATATCAGCTCTTAAATTAAACTATAATAAACTATTTGTGTTGTTATCATTAAATATGTCCAAACAAATGTACCTTTAGTTGCACCAGGCATTAAAATGAACAAGAAATTGAAGAAAACATAAGGTGGTCTAATAATTTATTCCGCAGCTGTACAACAGATAATATATTCTTGACCTATAAAATATTAATAGTTAACACAATACATGGAATAAATGTATTATCCTTACTTTTCCCTTAGGTCCTTTGACTTCATTTGTCCACCACTTTTCTCCCATTTGCATCTTTCTGTCTCCCCTAACTCGCCTTTATCCTTGACTCGATCTGAATCCACATCATCATCTCTGTCACTCTTCTTCAGGAGCTATTTAAAATAAAAGAAGCGACATGTTTCATATTTCATACCTACGTACTGCACAGTCCAACAAATATAATAAATGATATGTAGTCATTAAAGGTTACCTTAATTTTAATCTCTTTATCAGACAATTTCTTTTGCTTCTCTGCTTCTTTTCGTTTACGTCTTTCCTCTTCTCGTCGCTTTCTCTTCTCCTCCTCCCTTTGTCGTTTCTTTTCAAGCTCTCTTCTTCTTCTCTCCTCTCTCTTCTCCTCTCTGATTCTCTGTAGAGAGGGGTAAGAAGAACCGTTATCATGGGTTTACATTTTTTTTCTCAATTTTTTTCTCAACCATATTTATTTATCTTGCCTGTTTTTCAATTTTCTTGTTTTTGATGTACTCCAACAGTGGTGTTGTCCGTTTGGCTGTAACAAAACAGAGGTAAACAAGAGCTCACTTGAAGATCTGACTGTTTTATCATTATTTGGTAAACGGAATGTCACATAGGTAAATAATCTCTAGGATGTACACTATATTGCCAAAGGTATTGTCTCACTTGCCTTGACTCACATATGAACTTAAGTGATGTCTCATTCGTAATCCATAGATTTAATATGTCGTGGGTCCTCCCTTTGCAGCTATAACAGCTTCAACTCTTCTGGGAAGGCTTTCCACAAGGTTTAGGAGTGTCTTCATATGAATTTTGGACCATTCTTCCATTTGTGAGATCACACATTGATATTGAACCAGGAGGCCTGGCTCTCAGTCTCCGCTCTAATTCATCCAAAGCTGTTGAGTGGGGTTTAGGTCAACAACTCTGTGCAGACCAATCCAATTCACCCACACCAAACTCTTTATTTTATTCATTCATTTAACTTTTATTTTACCAGGTAAAATCAATTGAAAACAGCTTTTCATTTACAATGATGACTAATAATAATAATAATGGATTAGATTTATATAGCGCTTTTCTATTAAGGCATATTCAAAGCATGTACAATGGATCCATTATTCATTCATGAATGAATTCATGAATGATGACTCTCACATTCATGTTTTTATAGACCTTATTCTGTGCACTGGTGCACAGTCATGTTGCAACAGGAAGGGGCCATCTCCCAAACTGTTCCCACAAAGTTGAGAGCATTGTCCAAAATCTCTTGCTTCAGCATACCAAGAGATTTTGGACCTTCTTGTTGAACATCAGTGTGTGATCTCACAAATGCACTTCTGAAGGAATGGTCCAAAATTTCCATAAACATACTCCTAAACCATGTAAAAAGCTTTCCCAGAAGAGTCAAAGCCATTATAGCTGCAAAGGGTGGATTAACTTCATATGTGGATTAAGAATGGGATGTCACTTAAGATCATATATGAGTTGAGGCAGGTGAGATAATATTTTTGGTAATATAGTGTATGTTTCTTTACCTATGAGCTCTCTGGTCTTGGCCTCTATTTCTCCGAGCAGAGTCTCAGGGTTGGCCATAGACTTCTCCTCATCACAGGAGTAATTCTCCAAGAACCGCTTGTATTCTGGGTCTGAAGCACATATGTAAGAAAAATGTAAATGAAATCAACAGTACCATATCTTGAGGTTCAATATAGTTCTTTTGGCAGTCTACTGATGTCTAAAATATAATGACAGACTTGTTAGAATGTCTATAATATATTGGACTTTGTATGCCAGTACCTTCTTCAATGCTTCCAGCTTTGGCATCTTTCTTTTTTAGTTTCTTCTTAGAGATTTTCTGGAAGGGGGCAAACTCGACTACTGCAGGATATTCCTGGCCTGAGTAAATATTGAAATAAAAGGCAGTTCATCAGTTAACAGACTAGCTTTCAAATGGTAACAATGGCAACAAAAGCTGTAGTGCCACCTCAGTCCATAAAATTGAGTTTGCAGCTGTAAAACAAACATGCAGTGTTTGCATTTAATTTCAGACAATTGGATATACTTTATGTCCACCTTTGTGGCACCACAGTGAGAAGACAATCACAGTAAAGAAACAGAATCAGGAAGTACCTTTGTTGTCAATGAAGACATAGCCATCAAACCTGTCTCTAAACAGCAGGATATCTTCAGGGTTCTTAAAGTTAATGTACGCTCTAGAGAACAGGTGGGGATAAAGACTGTGGAAGGAGAAAACACAGAGAGTGAAGACATTATTTTAATAAAAAGGACATCTCTGTTTATGAAATATGAAGATGTTGTTGTGTTTACCTTTGATCAGCTGGAAAGAACTCAAAATAGTCATAGCATGGAAGTGGACTGAGCTGCTCTTCAAGTTGGTCCTTTGACAGATTAGGTGGAAGCCTTCGAATCACAACCTGTAATTAAATTTATTTTCATTGGTTATTCCTTAGAATGTGTCTCACACACACCAGTTGTTGTGTAACATAATATAACTCCACATTGTTATGGGTTAGGTCCAAAGTGAAATTAAAAATGAGTAAATTAGCATCACTAGAGAAACAAATTTAACAGACTGCTAATATGTAGACTAGACGTTACAGTGGTACAGAGGGGGATGAGTTGGTAGACTGATACACAGCTCACAAATAATTAAGACATTGCTACAAATTTACAGATCTGACCTAATGGAAATCTCTGGAATGTGATCAAGAGGAATATGGATGGTCACAATCCACCAAACAAAGCTGCTTGTATGTTTATATCTGGAGTAGTGTAATGGAGCCAACAATGATGTGTACGACTAATGGAGGTCACGCTGAGATACAAGGTCAATTCATCCTAAGTAAAAACGTATTGAGTTTTGACTTAGTATTAGTATTGAGTTTTTCATGAGTATTGTGCTGTTTGTGTTCTTTGTCTTATTTGAGATGAAAACTGCAGTTTTGTCATCTGATTAGTTATTTATTTTAAATGCTCTATGCCACTTGTTCTTATAAATTTTGTTCTTTATACTAATTTGTACAGTTTTTTTCTTATCTGCTCTCTTCCTTTGAGTCTATATTTTATTTTTTCTATAGTATGTAACAACTGAGTACAAGTCAGAGGAAAATTACTTGTTTGTGTGCAGAAACTTGACCAGTATAGCTGATTATGATGAAATTCAGAGGAATTGTTGTTTATACTTTTTTTAAAAAATATGTGTTTTACTCACACCACACATATGTATAAATAGTAAAACCATGTCTCTTAATAGTTTTCACTGAAACTGATAAGTTGGCAAAGAAATGCTAGGGTTTACAAAGTTCTGAAGATGCAGTTGAGGTGTGGCTTTAATACTTTTTTTTTTGTTAAAAACTGAGTTTATACATCTAATGTAAGTATTGATCACCTTAGGACTGATCCAATGTGACTGTAGAATATCTATGCACCTTATGTAGTTTTACTGCACCTAATTATACTTTGAATCACTGTGCCATAAAATATGTAAATACTGTACATGGATAATACATTCATTTTTCCAATAGATCTTTACATTTGTTTTGTTTACAGTATTGTGCAGGAAGTTTTCTTTAGAGTAAGGTTTTTAGCAATACTTTTAAAGTACGTTTTTTAGAGTACATACTAACCTTAATGTTAATGTTAATCTAGTTACTAACCTGCCTGTTTTGTTTTGGCTGTTTTGTCTTCTTATGTGGAATGTAAATTATGAATACTTGAATTTCCCTTGGGATTAATACAGCATCTATCTACAGTTGCGGAAAAAATTATTAGACCACCAAAACTCAACAAAAGCAATGGTTATACAGTCAAGTACTAACTCCTGTGTGTATCATGTGACTAAAACAGACAGAAAAGAAAACATGGAATGT
>JAPTGZ010000015.1:19577161-19594108 GCA_029814645.1 Fowleria isostigma | reverse complement strand
ATAACAGTTCTGCACTGTACAAAAACACCTTTTCTGGACATTAACAAAACCTCATCTGTTTTCACTGTTGCACCTTCATTGACTATTGTCTGCACCCACCCTGCTGTTTCTTATGTTGTTTATAGATATATTTATTGCTTATAGGTTATCGTTATATTCTATTTTTTTTTCCCTATGGGGCCTTACCTTAGAGTCTTGTAATTTCAGTCTGTAAGCGATGTACATTTGGAAAAAACAGAGTAATGCTGACTGACTTTTTAGAAGTATTTTATTTTTGAGGATTTTTGTTTATAACATAAAATACAAGTACAGGCACAAAACAGTAGACCAAACATAGACCAAAACAAGATGGAAAAATAACCACAAAAACTTTTACATCTGTACACACTAACAGATGGCTGTGTGTTACTTGCATCATGATCATGAATGCTGTCTGTCCATATGTGATGTCTGTTCTGCCTCCCTGTCTGTGATTATTTACATTTACATTTATGCATTTGGCAGATGCTTTTTCCCAAAGTGACCTACAAGGGGAAGATTGACAATTAAGCTCTGTCTCTTTCTCTCATTTGTAAAGCTCTTTAAAAACTACCAAAGTGCTGTACAGAAAAACAAAATTTAAAAAAAGAATATAAGAATAGATTAAGAACATAGAAACAACTGTACAATTTAAAAACAGTGCTGTAGAGAAAAAAAGCAGAATAAAATAAAATGCAAGAGCAGATTAAAAGATATGACAGCTGTACAATTAGAAGTAATAAAAGAAAAAAATATAAACCAATACCAAATACAAAACAATAAAAACAATGCATTCAAAACATGGAATGTTTGAAAGTGCTAAGACAGGAGGTGCTGTCTGAAAAGTTGGGTCTTCATGAGCTTCCTGAAGATAGGCAGATATGCCCCTGCCTAATGGATTATGTGTTGATGTGTGTGATTATATTGTATGTGCTGCTTTTGTGTGTTTTGATTATATGTGCTGTATTTGTATGATTTTACTGATGCTTCACTCTTCTCTTTTTTCCTTTCTTTCTTGAGTTATCTTGTCTCTTAACTGTTTTAACGCTCTTAATTAATGTGCTATAATACATTGTTCAGGGTGCCTATTGTCATCTGGCTGTGGACTACAGCAGGATACTAGCTATACTGGCTAAAGCTGCCCTTTTTATTACTGTTGCTACAATTAAAGGAGTGATATTTTGCTATTTTACAATAAAATTTTGCATTTTAAAACATTTCCCTGTGGTCTACATAACTGTAAATGCTGTGCTTGGGTCTGAATTCTTCATTAATTCAACTCCACAGGCCCATCTTCAAGCCCATTTCTGACTGATGACACCAGACAGGTTGTTTGGAGGTCTAGCCCTTTAAATGCAATGAGCCACTTCACACTCCACCCCCTCCAGGATGTTGACTGTACTGCTCTGGCCCATTCAGCCATCTTTGTAGTTTTCAAGATACAGTACGCTGGTCTAGTGACACCAAAGGTTTTTAATAATGGCAACAATGGCAAACTGTAGCCTTCAGTCTTATAAGTATGAGCCAGAGTCTGACCTGGAGTGCCAGGACAGCAAAAAAGAACCTGCAAGAACCATAACTTCTAATATCACACTAAAGCCGCAACAAGTAGCGTCCATGAAGTCACAACACAGAGTAAAGCTAATTCTAAGCATAGCATTAGTACTGTGCAAATAATAAAATAACATCAAACAAAATGCAAGAAGGCTAATGGTCATTTATCTAATTGTGCTAACTACTAGCTCTGATACTATGTATGTTTCCAAGTTGTTAAATGGCAACATAGTTCAAAAAAAGGTTTCAGTTTTACATCACAGGCTTAATGCTGTCACCACCAGACGAGCTATCAGAATGCTTATCGCTGTCATGTAAATACATATCGCTAGCCATCTAAGCATTTATTGTAACTTACTACTTGCTTGTCTCCACCATTGCTGCAGACAGTTGGAACTGACCCCTTGATTAAACACAGTTTTAAGGATAATCCCTCTCTGTACTGTCTGAGGTTGCTAAACACTTGTCTACAAAGTGGTTAGCACAGTCAAGAAATAGAGAAATTCTCAGGGAAAATAAAATTCATCCAGGCCCTTCTTACTTGGTCAGAGGCTGGAAGTCAGTGAAGAGATTTGTGTTCATTAATACAACCAACAACTGAACATTTTAGGTAATCGGCTTGAAGTTTGGACATATCTTCCGTATAGACTACAACTGTTGGTGCTGACAATTATGGCATCATAAATGTAACAAATTAAGGAATTAAAACGGGCTGTAGATATATACTCAATTTCTGCCAAAATAAATAAAGATAGTGCTGCAGCACCTGGAGGGTTCACATTTAAACTTTATTAACTATTAGGGTCCAAATACACAAATAAATGTACCAAAGACTAAGAAAAGTGGGTTTAGCAAAATATCCCTTTAATTGGGATTGTCCACAATAAAATCAACAAATAAACTAAACTAAAATACAAATACAGACACGACAAAGTAGACATGGACCAAACATAGACCAAAAGAAGACAACAAAATAACCCCAAAGACTGCCAGTTCATAAAAGATTTCAGTAAGTCAGTCCATTGGGTAGTGAAAGTGCTCTTTATGATTAATCCTGACAAAGGCTTTTTTAAAGGAAAAGAAGAGGGCCTTTAAGGGTGTTTTCACACAGCATATGCATCTGCATCTGAGTACACCACGGACTCAAGTCTGCTTAATTTTATCAATGTGAATGCAAACATTCCATGCTTGCGTACTCCTGTGAATGGACTGAGTGGACTCCTGCATGGTACATTTGTGTGTGGAAGCGATTCGTACTCTGGTACAGATCGGAGAATGGACGCGACGTCTATTCACCACTCTGATAATGGAAGTGACCCTAATTGCTACTCAGCAGGTAGAGCGGTGAACAAACTCAGCTGTTGTTGTCTCCTGAAAAAGTCATGGATTCATGCAGCATGGGCCACGGCCTTATCAACTGGACGACTCAGTGATATATCAGAGACAACAAAGGTTGCTCTTGCAGTATCTGCGGGAAAGGTGTGAGCGTATCCAAGTACAGCACAGATCCGTGTACACTGTGTGAAAACACCTTAAGTCAGGAAACAAAGAGGAGCTGAAGACTGTCCAGAGGGAGCTGAGGAGAAAAATAAGGGGGGAGAAGATGGAAGAACATCTGCAGGAGAACAATACCAGGGAAGTTTAGAGAGGCCTGAAAACCATCTCAGGCCACCAGGAGACCAACTCCCAGGCAGCTGGGGATCAAAAGTGGGCAGATGAACTAAACACCTAGTTCTGTAGGTTTAAGGAGACATCTGCCCCTCCCCTCACTGTATCAGCTCTGTAGAAGCCCACACTTCTGATCCCCTAGCACTCTGCCCCCCCTCATCTGCAAAAGTTCTCTGATGACTTTGCCATTGCTGGCCCTCATCACTGTGTGCGCAAGTCCATATCCAAGTACGCTACGGACTCAGGTCCGCACAATTTTATCAGTGTGAATGCAAATGTTCAATACTTGACTACCGT
This sequence comes from Fowleria isostigma, assembly GCA_029814645.1. Taxonomy (NCBI): domain Eukaryota; kingdom Metazoa; phylum Chordata; class Actinopteri; order Kurtiformes; family Apogonidae; genus Fowleria; species Fowleria isostigma. Next base: position 19,590,571 of record JAPTGZ010000015.1, on the reverse strand, counting down.
ACCCGAGTCCAGCTGAGAGGGCGGACTCGGATATGGGCCCGCTGGAATCCAGTATGGTAAGGTTTGTGTGGAAGCAATCTGGGCCCCAGCCCGGATCATAGGCACTAAACCAGACGCGACATCTGTTTACCACTCTGATAACGGAAGTGACCATAATCGCAACTGGAGCGGTGAACAAATTCCTCAACTGGTGTTGTCTCCTGAAAAAACCTTGGATCTGTGCCCTATGGGCTGGTCTTATCAACTGCTAATGTTCAACATCTACAGGCTGCTTAGATCTTTGAATGCCTGTGTGAGGACTCTGTGTGTACTGTATGTATGTGTATGTGTATGTGTATGTGTGTGTGTGTGTGTGTGTGTGTATACACACTATCTGCTTTTGCAGAGTAAACATTTCTGCAATATCTCTGCAGACTATTGGTGTGCATTTCTCTTCAAAGCTGAGAGAATAAATTAACATATATCTCACTAGGGGTCATGGGAGTTTGCTCATCCAGTCCACATGTGTTTTGTGGATCTGGAGAAGCCTTACAACCATGTCCCCGAGGACATCCTGTGTGGGGTGTTCCAGTGGGGTGGATGGCCCCCTTGCTAGTGGCCATTCAGTCCCTGTACCAAAGGATTGTGAGCTGGTAGGACTCCACCAGGGCTGTCCTTTGTCACCAGTTCTGTTCATAAATTTTATGAACAGAATTTCCAGGTGCAGCTGGGTGGGGGAGGGGGTCGAGTTCAATGGAGGGAGGATCTCATCTCTGCTTTTTGCAGATGATGTGGTCCTCTTAGCTTCATTGAACAGTGACCTCCAGCTCTCACTTAGGCAATTCACAGCTGAGTATGAAGAAATTGGGATGAAGACCTGCACCTCCAAGTCTAAGGCCATCGCCCTCAGCCAGAAAAGAGTAGAGTGTCCACTCTGTGTCGGGACGAAGTCCTGCCTCAGGTGGAGGAGTTCAAGTATCTCGGGATCTTGTTCACGAGTGAGGGTAAGATGGAGCGGGAGGTTGACAGGTGGATTGGAGTAGCATCTGTAGTGATGTGGATGCTAAACTGTCCGTTGTGGTGAAGACGGAGCTAAGCCAAAAGGTGAAGCTCTCAATTTACCGGTCAGTCTATGTTCCACCTTCACCTATAGCCATGAGCTCTGGGTCATGACCGAAAGAATGAGGTTGTGAGTACAAGCAGTCATAATGACTGACCCGGACCTGGATAAGTGGATGAAGATGATATGGTATGATACAGTACAGTATTTATCTTAGATTTGGCTCTTTTGCACTTGTGTGCCTTTGTGCTTTGCTGCTGTAAATCTGGAATTTCCCCTTGCGGGACTAATAAAGACCTATCTTGTCTTAGGTGACAGGAACTGTCCATGAGGTGAACTGACTTTAACATTAAAATTGTATTCATTAACAGCGGTCATCAGCTTCTGCTAGTATTTTAAATAACTGAGATCCATCAGAAGAGGAAGAAGTTTCTACAGCATCACTTGGTGTGATATTAAGTGTGTCATTAAGTGTGACACTGGGTTCTGCAGGAGCATCTGGTAGGATAGATTCCTCAGGCATAGTTGGTTTAGCACCAGAGTCTGTAGGTGTGACTTGGTCTTTTCCTGTATCCTTGTTGTTGCTGGTTTCCTTTTTCCTTTCAGTACCCCCAGACTCTGCTTTGCGTCCTGTTTCGTGATGGGTTTGATCAACAGCTACCTTATTTTCCTTATCTGAAACATACCATTTCTTTGTGGTTTTTTCCTGTTTCTGTAAGTGACATATAAAATTGTTGTTACTGTGATGCACAATAGACTGTTTTAATATTGTTCACTGTGTTAAACTCATTGTATTCTGATATACTGATATGAAGAAAAGGTACTTTTTAAAAAATAAATAAGAAAAATACCTTTTGCTGATTTGATTTTCCTTTTGGGTAAAGGGAAATATCGTTCTTCACCCTCTGAGTTTTTAACCAGTCCTCGTGCCAGATCTTCACATTATAGTTAGGCTTGCACTGGTACAGACGGAGCCAGGTCTTTTCATTCTCCTTGGTGATACGATGCAACTCCCGTTGTCGTCGTTCCTTGCTAAGGCTACCATATGGAGGATAGAATAGGATGTACAAACAGGCAATAGTTTAAAGTGTAGCTCAATTTCTTGGGAGCACAACTTGCATCTTTAGCTCAATATATACTCTCTAACACTAGTAGCAACATTGTGATCCAAAGAAACCTTAGCTGACCTCTTCTTCTGATAGAAATTCCAGCTGTCAGTGCTTCCTGTTGTCTCCATGATGTCAGTTATTTTCTTTAAAAGTATACCATTTACCCTCTGAATATGCATTGCCCGTTCTTCCTCAAGCTTAAAGAAATATGGTTGGAAACAGAAGCACAGTATTTACATTTGTAATCATCTGACACTTTATAATTAAGAACTCAGAAATGTCCTCAAGGCTTTTTACAAGCTATAAAAATGTGTCAATAAATGTTGGCCCATTCATTTCATTATGTTTAGCAAGGTATAAATTTTTAACATAATACGGTACTTTGATCTTGGCACTCAGTGGATGGTGTCTTGTGTTCTGAAAAAACAACCTGTATTTTCTTCGGCTTCACAGTCAAGTATCCAATGGTCTTTGGTGCACTTGTATCTACTGATGGCGTAATTGACTGCAGCTTGGGAAAAAGAATACAAAAAGAATTAATCACTGAACAGAAAAACTCAAAAAGTGAAAAAAAAAAATGAATTTATTTGTTTAAATGCACATATAATTAAAATGCTATCATTCAATACCAGTCACTTATTTCTTAATTTAATTCAACTTGTATTTTTCATAAATTTTCTCCAAACCTTTCTTCTGTGCAAGTCATATGTAGCTTTGTCCCATTTCTGTTTAAGATATGTGTGTTTTGGAGGAAACGGGGCTTTATATGCAACTTGGCTCATCCTTGCCTATAGAGAAAAAACAAAACAAAAACATTTGATCCAACTCATTAGAACAGAGACACACTCATCATTCATTTAATTTAATGATATAACATTTGGCTGAAATGTTGGGGTCTTGCAATAAATGTAGCACAGACAGCCACAAGATTTATACACACCAAAAATTAATGTCACCATCTAGTGCATTAGCAATTAGCAAGGAGCCGTATTTTGCTAAACCACTTTTATTAGTCTTTGGTACATTTATTTGTGTATTTGGGGACCCTAAAAGTTCAAAAAGTTTGAATTTGAATCTCCAGGTACTGCAAGGCAATTGTTATATTAATTTGGCAAAAAGCGAGTGGATTTCTACAACGGGTTATAATTCCTTCTTAATTTGTTATGCCTATAGCTAGGCAAGTCTATTACATTTGCACATATAAGGTCAAGACTTCTGACGTTAAATGTAATATAGTTATAACATCTCAAAATGTATATATTTTGAACATGACATTTAATGCTTGAATTTATTGTTAATCTGACCATTTTATTTGGTAAATTTCACATACACAAAACTAAACATGCCAAAACACTCCTAAATTTGAAATTCTTTGATAGAATTCCAAAAATATATATGTTCAATCACTATAATTTGTATTTAACAAAAAACACATAAACTCTAACACTTTATAACAACTAATTAATGACAAATTCAGACCCAAGAATTGCATTTAAAGTATATGTAGACCACAAGGAAATGTTTCAAAATGCACAATCCATTTTTAAAAAGCAAAATATCACTCCTTTAAATAACCACGTATTTTAAAAGTAATTGCATGCCAATCTAATGTCCTGTCTTTCACATCAGGTATTAGGGTTCACTGATCATCAATCAAAATAAAACGCTATTCACACTCACCCAGTCCCCTAGGTTTCTCTGACTCCCCTCACAATCTGCGGCCTAAAGGCTGATATACAGTAGCTGCCAACACCTATCGTCTGCCCAAGAGTGTGTCTTTACTGTCCAGGTTGATTAGAAAGCATAGTTTGTTTTTGGTTACTAATACAGTGTTGCCATGACAACAGTTGCAGAGATGAATGAATGGTTTCAAACGATGTGCTTGTTTAGCACGTTGCAACAGAGAAGAGCATACAGATAGGATAATTAGTGCAGAGACTGGGGAGAGAGCAGCTGGGAAATGAGCTCCTGTGTGAAGAGATCATTTCACACAGCTCAAAGATGAAAACGATGGGAATAACGACCAAATTTTTTGAAAGCAAGTTTAAATTAAATCTGGAAGGAAAATTTAGAAGTTACATCTAAATTTGAACGCTAATCATTTAATCTGCCGACTGGGTTTATCACAAATCAATATACTTAAATTGTAGTATCTGAAGTAAAAAAAATAAAATAAAAATACCTTTCTAGGGTTCAGTGAACGCGGTTCACCCCGGAGTTCACGAGTAACCACTGTAGACTATGTCTGTTTTGCTGATGAGGCAATCACCGTGGTAACAGTTACTTGGTAACTCACAGAAAGGGAACAAAAGTAACACAATTTCTGAATCTGTACCGTACGTCTCGCTGTAACCTGCAGGAAGGCGGGGCTTGATGCCAAGCCCCACCCACATCAACCTTGATTTTATAGCCTAGGAAAGGGAAATAAAATGTGGAAAAAAAACAGTGACGCAGATACTGAAAATAACGCAGATAATCAAAATTAAGGTGACTGAAAAAACAAATTAATAAATAAATCAAACAAATAATAAAAACAAACAAACAAAAAATAAAATAAAATAAAATAAAATAAAATAACCCAACAAACTTAAATATGCACTGGTGCCCAACTAAAAATGAGCAATTATTGTAGATCCGGTTATCATTTTTATTCCATCTAAATTTTACACAATCAAAATTAAGCAAATTAAACCTCTCCCTAGTCCTTACTAATGGCAGGGAATATGTATATACTATGACAACACTTCTCTAATAAAGAATGTGTCCCCAAATCAGACCCCCCAATCTATAATGTATTGCCACTATCTGGAATCTTTTCATTACTGTGGTAAATGACTTTGTTTAAAATTTGCTCATTGTCAGCTATGCCATGACACGATTGTGTGGGCTTTATTACTAGTTATTGTAGCTAGGTGCATTCTTTACTGTCCTACATTTCTTGCATTAAACTACCAAATCATCTCTTAAAATCCGATATCTCAAACCCGACAGTATAAGTGATACCTGATAGTCGAAAAGAAATGTTTTGAAATATAAACTAATTATCATATGTTAAATTGATTACATGCACATAACATTGCAAAGCCTGCATAACATTGCAGGCTTTGCTGTTATACTCGGTTAAACTGTATTATCTTTTATAATTTATTTATTTCTCAAAAATTTGTTCAATGAATTCTGTTGAGGAGAGACGGCTTCATGAATGAACATCTATATTACAACACTTCCCCCTACTGACCAGAGCGGCATATGACGACGAACAACTGAGACCATCTTCATTAATAATTCAAGTCTCATGCCAGAATGAATAACCAAAGTGCTCATGAAACTGTAATAGATCAAAGTGTAATAGCTGATTATATCACCATTTTCTTACAATGATAATCTGTAAATGTAATGCAGGCAGCCATGAGAATTTTTGCACTTATTGGAAAAAAGGCTGATAAAATAAAACCGATATTACCATTTAATGCAATGCCTGCAAAACGTACTTTAAATACTGACGTTATTCTGGAAAATAATTGCATCTGTATATACTTGATGTGCAACTTCAAAGTACATGGAAGACATATCTGAACAATTCTGAGGTTGTGTTTTTGTGTTGTATGTCTCTGCACATGTGCACTTACAAGCCAATTTATTAACAGAAGGAAACGTACTTGTGAATGAATAAGATGGGAAATGGCAGGGTTAGGAAATAGAGTTAAAGTAAGGTTCCTTTATACATTTAAAAAATATTGTGCATTAAAGCATGTAAAATTGCCAAGCAGCACTTGGACAGTTGAGTTTTTAGTGTATATACTGATGGTGTTCATGTACAACTTAAGGCTTCCAGTACATTCTTTTTTTTTTTTTTACCCTTGCCCCTTCACAAAACTGAAGGTTCTTGATGGCAAATGAACAATTTTACAGATATGCAATTACTACTTGGCCTTACCAAAGTACAGATGTGGAAAAAAATATTAGACCAGCCCATGTTTTCTTCATTTTCTTGTTCATTTTGATGTCTGGTATAACTAAAGGTAATTTATTTGAAAAAATATAATGATAACAACAGAAATAGTTCATAACAGTTTAATTTAAGAGCTGATATCTATCCATTTTCCATGTTTTTCTGGTGTTATGTCCAGGTGGTTTTAGGCCCCAACAGCAAAAATGCAGGAAAAAAACCAAACAGTAGTGTTTGTCAAGCAAGTTTGTTTTTAATTAAAGGAAAAAGGATAATGTTGAGTCAGGAGACACCATGGCTGATGCTGGACCGTCTTGAATCCAAAGAACCCCCTCTAGACTGGAGAAGCCTTGATATACACCCGTCCACCCAGGTGTGGCCAGTTTGCAATTGGGTCATCCACCTCCCAATCAAGGCAGCCCCAGGTGGAATCCACTCTGCAATTTAGAGACAAAAACAGCAGTACCAGGCAAATATATGGTCAGGGTCATCACACTGGATAATAACCAAAGTCACATAAGTTTTTACATCAATATCTATGGAATTGTACTGACAAAAATAATGCTTTTAGGCTTCCCTGTTTTTTTTTCCGTCTGCTTTAGTCACATAATACACACAGGGGTTAGCACTTGATTGCATAACCATTGTTTTTGAGGACTTTTGATGGTCTAATAATTTTTTCTGTGACTGTATGTTCAAAACATAAAACCATTCTCTACTGTCACATTCGTCCGCATGAATTTTGCTCAAATCTCCATCCATTATCTGATTATGCAACACTGGAGTCTAACTTTACTATTTTAAGACTAACTTTACTGAAGAATATTAATGTAAAAGAAGATTTTATTTTCTTCCACACAATGTTGGTACCTTTCATTTAAGCCTGTTTTCTAGAACTCAGATTGAAATCACTGAGTCCATACACTGAATTTCAAAAGAATTAGATCAAATAATCATTCATTTTCCCAGCTCTTTAAACTTGTAGCACCTTGATTACACACAAGTGATATCCACTTTGCACAGCAGAATATGAGTAAATGTAGCTAATTATATGATAGATGCATTTCATACTTGTGTGTTTCATGTCTGTAATTAATTTAAAGCAATTTGTAGAGGTTGCTTTTCTGCTTATATTTTGATAATACTGAAATAGCTATAATAAGCCTCTTGATCCAGTGTGGTAAAATAAATGAGCCATGCAAAAGTGAGGAAAATGTCTCAAATAATGAAGCATTACTGATGATGAAACTTGTTTTCATGACACTGTCTGAGTGGCGGGAGATCATGTCAGTTCCTAGGAGGTCCCACTGGTGCATCTTCACGGTAGTGCACCTTACAGTGTGCTGTTGTGGGAATATGTGCTATTAAAAGATGGTCTCCCTGGGAGAGAGGAAGTACAGTTAGGTCTGGTACGACAGCATCAAATTAAGACAAAGAATGTATATGTGTGTGTCTTTGTATTTTTGTATGTCAATAGGTACAATCAAATTAGCAGGTTTTGCACATTGCTTGTTTAGTTTATTGCACTGAACACTTAATTGTAATGGTTCTCCCTTTTAACCCTAGAACACTATCGCTAAAATTAGTCCCATTGGTTAACCATGTAAACCGGGTGAAAATCACCCGGCGATAGTGTTGTAGGGTTAAGCCACTCTGATGAATACAGGATTTCCTTCACAGGTCTGGTCAGGTTTTAATCTGTTCCTGTAACCTGATTCACTGGGAGATCCAAGGGAAGGGTTTGTGCATTTCCCCAAGGTCAGGGTCACAATTTTTACTCTGTGTGATGGAAAGTGACTAAGGCAACAGGTCCTATGAGAAGCTCCTCCTCAGGGGTGGCGACAGCACAGGATTTCATTATTTGTCTAGGTATGGTTGTACTAATTTTGAGGAGAACAAGAAAAAATCTGTACATCAGTGTAGCGCCTGTACAAAGATTAATTCTAGATCCAACATTTCAAGCAAGATTGATTTTCTTTAGACTTATAGAGAAAACATATATAGAGAAGCCATTGTAAATACAAAAAAAAAATCATTGGTGTTAACATCATGTGCTCAAACATCTTCTGAAAATCTACATAATATACAGAGGACAAGGTTTTAGGAAAACAAAAAGTTTTTTCAAAATATGTGAGACAACTCTAATAAAAATACAGTTTTTGTGTTACAAACACATGCAAAAGTATAGAAGTATGAAAAGACAACATTAATATTAAAAAAAAAAAGGAAGGAGAGATGACCTAATATATAGTGGCAAAATCAGGTCACAACCATTTTCAATACTAACTCTAAAGGGCATTGCTGTTTAGGTTAGGTGTTATGAGGGATTCCGGAAAAATCACTCTTTAGGTTTATACCAAGTCTTTTAGAGGTACATTGTATAGTTTGATTATCGCAAAACATCTTGGACAACCAATATAGCGGTACTATTTGGCCAGGGAACAACTGACTCTCTTCAATAGTAAAACAAATTTCTTGAAGTAAACAGAAATAAAGCTGAATAAAGTTTTTATTTCAATTCATTCATTCATTTTCTGAACCCGCTTTATCCTCACTAGGGTCACATGGAGCCTATCCCAGCTACTTAAGGGCGAAGGCGGGGTACACCCTGGACATTTTGTCAGTTCATCACAGGGCTGACATACAGAGACAAACAACCACTCTCACATTCACACCTATGGACAATTTAGACTAACCAATGAACCTATCAATGCATGTCTTTGGATGGCGGGAGGAGACCGGAGTACCCGGAGAAAACCCACGCAGACACGAGGAGAACATGCAAACTCCACACAGAAAGGTCCCACAATCGAACCCAGGACCTTCTTGCTATGAGGCACGAGTGCTAATCACTGCACCACCGTGTCACCCAGTTTTAACATTTTAATTCTATTTATATTTTTCACATCAGACTTCTCAAGAGATGCATGGTGAATGAACCAGGAAGCTTTTGCCAGCAGTTGTCTTCTACCCGTAAAAGCTTTTTCTCCACACTCAGTGGTCATTTATCAGATTGATGATGATGAGTTATTGCAAACACTTCCTTGACCTTTTGAAAATAGAAACAGATATTAGACACATCTTTAGGCACCCTACTCATTTCTTTTAGAGACCTTGAACCTTCTCAGGTCTCTCAGAAGTGGCTGTTTAAGTTAGATGATCTCTAAGCACTTGACTTATGTCCTTTAGATGTTCTGTTGTCATTTTGATAGAGTAGGATGCACATGATCATAGTCAGAAAATGTGGAAAAAACACACTTTTTTGCCAGTGTTTTGATTTGATGTGAGAGCATTATAACCCCTTTATGTTCTTATGTGTGCATAAGCTAAACTAATTCTTATACATTTTCCTTGTTAACAGTAGAAAAAATGTTGACTCTAACAACATCTGAACAGCCTTCTTGCTTTTATGTTGAAAGTAGTTTTAAAGTCAACACAATTTTCAGTAAATGGATGGTCGAATAGGTAACGACTCTAAGGCTCTATACTCAGCCTTGCTGTTCCATTAATGCTGCTGAGCTACAGAGGAATGGATGCTTTGAATCGGAAATAGGCTTTATTCCTCTAAAAGTGGCTCTTTTGATGACAGTTTTGCGCACACATGCTGCACTTCCTCTTGAATGCAGGAAGTTTGTCCCATTTTAATACTCAACCCATACAGGCCTATATCCCAGATAGATCTGCGCTATGAAAGGATATGAATAATGAAAGATGCAGTCTTTACAAGTTAAAAAAGACCCACAGTCCTGTTACATAACAGTAGAATGAGTTATGAGGTTAACAAATTAGCCAGAGTGAGGCCTAGTACAGCATCATGCTAGTCTAATTGACTGTAGTAAGTAAACACAAATGCAGATAAATGCTAAGATTTGTCGTTTTACGTCTAACCTCAATTCTGCTCATGACTATAAATGTTCTCCAGTTTCCCTTGGCAACTTCACCTTTTTTGAACATCTCAGCTTCTTGGTTACTGGCAAGGTCCCTCTGCTTGTATCTTGGTTAAAAATGGCAAACAGACATAACTAAACAAAAATCCTCCCAATTATCATTATGTATCTGAATGTTAGTGTATCAAGATGGTCTGAGAGTCTGTCAGATCTTATTGTTTTTAATATATGCACTTTTTTTACTCACTCATGTTTTTTGAGTTCAAGACATTTAAATCAATTCAGTGGCGGTATACACCTACAGTCAGTAAAAAATATATTCACTACTGTTCTTTTTTTAACTTTCTCACTCCAACATTTTATTTTCACTTTGATGATAGTAAATATGCAGAGACGTCCTTATATATTCTTTTGCCACCTGCTTGTTACATTGTAAGCAGTTAATAGTTTGGACTAATTTGACCCCTAGACCCCAAAAGATATGTAAAAAATATATAAAGCTGAAAATGAGCCAGTTGCCAGTGCAGCTCCAGTTCTCTTAGCTGGTGTTATCACATTTATTGTCTACCTACATGTGGTATTTTCTCTTGGCCTATGATTCTATTTTATCCTTTCTGTAACACAGACTTCTACTATCACTACAGGGTGCACAGGATAAATATAGTGTATAGAGCAGAACAGAACTACATGGCTGATCAGTGGCTAAAGAGGGGGTGAAATAGCTGAAATATTGATTATCTTGTTGGCACTGCAGGAAACAATCAATTGCATGACCGCACATGGCTGTATGTTCGGGTAAACTCCAACCTCATGAGCATGACTACGTAACTGCATTGTTACAGCAATATAGGAAAGGGATATACATCTCATTGCCAACAGAGACACACACACACACACACAGTAAAAGAAAAAAAGAGCAATGATGCCAAAAATAAAACACTTGAGATCACAAAAGACTCAAACAAAGATGTAAAGCATGAGAAGTCAATCGCTGCAAATGAAAAAAGTTTACGGAAGCAAAATGTTAATAAGAAAAATCTTTAGCAGACAGAGTACTCCCCAAGAGGTGACTATAAAAGGGCATAATTTGAGAAAGACTTTTATTTTAGGCTGTGTGCATCATTCAGCTTTGAGTCCTTTTGTGTAAGTACATGCAACTTCCGAGTAAAGTTTATATGAGAGCATGGGGGGTGGGGTGGGGGGTGTTAGATAGTGCCCTGGCCGAAAGATGCTTGGCATGTGTGTGACCACTGTAGCATTCATTCCTAATGTCTGCTCACTTAGTCACTGCAGGCCCTGCTCATGCTTTGGATGACTACTCAAAGCAAGCACTTCCTGCCTCACCCAAAGCAAACAAAGAGCATCTACAGTTGTGCTCTTAAGTTTACATACCCCAGCAGAATTTGTGCTTTTTTGTCCATTTTGCAGAGAATATGAATGATAAAACAAAACATTTTCCTCTCACTTGTGGTTAGTGGTTGGGTGAAGCAATTTATTATCTCCTCTTCTTAAATCATACTGACAGCAAAAACTATCCAAATGATCCTGATCCAAAGTTTACATATCCTAGTTCTTAATCCTCTGTATCGGCCCCTTTACCATCAGTGACAGCTTGAGGACTTTTGTGGTAGTTGTGAATAGGCACTTGATTTTCTCAGATGGTAAAGCTGACCATTCTCCTTGGCAAACCACCTTCAGCTCCTTTAAGATTTTAGGTTCTCTCCTTTTTTTTTTTTTGAAATTCTCTTTTTATTAAAAGAGACTCAATTTTTACAACAGAAAAAATTTACAGATACATAAAAAATTATATACACCCAGAGAGTATGCAGAGAGACCCCCTCCCAAAAAAACAAAACAAAAACAAAAAAAAAAAAAACAGAAAACAACATTTACCACAGCTCATTATTACCTTGGCATACAGGGTTTCAGATAAGGATTTGACATATAAATAAGGACACAAAATCCTCAAACTGAAAGACATTTCCTTTAGTTTGAGGATTCTGAGTCCATATTCATGCTGTCATTTCAACAAAGTCACGTTTCAAGAGCTTCACATATCTCACCCATTCCCCGAGTTTTGCACAAAAGAGATCAACTTCAAGTTTACAGTGAAGATTATTCTTTCCATCCTATAAATTCCTATAGTTTTGTCTAACCAGTTATTTATTGTTGGTTCTTCTTGTGTCATTCATCATTTTGTTATTGCTTTTTTGCCTGCAGTTAGTAATACACTGAGTAAGTACCTATTTACATTTTTTCTCCAGAGAAATGTATCCCAAATAAATGGTTTTGAAATCAAATGTTAGGTGAGTATTAAGAATGATTTCTATGGCTTTATGTAGTTCTTTCCAATAATGGTTAATTTCACGGCATTCCCAGAATATATGAAAGTGATGCGCAGTGTTGCAACCATAATTCCTCCAGCGTTGTGAGTTCCCATTTGTGTAATGTAATATATGATTAGGAGTAACAAAAAAATGAGTTACATTTTCCCAACAAAATTCTTTCCAAAGATGAGATTTTGTACTTTTCCACTGAATTTGGCAAATAATATTTTTGGGTTTACACATATAAACTGGGAGATTTTAACTGTGTTCATTATGTCTTCCATTTCAAATTACTTAGAGGTTTTCTTTGGTCAGACAAATAAAACTTTTCAAGATAAAATTTCCTAGCCCAGTCAGCTGTTTTTGGACACGTCACCAGGAATCATTGACAGCTCTGATGAAGGCTGAAGGATTAGCTGAAACTGTCAGCAGGTAATAACACCGTCCTCAAAATATCACTTGTCTGACCAAAGAAAACCTCTAATTAAAGTGCATGTTTGAGACCTCCCCAAAGTGTCTCAGTGATGTTGAGGTCAGGAGACTGAAATGGACACTCCAGAACCTTCACTTTTTCTGCTGTAGCCAATGACAGGTCGACTTGGCCTTGTGTTTTGGGTCATTGTCATGTTGGAACATCCAAGACCGTCCCATGCACATTCTGTCGGGGTATGTAAACTTAAGAGAACAACTGTATATTTTAACCATGTGCCTTTATGACAGATCCCTCCAAACACAGACAATAAGAGAACATCACACATACAAATGGTCTTGGAACTAATTTGATAAAGGAAAAATCTGACTCATGGAAGTTACTGGACACAAATCTGACACCAACACTCAAAGATTCATTAAATCAATACATGTTATGACAAAAAAGCAGATCCAGTTCAAACAGACAGCACAACTTTTTAATTAGATTATATTCTAATTTTATGTCATTGCACAAGTACAGGTATTTGACAGTAAAATATTGCTTGTCATTCAAACTGAAGTGCAAATAGTAAAATGATGCCAAAATACTGCAAATATTCATTCATTCATTCATTTTCTGAACCCGCTTTATCCTCACTAGGGTCACGGGGGTCGCATGGAGCCTATC
>JAPTGZ010000015.1:19560607-19575825 GCA_029814645.1 Fowleria isostigma | reverse complement strand
GACACACACACACACACACACACACACACACACACACTCACACACACCCACCCACACACACACACACACACACACACACACACACACACACACACACACACACACAGTCCCACCCCAGCGTTCCCTAAAAGCAAGAGCTAAGACACTGACAAATCCAGTCAACAAGTTTGTAAAGTTACATTATAATAAGTTCTGTATCTTAATGCATTTTACATAAATAATAGAATGGAACATCTAAACTTTGAGAATCATGTGTTGGAAGAATTATTATATGAACAGAAGTGAATTTTTTGGTGAAACTTTCTTACACACATTTTAAAGACTGGGTGAATGATATTTAACATCAGGCACCATAGTACAGATACAGTATCATTCTCTATGGTGATGGCAAGAAAATATGCCTGGCTTTTTAGTTTATCGTTTTAGCTTATTTAGTTTATTATTAGCTATCACATTCAAACATAGTAGGTAGTAATGCACCTTTATGCTGGACTGGACTTGTAATGAAACAACTATGTCATTAACCCATAAAGACCCAAACAGCCACAGGTAAACAAAACCTACTGATCTAAAATGTTTAATACTTGTTGAGCCACTAATCCTATCAATATATGTAAATAATTGGTGGACAATGCAGTTTGTCATCTTTTCGTGGTCTTTACATAGGACCCGTTTGGATATTCAGAGGCTCCGTAGTTCCTGTGGAAACATTGTCATCTTCTATAACATTGATTGACTAGTTAAACCCATGGAGTTTCATAAATGACAGTAGATGGAGACGCGTTTATGTTCAGTTTATGATATAATTCATTTTCTGTCTGTTTATTTGTATTATACTGATGTGCCTCTTTATCAGGTCTCCCTCAAAAAAGAAACTTTATCTCAAGGGACTTCCAGGTTAAATACAGGTTACAAATTTTTTGAAAAAGTCACTTTTTTTTTGTTTTCTGTTTGTGTTATAATAACCCTCGACTTCAATCTGAGCTTTTATGAACATCAACGTGATCAGTGAATTAAATGTAGGAAAATCGTTGATTTACACTGATAAAATGCAAAATACGGAGGATCATATTATGATAAATGGTAAAAAATTACTTAAGCATGGTTAAATAGAGAGAAAAATTCAGTTTGGGAACTGACACAAAAATAGCACTGGGTCTTTATGGGTTAAAAGAAAACCTGTAAACCTGTGTAGTCTGACACCACTGAAGAGTTCCACTGTGTATTGAATACACTAAAGAATCCACATGTCTGAAATATGCTTCAAATATCACAGATTTAGAAATTAAAATAGGCTCAGTTCTGGATGGCCTTCTCCATGAGCAATAAATAAATTATCTATTGTTGTAAAGCATCACTTTGATTCCTCAAGAGCAATGAATGCATTCATTTCCAACAAAAGTACAAAAATGTCAAAACATTTGTTTCTCCCTGGGGTGAAGAGCCCTTTAAAAATGTATGATTTACAAAAATAGCAAGTTGCAATATGTTGAGGATTTTGAGTTTCAAGAGTAGACAGATATATGGTACATACATTCTGCAGTTTGATCCTCATAAACCTCAGACACTGGACTTTTAATTCAAGGTGGTAGAAACTGAACAATATAAAAGTATAATATTTACAAATTTGTTTGCAATATTCAATTTTGATATTTGGAATTATTTGCAATCTGCATATTAAGACAGATGTCCTCCTGGTAACTTACATTATTACTTTTTAATGTGAATGAAAAATTATATCGAAATTCATTGTAGGAAAGGAAAGATCATTAATTAGATGCTTGTGCTGGTTTCATTCAACCTTATCTGACAGATATGATTTTCAGCATAGTCACATAATTATTTCAACTTACCAAACCAAATTTGTCACTCCTATCAACATTTTTAACTCATTTTTAACTCATCATGGGTATCTTTCATTTAATCCAAGAAACACAGCAAATGTATAATAATTTTTTCAAACATTTTTTCAAATATTTTTTTAATTTGTATTTTTTTGACAGATAAATTAATTAAAAAAATACCTGGGTAGATGCCTGTCTCCAAATGTTAACACTCATTTGTGCGATCATCACACTCCCCCATGTGTGAGCCTTTCAAATGTGTACAGTAACCACTGAGCCCATGAGTAAAACTGGAACCAGTCCATTTATCTCTGTGTATCTTAAATCAAGTTATTTTTCCCATCAGGAGAAAACAGGCTGTAAAAAATTCACAAGGGAACCACTTCTTGCCAGCCACAGCCTAGGCAATCAAAAAGAAGTATTCTAATGATCCCTGACAAAATTGTCAGACGATATCCTCCAGGGTGCGATGATACTTTACATTACAGTAGACGGATCGATAGGAAGGATGACATGAGAGGCCTCTGCAGGGAGAGAAAGTGGAAAGGCTGCGATGCACTGCTCAGGGTTGTGCTGATGAGTCCATTTGACCTCACAGGACACATGTGGAAGCAAGTATATATTGCCCATAATATGCAAATTGCTTCAAGTGCTTATACAACTTTATACAGCAACAGTCTGCGGTGATATGCTGGATTTACTTTCCTTAGGGTGTTTGTGCACGCGGCTTATAAATACAAAAACACAATGAAAGCAAGTACAGTATGTATGAACACACATTTACCAGCAAATGAAATCAAATGAGCACCTTTTTAAGTCAGACAGAAAATTACAGTAACACAGCAACATAGTAATGTCATGAAAAAAAAAAAAAAAAAAAAAAGTCAATCAGGAAACATTTAATTTCAAAGTGGCCCACATCCCTGAGGAACCAGTTATCACAGCCAACTGACAAGACCTGGGCGCCACAAAACTAGGTCATTAAAGTGGATTAATGCTGTAATTCAGAGATGAACACACAACACAACCCCACTAATGAACCCCTCCAGTCTCTCATCAAGCTTCCTGTGTTGTGGTTAATATTGTTTACACAAACCTCAGCTTTTTCTCTGTTCTGCTATGTTGACATTACAACAGTAAAAGTAGGTTTTAATAAGAACCTAATGCAGACTTAAACTCATCAACAGACATAATTATAAAAATGTAGTTATCCCAAGAGGTTCTGTCATGCAAAGTACATATATAATAATAATAATAATTAAAACATACTGTACATTCATGCTTGTTTTGGAGCTAAGGAGGATTAAATGAAGTGGTATAATGCAACAGTGCTTCCTCCAACTTTATCTGAAACCAGTGGTATCAAATTAATTTTATTTCAGGGGCCACATTCAGTCAAATTTGACCAGTAAAATAATAACAGAATAAAATAAATAATGTCAACTCTCAAATTTCCTCTATGTTTTAGAGCAAAAAAGTAATATTACATCACAAACATGTTTACATCTGCAAATTATCCTTTAAATGTAAATAACAGAAACAAACTAAAATTTCTTGAGAAAAACAAGTGCAATTTTAACAATATTATTCTCCGGTCTATCACTTACACATATGCATCACAACTTAGAGTTAACAGTGGATCTACAAATTCACAAAAAATTTAATGACAGACATAATGTTGTTAAAATTGCAGTTACCTCTCTTAATACATTTCAGATTGTTTATATTTGTTCAAGTTTTTCATGTTTTATGTGAAATGCTAGATTGTTTTAGTGTAAATACAGTAACATTACATGAAAATGTATGCAGAGAGAGAAATTTTTTGAGTTGGAATTATTTATAGGTTATTGTGATAGTATTTTACCAGTCTGACCCACTTGAGAATGAGTTGGTCTGAATGTGGAACCCAAACTAAAATGATTTTTAATATTTTAGTGCAATTTTTGCATTTTACATATTCATCATATGGGCCAGACTGGACCGTTTGGGGCCAGGTTTGGCCCCTGGGCCACATGTTTGAGACCACTGCACTCACATTCATCACTTTACATAAGAATTCAACACTCTTTCCTCATAAAAACATAACATAACAAAACGAAACAAAACAAAACATAAAAAAAAAAACCCTCACTAATGCTGTACTGGCTCATTTATTTCTGCTTAAGCTAAACGGTTGTTTATTTGTATTTCTTTGTACTGCAGCCGAACGAGGACAGTTGACTGGCACAGAATATCTCACACCTGTGAGTTGAGTCAACTTCCTGGGGAACTAGTGGGTCCACTTTCAAATACTGGCAGACAAACTGACTTCTGCCACTTGTGCTGGGAGGGATTTGTGCTGACAGATCTCAGACGGTTCAATCCTAGATGTGGACTATGCACAACATGTTCATTAGAAAAACATGCAATAGCAATAGCGTTACATTTACCTCATACCTCCAACACAGTCCTCACTACCCATGCCCTTGTGAGAACAGGCATAATCAGGGGAAAACATAATCTTCCTCTCAGTAAGTCTGTGATGGAAAACTAAAATCCTTAGGGGAAAGTAGTCATAGAGTGGAAACAGTAGTCATGAGCAACACTAACTAGCCCCTTATCCTCAGGGAGGAAGGAACAAAACAGACCCACAAAAGGTAAAAAATACAGTTGCAAGGTTTTATCCGTGAAATCACATGACTTTGCTGTGATGTACCATCTGTTTTGTGGGATGCTTTGTTTGAGTTGATCAGGCATCAGAAGCACATTGGTTTGCAGCTGATGTCACATTTAACTAGTTGTGTCTGCTGAAGTAATAGTGATTTGTTGCAGTACCTTATAGGCTACAGAGTATTCTGCAGCCCTGCTTCAGCACCGCTTAGATGACTTGACAGAAGCAAACGCAAGCATCCTCACCAACCTATCGCAGGTGGCTGTGAGCACCTGTGACTGAACAAGGCTTTTATGCACAATTTCTCGCCTGACATACTAGATGCAAAAGGTGGCACAACTTAATAGTTGCGAGAAAAGAATCAAGTCGAGATGATTAAAAAATAAATATGACAGCGGTTATTGTGAGGTGCAGAGATATTGAGCTGAAGATTGACTTAACAGAAACTGTCATTTTTGAGAAATAAAGCCAGAACGGCTCGGGACAATAGTCTCAGTCGGATCATAAAAAAAATTTCCGAGAGCATCACTGATATGACGGCGCAGAAACCAACCACGTGTTTACGTAATGGAAAGCCAATCTTTCAATGTTAACCCCTCCTCCCCTCCGATTTCTAACTAAGGTCCGACGCTAAAGGAAATTCATGCAAATGTTTTTATACAGGCGCACCGTACTTTTGGAGATGCAAGTGGCGTGGCGCTGAAAAGGCTTGAGGAAAATACCCCACAAAGGGAAGAAACGCACACTCCAGGAATCACGGACACACACCAAGAACCCAAGCCTGGCTTTAACAGAAACGTTGCAGTGTGGGACTATTAGACATGAAAGCTGAGGTTGGTGTTATCTGACCTCGCCAAACAAGCTGGTTTATAGGAGAAAGAAATTGGACTTGATCCGGCAATGTGGTGTTTTGCTGGGGCTATCATTGCAGCAGTCTGTGCATAGGATGCATCCTCCCCTGGCTTTTGATGCTGTGCAGATCCACCCTCCTCTCCTCAGAGTGATGAACTAATAGGCAATGATTTTCTCTTCGGAAATCCACCGTGTTTTACTGTTTTAATGTTAGTTGTGTTTGTTTACTGGCGGCCCGTCTCCTCCCGGTGCGACACATGCAATTTAAAGAGTATATTTTCTATTATCGACTAGTTGAGGAGGCATCCTTTATACACCAGAAGGAGAAACACACCATAATTACCAAGTGTGACAGGTACTGAAAATTTTGCCACGTGAATGCAAACGCATAGGACTTGGATATACCTATTTTTCTATGATACAATTGGTAGCCTTGTCCTGGAGAACTGATCCAATTGTGTTATTATGCAACCGCAAGGATCTCATCTATATCTGGGTGTTTAAGCCACTGGATTGCTCTTCGCCCAAATCAATGTGGTTTCTTTGGAACATTTTCAGCAAAGGAACGCATATGCTGCAGTGTCTTTGTGGCAAGAGTCTTAAGAAAAACAAGAATCCAAGTGGTAAGCTCATCACTATTATGCGTACTCCTCCGTTTTGCTGTGAACCGGCGTTGTGCGTGCGTGCGCGCGCGTGTGGATGAGCGAGAGAGAGTGTGTTTGTGTGTTTGGTGTGTTTCTGCGTTATTCATTTGTTTGTTGTAATGGTGATAGATCTGCAATCATATTTATGCAGTGAGTGGATCATGCAGAGGCGTCGGGAGGGGGGGACAACTTCTTCTGTGGCTGCTACTATCGGCGAGCCCAGGTTTGGGGACGCGCAGCGCACCAACACACAAAAGCCCCCCCTGCATCACCACGGCGCCATGATCTCCTAACTTTTTAAATAGCACTCACACACACACACACACACACACACACACACACACACACACACACACACACACACACACACACACACACACACAGGCTAGATGTTATTTCAGTGGATCAAATCCGTGCACAGTTCTGTTGCCCAACGTGATTGCCCTTAACCAGATTATTCCATCCTCGGGGTTACTGCAGCAACATTCCCCCCTCTGCAACACCACTTCTCGATTAAATGGGCTACCCGCTATATTTTCAGCAAGCGAGCCGGAGGAGACAGACTATTCTTTCATGTCTATCTCTCGGCTGTTGCGGCTCGATATTCCTCATGCGGTCCTGAGGAAAAAAAAAAAACACGGTTTTACAAGAGCATTTTGAGTTAATTTTGCGCCTCCGACAAGGCATCAGAAAGTGAATAGGATATGTATATGAACTGAAGGGCTATACTGGAAAAGCAACTCTGCCTTCCTCACCATAACGGCCTATTATTCCCAGTAATATTTACACCTCATGTAATGTAACGTTCTGTTAAGCACCGGTGAGCAAACAATGCTCATTTCAACAGGCTGTTGTAGGTATGAAGGAAAAGCCCCAGGTGGACAGCATGTAGTACGGGCTACTTGTTACCTCATGTTGTGGGTTTGAAGATGATGTGCTCAGCAGCAGTACAGTTCCTCGACACTGCAACTGCAGCATAGTAGATCATCATCATACTGTAGTGGGACTATTTGCCTTGCTGACACTGCAGGAGCAACAACAAAGACAGTGTCTACTATCATCTCAGCAAGACAATACATGTTTTTATCAGTATAGTTAGGTTCGTGTTTGATGTAGGTTAGTGTCTCCTACTATTAACCCTATGTGACTAAATCATTTACAGCTACATGTTAGACTTTTATGTCATGATGAGCTACATTCAGGACACAGAGTTTAATTTGTCCTTAACCCATAAAGACCCAAACAGCCAAAACAATGAAAACCATCCGCTGATTTCAAATGATTAATCTCTGTTGATTCTCTAATCATAACAATACATGTGAATAATTCATGTAAAATGCAGTTTGTCATCTTTTCATGGTCATTAGATATTACCCAGTTGGATGTTCAGAGGCTTTGTGGTGAAAGTGGAAACACCATCATCTTCTATAACATTGATTCACCAGTAAAACCCATGGAGTTGGTTTAATGACAGTGGATGAAGACACTTGTTTTGTGTTCGGATGATATATTCTACTGAAAAAGTCACTTTTTATGCAGTTTTCTGTGTTTATAATATAATAACCCTCAACTTTAATCTGAACTTTGATCAGTGAATAAAATATAAAGAACCCCTGATTTTGACAGAAATGATGCAAAATACAAAGTATAATATTATAATAAATGGTGATAACTCATGTAAGAAAGGTTAAATAGAGAGAAATATTCATTTGGGAACTGACAAAAAAGTAGCACTGGGTCTTTATGGGTTAATAACAAAACTAAAGTTATGCAAAACTTCTTTAAACCCTTGAGGTTTTAAGATTTCTATTCCTTCAAGTGTACTCAATAACAAAAATGACTGTATAATAGAGGCAAGTTTTTGCAAAGTTGTTTACAGTCTCAGCAGAAGCATCTCTTTTTAGTATCTCTCTTTTAAGATAAAACTGCCAAGTATGTATAACTCATTACATAACTTCATCACCAATCCATGTTACTTATATTTATAAACTACATAATATCCGTTCAGTACCGTTCTAGTCAGTCATTTTAAGTTGAGTAATGAATCAGTGTCTAATTTGAAGTCATGCACATTGATATGTGATAGTAGCGTTTGCATTGTTAAGCCCCCATTGCTCAGTTGTTATAAATTGATCGTGTGGGCACAGAATTGTCAGGATTTGTACTGAAGCAGCATCTAGAGATTTGACTCTACTGAGAAATGGAGTATGCCAAAAAACAGACTGTGTCAGTGGGGTGCAGCTCTGTTTTAAATACATGAACCAAAAGTCATCCACCAGCAATCCACACAGTCAAAAATCATGCAGCAGATTGGATTTCAGCAACAGAGGCACCTTAAACAACTTCAGTGGATTGTCGTAGTGGGACAGAAATCCTCTTTGTGGCCCTCTGTCAGCTGAGGCAGGTGTTTCCAGTGTTGTTCTCACAAGGCCTGAGCTCCACAGGCCTAATATACTGTAGTGCTCTGGCTCTTTCGCTGTATTTATAGTAACACAACATAACAGGGAGAACACAGAGGGATGCCAACCAGGCTGCATCAATAAGAAGAATCAGTTTTATTGAGACCTGTCTGCATCCACTTCAACCTAGTATTTAACATTGTTTTCTGGTGCAAACTGCTTTACAAGTCATTGTTCAAAGCATCTCGTCATTTATGCGTCACCCATAACTGTCACTTTGCTTGATAAGGCAGTATTTAAGACAAACTACTGAGAGATGTCGTGTGCTAATGGAAGTGGAAAATATTGGGTCATAGTCAAAAAGCATATGGGTGCTTTTATGAAATTAGTCCCTAAAAACAGGATAGAAAAAGCTAAAAATTCAAAACAGATGTAGACTAATGTTATGAAGCAAGTTTGGAAGCACTTTGGGTCTATTTTAAAAATATTTACTGATAAAAGAAACTATTTTTCAGATAAAACACATTTTTATATTATGTTTATATAAAAATCTGCATGTAACACGGTACAAAGGACATGAAAATTAGTGCTACTATTTTTTTAAAATGTCTTTTTATTCTCTCAGGTAATTGTCTTTGATTTTGGAAATCAAAGACAATCTGAACACAAAATTCTGCAAAATCACTCGCGCTGTTTATGTGTTTAAATGGGCAAGATCCACATGTAACACAAGTGGACACGATGGGTTACACGCAAAACCTGGAATGAGACTGAGATTCATGAAAAACCCACCTGTCTGGATTAGAAAAAACACTAGGATCAACACATTTAACACAGTGTCTTTATTTATAGCAGCATGTAAGACCATTTCAAGCCATGTTTTCTAGCTCCGCGTGTAACATGAGTGGACACGATCGGTTACATACGAAACCTGGAATGAGACTGAGATTCATGAAAAACCCACATGTCTTGATTAGGAAAACCACTAGGATCATCACATTTAAGACAATGTCTTTGATTATAGCAGCATATGAGACCATTTCAAGCCAGGTTTTCAAGATAAAATGCACTGACACCGAGGTGGGCTTTCCTGTCCCAATTCTGGTCCTATTTTTGTCCTAATATTTGATTAAGAATACATTAAGTTTGGGATGACTCATAGCAGGAGTATAATTTTTTTTTTTTTTTTTTTTACACTTATCTGTGGTCATCATTAGGTACATTCTGGAGGGAAATATGTCAATTTTTTTTTTTTTAATTATTGGGTCTAAATAGCTGGTAAGATGGCAGGTACCAAAATGAACCCAGTTTTATAGTGCCCATATATCATCGTCATTTTGAAAACAGTACCCATTCACTTTCTGAGCTCCTTAATAAAGTCTCACTTAGCAGTAGTAGTTGCTGAGCTGTCATAATTTCAGCCGTGTCACTTATCCTAGCCGCATTCTTTCTTCATCTAGGGTAGATGATGCTAACGGATGATTGTCTGGTGTGGCTGGCCTTAATGTTCACTCTCATGTCCCAGCATGTCTTTGAGTGAACATACTTCATTAATTAAATTAGATAATGAAGGAGCTGAGTGGAAGAGATGCAGTATATTTCACCCTGAAGCCTGTGCAGCAGTGATGATTGTGCACGTGACGGCAAAGTTGTAAGCCTTAAACTTTGAAGAATGTCATTGAATGATGTAAGCATGTATGATAGTGGACTAATGAGGGCATGTGGATAAATGACACAGAGGGAAAGTTATGTCATGACGTGCCATAAGTACTGAAGGCAGGCATTTGATGGATACTCACTGAAGAATATTGGTCTGTGTAGTTTTGAGCTGAATGCTTTAATTGTAGACAGTGTTCAGTCTAAAAAGACACATGAAGCTGTGTCTACACAGGAAAAAATACTATACATTTTTTCCAGAGTCAAAAGTATTTTCCTCAAAAAGGGTCAATTTGGCTCTATATTGAGCAAATTAGGCTCCATATTGAGTATATTTGGCTCTACATTTAATAGATTTGGCTCTATATTGAGTATATTTGGCTCTACATTTACTAAATTTGGTTCTATATTGAGTAAATTTAGCTCTGTATTGAGTAAATTTGGCTCTGTATTGAGTGCATTTGGCTCTATATTAAGTAAATTTAGCTGAATATTGAGTAAATGTAGTGCTATATTGAGTACATTTGACTCTATAGTGAGTAAATTTAGCCCTATATTGAATAAATTTGGCACTATATTGAATAAGTTTGGCTCTATAGTGAGTAAATTTGACTCAGTATTGAGTAAATTTTGCTCTAAATTGAGTAAATTTAGTTTTATGTTGAGTTTTAGAGAGCTCTACCCAAAGAGCAACATTTACTCTTTTTAGAGAGGGAACAAATCTTGAATGAGAAGAGTAAAATTTTCTTCAATTTGAGTACATTTTACTCAGGTAAATTTCCTGTGTACTTGCGTAAATATAGCAGCTATTGAATGCTTTGGTTTATCTTTCCTGAGCCAGAACTTCCAGTGCATAATCTGAAATTAAATGTGCATTTTAATAGCTAGAATCTGCTGTCCTTTTCCTGTGACATTCTCACCCCCAAGGAAGAAGAGGAGATCATACATACAGCTCCTAGTAAATCCTACATGATTTCCAAGGGGCTGCTTTTTTTTTTTTTTACACAGTTTGATTCATTTGTGCAACATACCCACGCTAGCTTAATTTGTGATAATAAAGAAAAGGCTGTATAATTAAAGGGGATGGGTAAGATTCAAACAAGAACTCCTACAATTAGAATAACAGCAGGGTTTGCTAAAAATATCCTTCTCCAACCACCATGGCATGTTGCTAGGTTTCATACAAAAACATTGCAGTAAGTTTGGAACAGAGCAGAGCTTTTGCTGGCCCTGGCGTACTACAGCTAAGATTAAAAAGCAGGATTTAATGTTAACTTATTCATCCTACAGCACAGTTTTATCTGTAACACAACAATGAAGGCATCCATCAAGGTTTTAACTTTGAGGCGTTTCCTCTGGATGTATACGTTTTTTTGTGGTTATATAGAAAATAGGATCATGTTGCATGTTGCTGCAGTGCCACAGGTGAGCGAGATGTGTTTTTTTTCCTTGTGTGTGAAAATGACAGATCAGTTTTCACACTGCATTAATGTGTCTTACTCTTGAGAAATATGACCCACAAGATCCTGCGGAGGTTCATAGTCGTACATGCTATTGAACATAATCTTCACAGAGTATAATGTTTCCATTCTTGAAAGAGAACATGAACTGATCCACTTTCTGTCAGCGTATCGGTCAACATTATCTTGTTTATCAGTTAAAACCAAGGTAAAGCGCTGAAAGTAGAGGCTTCATATAATATATGCTTTTAACTGATGATGCTAAGAAGCTACCACTACTGAAACTGGCATTCAGTAGATTAAGGCATTACAGATATCATGTGCTTTCTGAATAAACTAGTAACCACTTTAAAAGGTCATATCTTTCTTTGAGAGTCCATGTAATGCATCTTTCATTTCCTGGATAATTTATACAAACAATCTGATCCAAGAAGATTTGCTCACACATTGAGAGCAAGATAGCTGACAGTTTTATGTAAATAGATATTTTATAGCACATGGAACATCTGATATATTTGTTGCAACCTTGTTAAAGGCCAAGAAAATATCCTGACAGAGAACTGCAGAGTAAATCTTTAGTTGATTGCTTTGTGATTTGAGCCATGGGTACAGTTTGCTACCTGTGGTGCAAAAGGTAACTGTGAGGAAGATCATGCGGCAGAATGAGAATGACAATGTGATTACTGTAAATGATGCTGATTTATCAGAAGATGAATGCTGTGTGTGTGAGGCAGGGTTTTTGTTTTATCTGACTTTCTATTCACATTATACATAGTAATCAGAGTACCCTTGATGCCAAACATTTCGTAACAAATGATCAAAACGTTTTTCATACTTTTCCTTTCCACAGTATCTGTCAGCAGCCTTATTTTTGTGGTTGTGGTGAGTTATGTTTGACACAGAGGGCTGAAATTGGCCATTTGTCGAAAAGGTACTGACACGGTGCTGTCAGATTTGAAGGAATAATTTAAAGACTTCTGGTTGCAGGACCACATACTGTTTCAGATAGGGTAATAAGTTGTGTCTGTTGTCAGTTTTATGATCTCTGCTGTCTTCAATCATTAAGAGCCATTTCAGGTGAAATTCTTAGTCAGGCCATGATCTGTTGACCAAACTACAGTAAGTAAAGCTGAAGTGTTTGGAAGGCGGTATCACATGGGCAAAAAACCCATAATTACTTTTCAGTATATTGTTATTTTAAGCTGTAGAAGATCTGTCCCATGGTTTAATATCTCCTAAGTGCTTTTGAGATTGGTAGCAGGCTAAATATATGGTTGGTACCTGTAAGTAACTGATTGCTGTTTAGATTCATATAAAAGTCTTTAGTTTTGTAGTTCACTGATACCCCGAAAAGTATCTTCCCCTTTTCAAAGTGGTATGAAAAGACATCAGGCCATCTATTTTTATTTATATTTATTTTTTTGATTTGGACAGAAAGGAGAAAGGAGGCGGGCATGGCTTAGGAGGTAGAGCAGGTCATCCAATAACCAAAGGGTTGGTGGTTTGAATCTAGCTTTGTCCTAGTCATGTGCAGATGTGTCTTTGGGAAAGACACTTCACCCACCTTGCCTCCAGTGTCCCTCACACTGGTGTATAAATGTTCGGTGGTGGTCGGAGGGGCGAATTGGCAGCCACGCTTCCCTATAAACGTAGTTTACCACCACCAGAATGTGAATGTGAGAGTGAATGAATCATGGATCAAAAATGCAAAGTGATTCGGGTACTTTGAAAAGCGCTATAGAAATCTAATTCAGTATTATGATGATTATTATTATTATTATCTACAGAATTAAGGTGATTTTTTTCGTTGTACTCCTGCAGCTTTAAATGTGACAATGATGTAACTCAGATCTATAACACAGGTTGATGTATTTCATCTGATGGCATATAAGTTTAGACTGGAGTTCAAGGTCGGTTCTCCAAATCTATACCTTATTTTATATAATGGACAAAGGTCACAGTTTTTTTGTGAATTCTAATTGATATGTTAACTCTAGGCTAGTGTCTTTTGGAAAAACAACAAAAAACATTTACTGTCCCAGGTATAAAAAAGATGCGAGTTTAAGCTTCTTTTTAGACCCAATGGTATAGA
This sequence comes from Fowleria isostigma, assembly GCA_029814645.1. NCBI lineage: Eukaryota > Metazoa > Chordata > Actinopteri > Kurtiformes > Apogonidae > Fowleria > Fowleria isostigma. The sequence goes on along the minus strand of JAPTGZ010000015.1, from coordinate 19,562,228 downwards.
TTCATTCCAAGGATTTCTGAATTTCACTGACCTCACTAGTTTCTAACTGACGATGTGTGCAATTCGGAAAGCTCTATTTTTTCTAGGAACACTGGGAAATTGAGGTGCATCTCAAAATAGTCATCACATCAGGATAATATGTCCTCAGCTTTTCCCCACTTGGTTTCCTGCCTTGTGTCTTATGGAAGCTCCATAAATCATCCTGTAATTTGGTTCAATCCTTTCCTTTAATAGTGGGAGCTGTGTGACACATTCCCCACGTCTCTGAGTGGAAATGTGGCTTTATAGAGAGAAGCAATGGTGTAACACTACCCTAAGCAGGTTCTTTCTAACACACGGCACATCTTACTGCTAACTATTTCAAAGATCCCTGGATCCCTGGAGATGTTGAGCTCCTGTGCTGGGCTGATGCACTGCACTCTGATTCACAATGAAGTGACAAAGTGATGAGCATGATAGAGCAATGCAATGCAAGCGGAGTATAAGATATTTAGCTTTTTTATTTTTTACAATAAACATGCACTTTAAACAGATATGCTGATGGGTTAACACAAATACAGACCCTATTGTTGTCATCACTGCCAAAAATGCACAGTGAGGTGTCATAAATGCCTCTGTGCAGCACTGATGTTAACATTGTACAAATGGATGAGCAATTTTAGTAGGTGTGTGAAGTGCTTTAGTCTTCAGAGATAGCTTTTATCTCTGAGTTTAGGGTATGAACTGATTGCCTTGACAGTCTTGTGTAATGAAATCAACATTGTCAGATAGAGGTATTTAATGGCTCTATGCGCAATGTGCCATCTGTTACTACCATAATATCAAGACGACAGGTACTATACTTCATTGTGGTGAAATGGAATCAATAGTTCCATGCATTTCTTTTTTTTACTATTCTGTCAATGTGAAAGTGATATTAGTATTGACAGTACCAAAGCATCGATAAAATATCATTCCCAGTTGTCCCTCATGACCTCTTTTTTTGTGCCCCTGCTGCAGTTCTTCTCCATTATAGAGGGAAGCGGTAACAATTTAACTTAAATACTTCCCCTCACCCACAGACATATCCTCTTCAGATTGAAAGCTGACATAATTACAGTGGAGATGTTCTTAAGGAGAGTAGTTAGCTTCCGCTGAAAGAAACCCATGGAGAGGTATAATTTTAGAGTTTTATGTACAGCAGGTATCATTGTATATGAGGGTCTATAAGTGGTCACCAAAGGCACAGCCCGAACTACCCTGACAAAGTTCATTGATTGAATATAAATAGGTATTTTTGAAAGGAGCAGGAGTTTTCATTCTCATTTCATATCATCATGCTTTTGTTACTTTTATTTTTATTTTTTTAAGAATCCCCATTCACTGTCTCGATCTCAGTCGTCATGCTTCACCAACTCTAGATCTTCTAATACTCTTGTCACTTCATTTACTCTCCTCTTCATTTCCAGACACTGTGTCTAACTTACAGTTACACACTCACATTATTTTGGATCCTTGTAGAAATTGACTGATATGGGTTTTTCTAAGGCCAATGCTGATGCTGATTTTTAAAAATTTGGTAAGGTGATGACCAATATCTACAACTGATTTTTAAAGCTGATACTTAAGGCTGATATATATA
>JAPTGZ010000015.1:19532228-19547659 GCA_029814645.1 Fowleria isostigma | reverse complement strand
TTGGTGGTTAGAACTGTTGGAAATGGCAAAAGTAAGCTTGGCGGAGGTCTGCGCTCTCCGAGTGCTTTTCTAGTTTAGCATTAGTTTTGATTATTTTGTATTTGGTACATGATGACTTATCTGATGTATTTAAAAAATAAAAAAAATATAAAAATCAAGTACCCCCTGGGGTTCTTCCAAGTACCCCTGAGGGTACATATACCCCACTTTAGGAATCCCTGCTTTAAAATATATAATCTGTGTAAGCTCATTAGAACAACCTGTGCAAAATATACCTAATAATAATTTTATAAAAATAGTTCTGAGAGAATAATGTGTTACAATTTTGTTTAAATGCAATAAATTTGGCACAATGGAGAAATGGTTTCATGCTTTATTTGTTCACATGAGTTCAAACTTTGATATGAGAATTCAGTGTCCTTCTCTGTTCCATCATTATGGGTCTAAATTTAATGATGATCTCAGAGCTTGTAGCAGCCTCCATACGCCAGACCGGTTATGCAGTGTGAATGTGGGAGTGAGTTTTAACGCATTACATAGAGGACAATCAGACAGAGAAGCAAGTCAGGTAGCAAGTGAGGTGAATAGATTAAGATATGTGAAAGTCTGTGTGAGGATTTCTACCGTCTGACAGTCTTTCAGTATATAGCAATATGTTGCACACATTGTCTTTCACTCCTTTTACTCTGTGGCATCCTTAATGGGTCATATTAGTTATTTTTTTGTCTCAAGGCTAATGCATGATTCATAACGACTGCGATCAATATGTGACTGATCACCTTTATTGAATTTTATTTTCACTTTCAAGCAATGCTGCAGTACAGCCGAAAAACATACTGTATTTATCAAAGTTTGATTTTCTCTTTTAAACACTTCCAAATAAAATTCACATAGTATCATACAAATGTATCAATTACATTACCATTGAAGGTTTTTTTTTGTTTGTTTTTTTTATTTTTGCTCTAAGGCCCCCGTGTCTGCATTGCTATTGATCTCCACCAATCCAATGCATATATATGTGAAACATAATGGTTTGAATGGTCTTTGGGGATTCAATGGATGTGCAGCTGGACTGGAAACTATTTCCTTGCTGTAGTGTAATATCAATGCAGTCAGATTTTGCTATTTTTTAAATTTATACATAATTTTTTTTGTTTGTTTGTTTTTCAGAAGAACAAAAGTGCCAAAAACTTTAACACAGGCCATGTCCACAAGAAAACCACATATTTTCCTATATCTGATCTTTTTCTTTGTTGTTTTCAGAAAAGTGCTCTTTGAACATGAAATCATTTCAGTACGTACCTGCATCCACACGAAACCACTGAAAACAATGTAGTACAAATGTCAGGCCTGTATGTGGCGTTGTAATAAAGTACTTCTATTACTACTAAACTAAACTGAACTAAACTAAAACTAAACTAAACTATTCTATAAGGCTCTCGCAAAATATTTTGAAAAAGATGTGGCACGTGCACATAAAGCTTGCTTGGTTCTTCTGGGTCTGATCCAGCATTTCCTCCTGGTTGCCCCTCTCCGTGGTAGATCCAAGAGCATGTAGTAAATATTGATAGCTATGGTTGTTTGCTACTCATTGTAATGAAAGAGTAGGTGAAGATTTTTGATTCAATATTTCCAATAAGTTCAATAGCTATTGTTGCATGAGCACTACTCTGTGGTCTGCCAATGTTGTTGTTGTTGTTGTTGTTGTTGTTGTGAAATGGCGTCTTGCTTCCGGGATGAAAGGATAGAGAGGTAGGACTATGACATCATTGTTTTAGAAAAGTTGCGGTTTGGTCGTACAGATGAAGGTGCAAAACTGGTGTTTTCAAATTTATCCACTCTGGGACCTGGTTTCATAAAGTTGTGGTTTCAGTGACTGAAAACTCTGAAAAGCATCTGATGCAAAACTTTTGCGGATACCACCAAAACAGTTTTCATATGGACAGGGTCACAGTATTCTACATTATCAGTATTTTTAGTAGCAGTTTATAAGAAAAAGAGTTAAAAGCTTCCATCTATCTTGATATTTCTCCTCATTCCCATAGTAATTGATGACCATTTTGCAGTGTGGTTCATAGTCTCCCTAGCAATGAGGAAGAATATAGCATTACTGTGCTGACCTAATTGTCTGACCTCCATATGCTATTCATCTTTGTAAAATAACCCTTTACTCTTTCAAAGGAGATCAATAGGGAAGCAACCCTTCAAGAATTCATAGAAGGGAGTACTGTACTATTCAAGGTGTACTGATTTGTAAGATACATTGACATTATATTAAATATTTATTTCATAGATTAATGTCTAATCCTTTGGAATGACATAAAAATGAACAATGACATCTAAGGGCAAAAACCTGTGAGTAGCTTGTCTCCAATAAGTGTCTATTCGGAGGGATAAATTTAGAAAGCAGAGTGGAAGGGAAGAGAGAGGTGGATAGTTTTCCCAGTGGAGGAAAAGCTTTTTTTGGAGGTAAATGAGTGAAAGAGTGAAGGTGAAGTGTGGCTTTCTCCTCCTGCTGGTGCTGCTGTGCTGCTTCTGTTGCTACGAATCACATGACAGATTGACAGGGAGAGGAACGATCAATGAGGAAAAGAGTCAAATTTTATCTTCACAGCTCAAAGAGGTCACAGCCCCTGCTATCGATACAGTTGTGGGTAAACATCACCCATGTGCTTTTCAAAAACCCTTCATAATGGAGTGGAGAGTCCTTCGAATTCACTGGTAAAAAACAATGATGGATAGACTGAGAAGACAGGCAGTCACTTGTGAAAGTGTCGTACCATATAAATCATTCTGCAGGTAAATTAAAGGCATCAGAGGACAGTTTCTTTAAGTTGCAAGAAATACTCAAGGTAATAACTGTTTTGTGTCATATGACCGTGCCTTTTATCAAGTGTTTCTCAAATAGTGGGGTGGGCCCCCCAGGGGTTACGCGAAGGCTTACCAGGAGGGTCATGGGATCTCTCCGGGGTGTTTTTTTTTTTTTTTTATTCAGGTTAGAACATGTAGCAGGTGGAACTAATGTTTTAGTTTTGGAGCATCCTGGACTCATTTTCGGGACATACAACAAACAAATCTGTTGCCATGGTGATTTGTCAGGTGACTAGTCAAAGAGTTTAGGTTTGGAGAATGGTCAAGGATTGGATAGAAGAAACAGAAACATGTGCAATGTTTTTGTTTTTGCACAGTTTATAAAGTTTGCACTTAAATGTTCTGAGATGTGCCATGTAAATGGGCTCATTGATATTGTTCAAAAGTTCATCTTTGTTACCAAAATTTGTTGGTTCTAGAAAAAAAAAAGTAACTTTATTGTCATACTTGTAAGACAAGGGCACATTTTCTTTTTTTATTCCCCCTCTGCTTGCATGTAATGCAAGGCACAGGGACTATTGTTTGTCAGATGGACATGATTTTGGACTATGGACAAAAACTTTGTCAAAAAAAAAATGTGGGCCAGAATGTTTGAAATACACATAATATTGTAAAACTGTGCAGCCTGGTCTCGAAAGATGTGCTATTATCTGGATTGGCATTCCAATGTACCGATTTAATTAAAAATGCAAAAAACCAGCCAAACTTGTCCATTCAAGATGAATTGGGCCATTTTCTAGCAGCTACCATTCCCACATAATTGATCCTAAATTTATTCTGAAATACAACAAATGTGCGCCTTGGCCAAATCATTATATATGGGACACGTTGTAATGATATCTCATTTGGTTTCCACACAAGAACACTGTGCTAAACCCCATTCATATACAATGGGAACAGAATGCTGGCAGCTGATTGGCTAAATTCATCCCCTCTCTAACCTAGAGTAGAGAGGGTTGGGTTTTATGTCAGAAAATCCACAAACAACTCTTTGTAACTCACATTTTTGGGGTTTCACCAGCAATTTATACATCAAAATGTTGGAAAAACCTATTTTCTTTCAACAACTATTCACATTTTTATCTTGAAACATTTTGTTTTGATATAGTACAAGAGGAAGATTTTTCTCTCATTCACTCCAATGTTACTCTGACCCAGACTTTATAACCAGTCCGTCTTTGGTATTATTTTTTTCTTTTACATCGCATCAAGCCACAAGTCCACCAATCCGGCAAGAGGCAAGCACACGAGTTATATTTCCTTCAGGAAATGTAGGAAAGTCTCTATAAATATTGTGTCAGGGAGCAATCTGGTTGAGTTTACTTGTATTATTCAAGCAAAAACTTAAATTATTTTTAATTTGAACAACAAATTATTTGAGGAAAAGCAAAAGCTATTGTAAAGATATAGTGTTTCTTTCAAGAAAAGTTATAATTGCACCACTAGTACAATGTTGTTAGGGTTGAGGGGGGGCTGGAGATTTTTCATCCTCCAAAGGGGGACCGACAGAAAAAAATTGAGAACCACTGATTTAATCATTCATTCAGTTTAATCTATGTCACTCACATCAATGTTTTTTTGGAACTCACTTTTTATTCCTTTTTCTTTTTTTCACCCATTAAGCATTTTACAGTGATACAACAGGCTGGAAATAAAATAAAATTGTTAAATACAGATATGAAAATCAAATGTTAAAAAATAAAACACACAAAAGCACATACAACCCCCCCCCCCATAACAAATCAACACAAATACAAAAAAAACCCCAAACCAAACCAAAACAATAGAGTACATTCAGTGTTGTTACACAGAATATGTTGTTACCTTTTAAATCTTTCCAGATGAAATAAGGCCTAGGTCAGGACAATACAGGACACACACCAACTTTGAACATATTCTAATCTGGTTTGAGTGGAGGTCAGCCATTGGGTTGAATTATAAAATATACTTTCTTTTTCTAAGAATGCAATGAAAAGACTTACAAATGAAGCTGAAGTCTGTGAATGTGGTTTGCAGATAAAGATGTATTTTTTGTATAAATAATGAAATAATACAGTCATTGAAGTTCTCTCGTCTTGTGGTTGAGACTCACATCAAAGCAGGCAAGTGCCCACAGGGGTTTCACTTTAACCATGTCCTGAAATGAGTTATTAAGTTAGTAGTTAATTTGACACTACACTAACATGATACATGCATAGCACAAACATATACAAGCAATGACAACTGGGACAACCTAACCTGCACTGGCAATTATATATGAATGATTAAAATCAAGGAATGAATAAATTAATGTAAATGTATGTAAAAAGGATGCAATTTTTGCAACCATATGATAACATGGTTGTGAAATATGCTTTATTGTCATGATTTTCCTCCCTTTCACTCCCTGCTATATATTTAATGTGCTTTATTCTCATTTGTGGTAGTGTGTTTTATTGGCGTCCTGTTTTTTTTCCAACCAACTTGTGTGATTGATTGATCTGGCGGCTGCATCTATCTCCTCAGGGTATTCACGTTCACTTTTCACTTGTCTTTCAGTTGCTATAAAACTTGGCTGGTTGGCCATAAACACATTTGTTTTATGACCATTTATGTGTAATGTCAGCAACCGCAGGCTTGCTGCAGATGAAGTCAAGTCAACAGACGTTCTGTTGGTTTCATGCATGTGTAAGCTCATTTGAGTGCTACCTTGAGATGTTTTCCTATCATTTAAAGCCAACTGTCTAATCCTCTGCAGCGTCCACGGTGGGCTCCTTATCTCCCGCTTATCTGTTTGTGGTGCACTTCATTTCCTTTTCCCCCTTCTCTGCTGTATCACTTTTCCCTGCAAGGGCAACACTGGCTCCCCTAGACCTGCTCCAAAATGACCTGTCAGTAAAATCTGATCCTTTTAGACTGAGCAGGTCTGGTCTTTTGCATGCCAAAGTCTAGTTGATGGGGGGCCAAATGTCCTCCCATTGCCCTCTAACTCACCACGGCAGCAAGAAAAGGTCTTCTTCTATCTCCACAGTAACTTTAGATTCTGTTGACATAGACAAAGAAGGTTGCGACAGTAGAAGGATGCATGCATTTGTTTCTAACCAAATCAGCAGTCTTTTTGGGCAGTGTGTGAATATTAGAATCAGGTTATGCTACGATTAAGCAAAACCAAAATATGTAAAATCAGAAACTTTACAATAAAATGAGCATTGACAGGGAAAGCTGAGCCTCAGGTGCTGATCAAACGTCTTGATCAAAAAATGAGAAGTCATCATGTTAGACCTTGGACAGACTCTTAAAGTCTGAGAAAAACGCTGCACACGACAAGTATCTCTTGGGTTATTTTACTCGGTCTTTGCTGTAGTGCAAGAAAAAATAGATGAAGAATCAGACTTTCTGGTAATTTGAGTGGTGCAAGATGTTGAAATGACAAGTTTTTTAAGTTTATGTTATGTTCAACCTGGACAAGAGGCTGCAGTCAGATGCACAACAGTGTCTTTAGTGTCAGCGAACTGCTCCATCATCATGAATACACTTCACTCTCATATTCTTAGGTCACTGCAGTGACACTTTCTCCATTGTGGATTTTCCTACATAGCATAAAGCATCTTTTTTTCTGGCACATTTGATGAGAACTGAGCAGTGTCATTTTTACATGGTATGAGTGATTTACATTTTATTCAGCACAATGTACAGTAGGTTTTTTCTGCCACTAGGGGTTACTCATGCAAAACACTGAGATTAAAAACTAGTTTAGAGACATGATAATGATGATGTTTATGCAAAAGTGCATTTATATTTACTGACATATTTCAGACAATGCCCACAGAGCTTACAGCTTACTTGGTTAATTTATTTTCAGAATTGTCAAGTCATTCCTGTTTTTTTTTTTTTTTTACCTACATATATTACATTCATGTTTTGGTTGTATTTTTTTGTCATTTGTTTTTGTTGGGATTTATTTTCTGCTGGTTCCTGTGTTTTCATTATCGTGTTTGTCTTGGTTGGTCACATCTGAAGTAGTGTCTGCCACATGTAAAAATTAGCAGCTTTTCCCTTCTTTATAATAAAAATAAAAAAAGATGATCATGGGAGATGTTTCCATCTCTGATGATCTGGCTTGACTTGGGCAGAAGTTATTAGGATTAGGTAGGTGTTACATTTTTATTTATATGTTATAGTTTGCATTCTAATTAAATAAATGCAAATAGCATTAGTAACGATAGGATGCTACTAATAAGCAAACAAATGAAACGGGTTGTTGCATTGACTCTGAATGTTGTTGGAAGTATGAAATGTAATTTAAGTACACTTGCCAGGAAAAAACAACATATATTTTTCACTTTTAGAGATGTTAATGCAGAAATGAATTCAGCAATTCAAAATCCAAATTAAAACACATAAATGTCCAAATAATCTCATGATATTAAAAAAAAATTGCAGTTTAGTGGTGTAGATTTTGATTTTCACACACACTTGCACATACCTCGTGCTTTAATCCAGTCAAATTTACTGATTCGCACTGGTCCTAATTTGATTGTCCCATTGATGTGTGATGTTGGCAGCAATGTTGATGTTGAGGAAAGGTAAGAGTAACTGACAAGGACACTCACTGTAGCAGGAAGGTCCTGGTGTCATCTACACCCTGCACCATGCCACTCCTTGCTGCTGAGCTCTTCAGAAAACTGCCTCCTCAGACTCTCTATATTAATGTGTGTTTTGAGTTGATCTTATTAGAGGTGCTGGGATATAAATAGACTGAGGAACATTATTTGTTTGGAACTGGAAGTAAAGGAGAAAATGGGTGACAGGACACTTGAGGGTTAATGGTATTGTGATAAAAACAACAACATAAGCAAAAAAACCCATCAGTGCTGAGCGATTCTGCCAAGTAGAGTCTCTGTAGTATTTTTAATGAGTATGCCAGAAAATGTAATGTGAGCCTATGACCATATAAAATGTCCTTTTCAGGGTTTTATCATAGATTTACCCTTTAGCGTGAATATGCCAGCAGCCGTCACAGGTATTCTTTACTCAGCCAGTGTAAACATGACTGTTACAACGTGTATATGATGTGACATCTGAGGCTTGTCTGTTTATCTTCATTATTTCATGTTGTCAGAAGGATCATTACACTTTTATGATTCAGTATATCACAAAGAATAGGGAGGGGGCATGTTTCCAGGCCCGTTCTTATTGCCCTCTGTTAGAACATGATATATAGTTCAAGACATCATAATGCTTGAGATATATGTGCTACACATGGTCATAGCTCTGAGTTACATAATAAATTTTCCAGTCTTGGTCAAGGTGTGGCATTAAAGAGGCACTGTGTTTCCAAGCTGTCATCTTCCTGTCATGACTGACATGGTGTTTAATAGTTTAGTTTGGTCTCATTGTCAGTGGTGAAATGTTTTTTTTTTTATCCAAAGACATGTTACATATGTCAGGGAATATGTGTGGTGGCTTGGATAACATCATGTTGCCATAAAAAAAAAAGAAATGTTCCTGCACTTTAGTTTTGGTCATTGTTACATGGAAAACTCACCAAAATAATCATAAAAGATTCATTTGATGTTGTCTGTCCACCCTCAAACCCAACTGGTTTCCCTTAGAATTTCACTAGTTACTGGATGTCAATAATGCTGCTAAAAGTAGTGCCTGGTTTTGAAATGTGTAACTGATTGTATTATTTTATGCTTTTTTTTTATGCTAGTGACTGTATTTCACTGTAATTCAGTGAATTTTCTCATTGAAGTGTTGTGTTTATGTGCAGTTGAAGTCAGGATTATATTACTATTCCTCAGTACATAAGAGTGACAGTTAGTTCATATACCAGTTAATACAATGAGATAAAGTATTACAACGTTTCATTATTGGTTGTGACCTATAACAAATAAAATAACATAAGAATGGAGTGTATACAATTTAGTATCACATCAAAACACGTCTACCAACTTCATTAAAATACATAATTGACACAATACAGTGATATAGTTTAAAATGCTTACCCAATACAATTACTTTTCCATTATGATCATATGTAGTCTAAAAAATTTCCTTCTGATAGCTGTTCTTTGGATTGTAGATTTTTATGTGGTAAAAAGTGGATTTTTATTGCCGCTGGAACAAAGAATTTTGGACCTATTTATGGCCATTTTAATTTCTTATTCATTCACTGAAACAGGAATATTTGTTATTTATTTATTTGACAGGGCCAGTGCAGTCAAACATGGTTACAGGCTTGTAGCTAATGTGATGCATATAGAGTTTATAGCTAGTGCTAATTTTCAACTCCTGTCCCTGGTTGGGCAGCACTACAGTACATTACAATAAATTACATTACAATATATAGTAAAAAAACAAACAAACACTGTTCTATATAAAAACCCAATTAAATTGTCCATAATTATTGCAGTGCATTTAAATAGTGGAAAACATTCATTCATTCACTCACTCACCTACACATAATACACACTATTTACAAAAAAGTACAGTTTTGTTTGTTCTTTATCCAAGCTTTAGTTCTGTTTAGTTAGTGTATTTTACAAACAGAAAAAGAAAAGAAGGAGCATGGGTAATGTAGATTATGTATTGTAAGGAAAAGTGACTGTAAAAGTCACATTATATCTGCCTTAAAAGTAGGCCAATAGGGACATCAGTTTTCATTTCTTACATGGTTATAAAATGTTTTTAATCTCTTGATCTTTTCACAAAATAGGGCTGTAGGTCCCAGGGGCAGTAAAAGGCACAGTGGTTGCATTAAGTTTTATAGAAGCACCATATGCTCCACTCAAACATATGTTAAGGGGCAAGTGATGACTTGCCACTTGAATCTGTGCTCTAGATGTTATTTAGAGTTAAATGGCTTTTTGTGCAAAGGCTTTGGTTAAGGCTGTAGAGGCATTAACTATTCAACAGTGTGTAATGTTAAAAAACAATACAGTGAAATATTCATAATGGCATTGTCATGGTTCAGAAATGTGTTATTTATTGATGGAATGCATGTGATGGAAATTTGGAAGTGGTTCTGTGTGGACAAAGGGTCTTATAGAACAGGTGACTTCTGTAGAGAGCCGCTATGCAACCTATGGAGTGTTTTAGCCGGCCTGACCTTTGTTCTTACTAACTCTGTTTGTTCCATGTTCTCCTTACAGCAGTCAGGTCTGACCTACTGTATAAAGGCAGTTATGGCTCGCAGCCTTTTGTTATCAGTGATGGTGCAGTTGTTAGAAGATGTTTGTACTATAATCAGCCTGTGGAGACATGACCTCTGTTTATATCTCAGCCCAGACCCACAAGTTCCACTTGTTCTTAGATATAGACATGGACAGTGTGGTTGTGTTTGTCTGCTATATGGTAGGTATTTTTTCCTGTGAGTGTGTGTGTGTGTGTGTGTGTGTGTGTGTGTGTGTGTGTGTGTGTTTCATGTTTCTCACCAGCAGTGGCATAGTGCTGTCACAGACAGGGTTAGATACAGGTATCTCTGGTGTCATGCTTGTGCACATATGCATCGCAGCTACAAAACAAATACTGACAAGGACAAAGTCTCCAACTGTTAGCAGTGTCTCGGTGAAACCTGTGAGTGTGTGGTGTTCTTACAGTACAGTTGTTTGCCTGCATAGAAACGCAGCTGCAAGAATAAAGTGGTATATTATACGTAGGGGTGTGCAATATGACGATATTAGATCATGAAGGATTACAACATATTGACGATCTGACAAAGCAGAGAGATCACGGAATCATCTACACTGTTTCCACTACAAAAAATTAATAATAGACCTACACTTTAGGTTATGCATATTAAGGCGCAGAGATAGCTCTACTTGGACAAACTGCCACAGACCGAACAGAAACTATCCAACCCCCCCACCACACCAAGATATCAAATCCACAGGAAACACATAAACAACTTTTCATGTTTATTAAAAGCTCCCTCAAAAACCAAGTCAGTTTAGTAATTATGTTGCAAGAGTGCACTTAATCAAAGTGTTGTTGTTTACATTTTAGCATGTTTGTGTTCTTGGCACATGTTGGTAAAATTGCACAAACTATTTGAATTAAAAGTGTTCTGGAAGGTTCTTTAGGCTAAATTGTTTTATATTTTTTCTTTTAGGGCTATGTTTTACATATGGAAATTGATTGCACTGTTCAGAAACTTGCAAATTTCTCAAAAATTAATGTATTGAATTGTGATCAAATCGAGATTGTGATTTTATTTCTAAAAAAGCTTATGATATTTTTGGCATATCTCCCACCATTAATTATATCCTCCTGAGACCCAGGAAAGTTAAAGTTGTGGCTTTTTTACATTAAACAATTGTCTCAATTAGAAACCGCATGATGCATGATGTTTTTTTTTATGCATTTAAAAAATAATAATTTTTATTTATTTATTTTTTAATGGAATATTCTTTGCAATAGAAAGCATTTTTTTTTTTTTTAAGTAAAACTGTGAAAAACTGCGAAAGTTTTGTCGCCATACAGAGGACAAAAATGCATTGCTGGGTCTCAGGAGGATATGTTTCTGTAAAACATATAAATACAAAAACATATAATGTATATTTTTTTTAACATTTCATATGAACATTGTCAGATACATGTGTTGAATGCATTAATTATAATGTATTTAACTGCTGATGATGCAGTTTCATCAGTGTCCCTCAGAAACATGGTTTATATTTAAAGCTTCAGTGCTTAAAGATTCATCAGTAACCTTTAAGTGTATTGAAATTCAAATAGTCGGACAAGGAAGTAGACTTCTGCAGCTCCTCTTGACTCTGAGGCTGTAGAAAGTCTGATCCATGACACATAATTGTGGCAGAGGGCCAGGTCTCTGCAGGTAAATACAACCACCACACAAGCACTGTGGTCAGCAAGGATGAGGTGGACAATGATTATTATTGGAATGCAATATTGAGTCAGTATAGTGTTTTTTTTTTTAAGGAAAATTGTGCATGCTTTTCTTGCAGTGTGTTAATTTTTGGTGTTAGTAGGAAAAAAAAATCTATTTTCTATCTTATAAATACAGGGGTATGTCAGGAAACACAAATCCTATCCTTTTATCTGGACTCTGTTCTGGGCATGCAGAAATGCAGATTTTAGTTGCTCAAAGGTACGTTCAGTTAGGGGTTAAATAGAGGATGACAGCTGTAATCATAACTGTTAAGACTTCTTCTCCATAGTGAAGTGGAATGGTGTCAGTTTACCTTTGTTTATGTTTAGTTTTTTAAGTTGGACTGAGAACTGAGAGTGATAGTAGACAGACATATATTTTTCAAATTCTGGCGTTTTATCCTTTGATTTCTGGCTCCATTAAATTTTATTATGTCACAACTTTTATGATCAGGCTTTAGCGTTGGCAGCAATTGATTAGGGTTAATACAGAATAGGGAAAAATGTGATAAACATTTTCTCCCAATGTATTTACTAATATTTGAAGCAGACCATAATCTCTTTGTAACCCTAACCAAAGTACTGTTTTTTCCGAAGCCTAAGATATTTACAGGAGTTATGACTCAAAGCCTCTGGTGCCAAAGCTCTGAATTTCACCAATCTTTTGTTTTTACAATGGTTGCTTCAATTACAAAATTGAGTTGATGTCATATGTATCTGTGGTTTGCAGAAACATACAGCAGCAAACATTGCTTTGTTTGTTTTTATAAGTGATTGAGTTGTGTAAACCTGTATGCATACAAGGAGCTGCATATTATTTCGTTGTGATGATGTTGTTGGGTTCTGGACACAGGGTAACCTGTACTCTATACATGTCTTCCCCCTCCTCCCCATCCACACTTGTACACACATTTAGTGCATGTTTGTGCATGCATGCAAGCCCATTGCTCTGCTTTTCACCTCTAATTGGAGTGCCAGTGTTTCCCACCTGGAGTCAAGTCTAGACTTGTAGGTGCTTGAAAATAATAGAAAGTATAATTGAGTCTGGGTCAGTAATTGTGTGTTTGCCTCTTAGTCAAAACAAAATCTGAACATTTGAATTGTTTCTGTAAATTTGTTTCGCCTTTACTTCCCACATCTGCCGTTTCTATGTTTTTTTCTGGAGGCCATAAGGAACCACTGTCCACAGCAAGCACTTAAAATAATATTTTCACTACATTCAAAGTACATAGGTAACTTGCTTTGTAATACAGCACTCACGACAGGTCTGTCAGAGAGTGAATGCTGGTGTGCATGTGTGTGCATGAGTATGTATGTGTGTGTGTGGGGGGGTACAGTTTAATACAGTACAGCAGCTGTTTCTTGCACTCTGTCCTGTTAAATTTATAATGGTTTTAACCCCCCCTCTTCAGAACATCGAACAGGAAACACTTTGCTGCCTTTTGTGGGTCTAAAGGCACAGTAGACTGCCTCTTAAGTAATAGTGCTGGGCCTATTTTAACTGAAGCCATATGCATGATGTGTTTTGTGGTGTACAAGTCATTCCATTATTATATATAATAACTTCATTGTAAAGACGTATGCCAAGTGTTTTTTGTTTGTGTGTCAGACACGTGTTTGTTCTGCCATAATCTCTTGTGCAAAAAAGCTCATCAACCCCCTTTCACATTTTGCAGAGTTGCAGCTTGTAGTGGAAAGTGGCATGCTTGATGTATGGCAAGCCATGTGCTAATTTGTGCAGTTATTGTTGTCTCTGCTAATTCATTCACATGTCAACACATTTCATGACAGAGGCAAATGTTGTGAAAGCAATAAAACACCAACTTGGAGCCATGCACAGTGTCAACTCACTTAAAACATTTTATTGACAATTTTACTTGTGTGGAAAAATAGCTCAAAACTGTATTCACATTTTAAATCAAACCAATGAAGTCTGAGTAGTTTTCCTGATAGACATATGAAGGGCACACACCTCTGTAATTATATTAATTCCAGAGTGGCACTGGTGGGATAATTGTATTTGAATGAAGTTAGAGTGTTTTTGGTTTTTTTTTTGTTATGGTTAAAGAAGGGGTTTAACTACTATTTCTACTTCGCTCTCAAGAATGGTATAACTTTTTAAAAATGAATGAAGTATGCAGACTTAGTAATATAGTACTAGAGTTACTGTATATAGAGTTTTTTAAGATGTGGTCCTGCTGGGTTTCTCTCCACCTAACTGATTGCATTCACTTTCCATAGGTGGAACATAGCTCAAAATAAAAGCCTGTACTGGTTTAACGCTGTATTTCCATCTGTATTCTGTCTGTAACATAGACAAAATGATACTTGAGGCCTGCTGAAGTGTGAGCATGTCTCAGACACTCAGACAAAGAAAGGAGTTATTCTGCCTCTTTCATCGAGCGAGAGCATCATGCATATAAATTTGATTACTATTACTAATATACCCTTTCATTGCCTTGATAGAGCTAGTGAACACTGTATTTACTCAGTGAATGGTAGCAGTGATCAGAGCAGCATAAAATGAGATGTACTGAGCAGGAGTGCTGAAAGGCAGCAGTAGTGACTTTTATCAATGCACATGCACCTGTTTACATGTGTAGACAGATAACGCCGTCAGAGAGTTCACAGAGGAGGACTCACATGCTAAGTGAATAACCATTTTAACACTAAGAAAAAGAGATATAGCATAGGGTTAGTCTTCATGCTGATTCAAGTCAATGAGGAGGGGAAATATGCACTAAAGTAATGGCTGGCAGAGGAAGTTTTAGGAAGCCTGGCTCATCAATAGAACATATGAAAAAGATTTTCTGGGGAGTAGAGGAAGAAATGCTGGGAATATTTGGGCAGGTAACAATGAAGGATCTTCAGGTAAATGATTAAGGGGAAGATGGAGAGGGGTAAGGGACTAAGAAACAGTGACATATTCAAGGTGACAGAGAGCCATGATGAAATGGGTGAAAATATGTAGATGGAAAAAAGGTATGTAGAAGAGAAGATGTATAACTTAAACAAAAATATCTGTCTGTCTGTCTGTCTGTCTGTCTGTCTATCTGTCTGTCTGTCTGTCTGTCTATCTATCTATCTATCTATCTATCTATCTATCTATCTATCTATCTATCTATCTATCTATCTATTCAGTAATAACAGAATAAACTAATGGTGAGTGGTAGATACACTGGGACTTGTTGCAGAATGAATAACAGGTGAGTGTGGGCAGTGACCAGGAGGAGGTAGATGGAAAGAAACTGCAGGTGAGTGGTTTGGTGGTGGAAATATTGATGAGGAAAATCATAAAATTTAGAGCAGAGTGAAAAAGAAGGCTTGAAGAAAAACTGAAACCTGGCACTTGTGAAACAAAAAAATAATGTCAATCAAATTCATCCAGTATCCTCACATCGTATTCATGCAAATGTCTCATTTCCTAAAAGTTATGGGCCAAAATGTGTATTATGAGGTCAAAACGACCATGTTGTTTGAGAGAATATTGGTGCCAAATTTTATTTTATCCTTTTAAGATAGGTATCATACTCAGGTTAGTTCAGGGGCCACATATAGCCCAATATGACCTGAAGAGATCATTAAAATAATAATATTATAATATATAAATAATCTCATCTCATCTCATCTTCTTCCGCTTATCCGGGGCCGGGTCGCGGGGGCAACAGTCTAAGCAGGGATGCCCA